>VXAA01003794.1:252239-386172 GCA_013399115.1 Anseranas semipalmata | reverse complement strand
TTTTTTTTTACTAGCTTGAATTGGGTACAAAGTTTAAAGATCTATGGTGGCAACTCTTTGGAGTTGGAAATTTTCACTCGCCATCTTGGCAGGCTGTTTTAGAGCACTCTCTGAAGTGAGTCCCCAAAATGTTCTTACTGAGAGACTACGGGCCAGCTGGGAGGAAATGTTGCACTCCCTGAGCGATCAACAAACTCTCTGGATGTTTACCCAAGCTGGTAAACCAAACAGAAACCATCAGTATGCTGCTGTGTAAATTCCTGGTGTGTCAGTATCTTAAACGCTATGCAGTTCTGACTGCCACCTCTCAAAGGCAGTGGAGGACTAGGGAAGGTCCAGCGATCATCAAAGATGGGTCTCAAGTCAATCAACAGGATTTCTCTCCTCACCATGGAGAAGAGATGACTTATTACAGAAATTGCAGCTGTTCTATGCTGTCATGAACGGGGAGGGGAAGGGGAGGAGGGAGTGATTCTTCACAGTTCTTGTGTTGTCTTAACTAAACTGAATCAAATCAGGCAAAGATGGCACACTCTCAAGCAGCAGTTACCATGTGAAACTCATTGCCGAAGGGGGTTATGGATAGCAAAAGTCTAAAGAGATGTAAAAATCAATGAAGGGCAGATAAGTTCTTATTAAAAATGATGGCCTGGATGCAACCTCAGGATCAGAAAATCTTTAACAATTGCAGAGGGTATAAGAAGGGAAAAGACTGCCTGTTCTCTACCTTATTCAGTGCTTTTTTTTTTTTTTTTTGGCACTGTTCTGGCTACTCCTGAAGAACAGACAAAGCTAGACCTTTGCTCTATTGTAATATGGCTATTTTTATAGTTCAAAAGTAGAAGGGAAATTAGCCACACTGCAGTGAAGGGAACTAGTTTTGTCTTGCAGCCTACAAGTACTGTAAAGCACACCAAAATGAAGAGAATTAGGAGCCAAATGTCTCCTAATACCTTAAAAATCTGTGTTATGAAATGCCTCTGTAGCCTGCTTACTTCGTTAAAATTCTCACTTAACAAAAAGCTGACCATGTTAATGAACCAGTGAGTCACTACAATGTTTCTTGTTATTTTTCCACCTCTGTGTTTCCTGCTAGTCAGTCAGGTTGCCTGATAATGCACCTAATGAGCTGGCTCGGGCATCTGAGGTGGTGACACCTTGGGCTGGAAGCTGAGGATGCTCTGGGGAGCACAGCAGGGAGAGAAGCAGCAGCAAGTTGGGAAGGAGATACTGAAATCTCGCATATGCATGGAAGTAGGAGAGTCTAATACAGAGCAGGGCATATAGTTGCAACTGCAGTGGCAACAGTCAGTTGGTATTTGGGAGGTGAAAAAATCAGTTTTATGTTTTGCTAGACGACTGTACTGTAATACAGCAGTGCCTCCTGGCAGGGAAAGCAATGTAATGTAAAGCAATACAGCGTGGTAGAGCAGTTGGAGAGCTGTCAGAAGCTGAGTAGCTTGGAATGCTTCCACGTGAACCTAGGAGCAAGCGAGCTCGCTGCAGCGTGGCATTCCCCTGCCCCGAGGAGGAGTACGGACTGCAGCACGAGCGTGAATAATGCATCCTACAAACAGCACAGGCCAGCGCTGTGGAGGAGGGCAACAGGAGGCTTTTTAAGGCAAAATAGGGAGAGTTTCTTTCTTCTCTTGGACTTTCTCTTCTTGGGAGTTTGGTGCTTTCTTTTCTAGCTGATGGAGCCCTTCTGAGTTTGCATGCCAGGCGCCCCTGGGGCAAATCAGTTTGTACCTGTCAGATGTCACTGCCTGCCACACCTGAGTACTCAAGGGCACAGCGTTGCCAAAGGGGTAGCAAAAAGCGAGGACTTCCCTACAGCACACGCTGCAGGAAAGCTGCTGTGTCTGATCTGATTGGGCAAACAAGGAAGTAATGACTCATTTTTATTTTTTTAACAGTTTGTATTTCCAGAGGGCTTTGGAGCATGGCATTGGCTTTTATTCCAATTTTTAGTTGTTGGATAAACTTAGCAATGTTACTTGTGGTTTTTAAGCATCCCCCCTTTCCCTGCCCCCAGCATTCTCCTTCCCTTCAAATCCGCTGCCTGACTCTATGTATTACTACTATAAATTGCTTCGGATGATGGGTCCGGCTTCTTACTTGGAGCCTCTGGATGCTATTAACAAGTAATTGCTGGAGAAGCTTGTTTAAACATCAAAACAGTACATTATTTTTTAAATTGCCCTTTGAGGTGGCTGAAATGCTACTGAAAGATTACTTTCCTTTAATACTGGATCAGGAACTTCATTAGGTAAGGGAAATGGACTTCTTACTAGAGTTTGTTAAAGAAGGGACATGTAGCTGTACTCCCTCTGCTTGCTTCTAGCCCCACACCAGCAAAACAACCTATCTTTATACAGAGGAACAAAGAGGTTTTATTGGCTTTACCTCTTAAACATGTCAGGATTTTTTCAAAAATCTGTAAAAAGGCAACAATTCATTCTGCATGCTAGCCACCACTTGAAATCCAGTAATATTGGACAGTCATCCAGGGAGATTCTCTCAATGGCCAAGCTGCATACATGAGGGTTGTCCAGCATGATGCAGAGCAGGGTACTGCGTCCCATACACTTCTCCTGCTGCAGTCAGGCCAGTCGGATTACTGGATGGCTAACCTGCGGCCATGGATGGGCTCCACCATTCAGGAACCAGGCTAGCTACATGCGTGCTGCACCTCTCGTGGCTAAGAGCGCTGTCAGCTTGGCTGAAGCACAACAGGTCTCGTCCGAAACGGAACGGAGGTGTGTTCTGTCAGTGGCAACGTGAGTCACTGGAGCCTACCAGCAGCCTCCGGCTGGTCAGGTGAAGTCTGCGTTTATTTCACATGCTGCAAACTGTTAGCAAAGGCTTCCTCACAGGATTGGTGTCTTCTGACTTCAAGAACAAATGGTTCATTTTGTTTTGACATTTATGCAGTTGCAGGGACACAGTAAATGTATTGACTTTTCAATCTGCTTTTGCTGAGGCACTTCTTTTCATTTCAGTCTACTTAATGCAGTAAAGGATTTCATTCAAAGTTGAGAAGCCAATGAAAGCTTAAGAAACTTGGGATGCTTATTTGTCTTTTCTAAGTTGGTGAATAAGGACTAGGTATAATGGGAGGCAAATAACAGCTAGCTCTAGATTTTGAAGGACAAGGAAATGAGAATTCAGTTTTAAATCATCAGCTACAGCTCACTTCTCTTTAATAAATCAGTTTGTTTTAAATGTTAAACATGTTCTGACTTAAATGTTTAGTGTGCCTGATAAGGAAATGAGGTCAGAAAATTCTCAATGGTTGGTTACTTTTTGAATTTTCAGGCAGTATGATTCAAATGAGAAAAATAAAATGTCTAATAAATGTCATTGGCTGTTTATTAAAATAATAAAAAAGAGGAAAAATGTCAGTTGGATAAATACCTGTAAAATAAAATAAATGTTTCAACTGGAGATGGTGCAGCCCTCCAGTTAGCAAAAACTAACACCAAATTGAGAGCAGACTGTATTTAGCTGCAAATCAAAATGGCTTAGCAGTTACCAGCCACTGATCATCCTTTATGAAAATAACGAGAGTGTAAATGTAAAACAAGATTAAAATTGGTAGCTTTAAATTATTTGATTTAAATCTACCCTTCCCCCACCATTGGATGCTATCGGAAAAAAGAAGTAAAAGCACATTAACTGCTGCCATGGCATTGCCACGGCTTTTCCTGCATCTGCTGCGATGTGACAGACGGATGCAGGGAACTCCCTCAGTGTGTTCATGTAGTGAGTCAATGACCTTACCCTTTGGTCCCCTTCTCCCCTTCCCCTCTCTCTCTCTCATCTCCACTACCACCCCCAAAAATCAAAATGGGCAACAGAATTTTAAATTTGTCATGCTTTACATACTTCTAAAGGAGTGCGAGCTGCCGCTGGAGATAAGTGCATCTGGCCTCCTATTTTCCTGTCTTCTGTGTGTTTGATACAAACTGCAAGAGAGCCCTACAGAGGTTTTTCTTATTTTATTCCTGGTCACGTGTTTGGTATTGGAACTTCTGAAAATTAGAATTAATTATGACCTTAAAGGCAGACAGTGCAATGGTGAAATAGCTCGTAGTTTATTTGAACTCTGAAATTCTGCTGGTTAAAACTGTGTAAAACTTTCCAATAATTTGTTTATGTATTTCAAGGAAAAAGAAACCACTTTAATTATTAGTCTGGTTCCTCAATAAAAAAGGATAGCTATCTGGTTAATCATTGCTATGCACTAGATCACTAATTTTCTTCTTAATGACAGTGGTATTTTTGCCATTTTCCCCTGTAAAACTCCTTCAGTTATATAATGCAAGCATTTGATTTAAAGGGACGCTGTCTAGGATTTTCTGCCCCAAGACAGGCATGTCATGAAATAGCTGTAGGTTGGTGAAGAACCTCTCTTGGATTAAATGCTTGCAAGTACTGACAAGAGTGGGAGTTGAGCATGTGGATGGAGGACTGCACAGAGGCTCATGGACAGCTCTGTTCTCAGCTACTCCTACTTGCAACGAGCTATTTTGTTTTGCTCTCACCAAGAAATTCAAACTTCTGAGCCCTCAGAGAAAATGAGTGCTGCTGCCTCCCCAGGGGAGCACAGCTTTACCTGCCTGTACGTAGGGCTTGCTGAGAAGAAGGCCTGGTTTTCCCAAAGTCTGAATTTTTTTATCTGTAGAAAAATGAAGTGAATGAGTGCACTCCTGTGCTAAATGTGAGGAATTTCTTTAATGGTTTCTTAATTATTTGTTTCTGCATAAGATGCATCATTAAAAACGAATATTTTTCAACATGTACATCCTGCGTATTACACAGTTATAAAATACAGCTGGGCCTCCATTTGTCTGTTGGGGACACAGACCTGCCCTTGCGATTTGGTTTCAAGTTGCTTGAGAAAGACATGACAGCGTATATTCCAAGATCTCATGACAGATGCGTGAAGTGAAGTGCTCCTACCAGGCTGGCTGCTAACTGGTCAGGAAGTCACTAACACTGCGACTGCCAAAGTGGACAAAAACATGTAAAGATGTTAAATCTTGGTTATGGGAAACTGCTCAACATTCAAACTCCTCTTGTCTGAGAACATGGGGTGGCATTTGTAACAGATGTTTGCCTGGTAATCAAAGACCCAGTGTAATAAATAGTTGGTTTAAGAGTAAGAGTTCACCTGGCGGTTAATGCTGATTTTTATGGCTATGGACTTGAGACCTCCTGAAAATGAGAAAATGCAGTAGTAAGAACGGTACATGCTTCTAGGGGTAGGATGGATTTGGGGTTTTGGGGTCCTGCTTATTTAAGAATGGAGTATCACGGAATGGCCTTATTCTGGGATTCAGTTGAACAGGGATGGCCAGTGGGCTGAAGAGATGACTGGGATGTGGAGTATGTGAGAATTTCTTTGCTTTCAACCTGTGCTGGACTGATGAGTTGGGTACGCTGAACACTCTGTGTCACCTAGCCCTCGAGGAGTTACAGAGCAGAGGTGGCCTGAAAAGTTCTACCTACACCACTTCTGAAGAACGCTTAGGTTGGCACTGCCTCCACCGCTGCCAGCTGCACGCAATGCCTGCGGCCATTTATCATAGGGATGAGCAGACAAACCTGATGTGTGCTCAAACCTGGAAATCTGAATTAATTAACTAGTGGAATAATTTACGAATGTGGTAGATTCCTCATAAATGAGACTTTTCATTAAGATTGGTGCGTGCACTCTCACTCGTGCACTCTCTCCTAAAAGCTGCTGCCTGAATGTAAGAATCACTTGCTGGAAAATGAAGGCAGAATAAGACAGGAGGATCCTGCAGGGCTCCAGTCCTCCTCCTCTGAGCCCATGACTGCTGGTCAGCAGCTTCTTGCCTCCATCAGTGCCCAGTCTCCCTGTCCAGTACTACAGGATGCCCTTCATGAGACGGGTGGCATGGGAGCAGTTCTCCATGCCCAATACCTTTGTGTTGTGATGCAGAGCTATAGCAAAAGCAAGTAGCTCTTCTCCTTTTATTATCTGTGCCAATCACAAAGACGTGATACAGAAAATGCCATTAATGCATTTGCAGCCCCCCCAATTTTTTTTTGGCGTTTCCAGCTGCCTAGGCCAGCAAGGCCTAGTAAAGAATTAGGTTGCAATTGCCAAGGGGTGTCTCTTCCTGCACTGACTTGAAGAGATGTATGAGGCTCACTCTCCTTTGTCCTTCCTTCATCCCGTGCTAGCCGTATCTGTCTTGTGCCCTGTCAGCATTTTCTGCTTGGGAATGGCTGAGTGGACTTTGCTCTGTTAGCCGTGCATCTTTTTTTTTAGTCAAAGGAGATCTTCAGAGTGTCTGTTTGGCACAGATCAGTTGAGAATTTGCTGGTAATAAGTGCAGAGGAGGGAAAGAAACGAATTCTTGGAGCCCTCTGCTCACTGTCACTTGGCAGTGCCTCGTTACTGCTCTTGGAGGTCTCTTGCTTGTCCCTGAACTGATCCAGCCCCTCGAGCACAAATGCTCTGAAGCTGCAGTCGCGGGGTCGCTGTCTGTCTCCGGAAAGTCATGTGGCAAGGGCTGCGCACGGTATGGAGAGCAGCTCCCCCCGTGCAAGGAGTTACAGGATACCGCCGGGGGTAGCTACAGCTGGTATGCACTGGTACTAATATAATCCCCCAGGACTGTGTCCATGAGACACAAGTGTGACATGTGAGGTATTTAAGGAGACACACCTGTTCTAGGCACAGGCCCGGGCACTGCATGCCTTGGAAACGGGAGGTTTTGGTGGAGCAGGAGGGCCCATTTCATCCACAGGAGGGCTTTGCCGCCTTCTTTCTCCCCAGCTTCACATTATTTTATCATTTGCTAGTATCATGCGATCTCGTGGCCTGTTAGCACTGGGCTGTTTCAAAGGCCAGGCTAGCGTTTGCATTCGAACTTTTTTTACCTTAGTGTGTGATTCCAGAGTGATTAGCACGTAAGAACAGCTTCTGGACTGAGTGATGGTTTGGGTGTAACTGCTCCCAAGAAAGGGCAGAGAATTCGGAGAATGTCATCTATGTGTGGGGTTGGGTTTTTCAGTCCTTTGGATGATTTAGATTTTATGTTGTGTTTACCTGTATTTTTATTATAAGACCTGTCTTGCGATTTGGAGCAGTAAATCACATAAAAGTGATACCAACTTACAAATTTTGTACAAAAATATTTTGTCCCTTTGGTTTGAAACCTTTGAGTGTCTTTCCCTCTCTTCTCTCCTGCTGGCCCCCCATCCCAAAAACTGTGAATGGCTACTTTCCATAGAGAAGAAAAAGACAGCAAATGCAAAATAAATCTCATGGTTGTGTATAAAGAAATTAACTTGCTTAGATTTCTCTTTTTTTTTTTTTAAGTTAATTTGACATTTATTTGGCAGAAGTTTTTTTTTTGACATTGAAAAGGGGATGTATTAAGATGGAGAAAAAAAGTTGCAGAGTTTGCCATATGACTTGATTATATCTGCTGGTATTTTGTCTTTCAAGTAGAATGGAATTTTTCTCTCAAACTTCTTTTTATGTGCTTTTTTGGATGTCGGTGTGGAATCGCATAGTCTGTCTTGGTCCCACTCTGTATGCCACTTCTTTCCAAGAATTCCTGCTCTTGGTGGTGTTTTAAGTGCTTGTTGGTATGGGACAGCTTCTAGGACTGGGGCCAAGATTTTTCCTGTACCTGATAGGTGGTTGTGTGAAAACAGTAGCAACTGGACAGTCTTTCCCTCCCATCTTTCTTTCAATTAGAATTTGCAAATAAATACCTAGTAGTTAGTTGTTTTTAGAACTAATAATGGCTGGTGGAAATACAGAAGAGAGGGTGAGAGGTATGTTTTATTCTAGGAATTGGTTAGTTTTCGCAGTTAGGTGTTTAGGTGGTAGGTGGTTATTATTCCCTTCTATAAAAGCTCTGAATTCTGAGCAAGGTGGACTGGAATAACCAGACCCTGAGGGGACAACAAATTCTCCTTTTCATATATGAAATGTTGTTGGCAAGGGAGAAGACCCTGAGATTGGAGATTCCTCGGCTCCAGCCTCGCCTGGCCCATGGGGCAGTCTCACTAAGCACGTCACTGACCCTTATGGCACAGGGATGTCTGGAATCTTGTTAATCCTCACCTAAAAGGTGGCTGCAGCGTGGCTAGAGCCTCCCTGCCTGCATGGGTGAGCAGAGCTGCTGACCAAAACCCATAGTCCTCTCTAGTTCCTGTATGGTGGCATTCACAGTTTGACCAGCCCCAAAGTTTTAAATCCGTTTCCTACCTTGTGGGCAGATACTGGTTTCAGTCTTGTGCAGACACATTTTTCTATGGATTAATGTGAAAATACCTTTGATCGTGACGCTAAGAAGCAGAATATCTCATTGTAAAGGAAGCATCATCCTCAGCTAGGTGTGGTGCCCCCAGACTTGGCCTTGTTTTGTATCTCTGCACGTCACCACATTTTGCTGCATGGACACAGCCTAAGGCAGACACAGCCTCGCTATCCCCGCTAGCTGGTAATGGTGGGCTCTCTCCCAGCCCTGTCCCTACTGGATTCCCACAGAGTTAATCAACTTCCAACCAAAAACAACTGCACCCCCACTGCAAAATGTCCCTGCTTGTTGTTTCCAAATACTAGCATCTCTAGGGAAGGGGTTATAAATTGCTAATTTAAAGCCTGCAACAGGATAATTAACTAACCAGTTTGATGTAAATGGCTTAATGGGGCTTTACTAGCCCCTTTGAACTTAAAGTAGCACTAAAAAGTAAACTGTAAATACCTTCAAGGAAAGTACTGGCATGCTTGAATGTGGGGCTGCTTCATTTTAAGGAGCAAGCCTGTTCGACTTGCCAGGAATCTAGTGGCCTGTGTGACGGCAAACATGTCAAGGGGGTGAGGGGGCCAACCAGGCACCCCTTTGGGAAGGCTCTGCAACAACCCTAGTTCTTCAGGAAGTGCATAAACTCTGATATATCAGGCTTTCAAACCTGCCCTGCCTGATTTGGAAAATGTAAATCACAACCTCAGTTTAAATGCAACTGTAATGAATTTCATCAGGATTGAAGGAAAAAAAAAAAAACCCTGAGGGGGAGGCAGCTACTACAGTCCACCCTAATTTTCCTGGAGTTGTATTTGCATTAAGGTCTTTTGGCAAGTCCAGGCAGAAACACGAATTACATTTTGTTTCAGAAGACCTTGTTACCCGCTGAATCTGCTGAGACAACGTGCTGCAGCCCTGCAGCAGCTTTCAGTTTCTGATGCGTCTTGGGGACTTTTGGGAGAACCTCTAAACTTCCATTCTTGTTGGGCTGATACAAAATTCCAATGGAGGAAGCCAGAAAATACTAAGCATCTAGAAATGAAGATTATTACAAAGGGGAAACATCTGGCGTTGTTAGGCATTGATCTCACTTCTGAGAGGGATGTCAGAGAGAACTTCAGGCCCAAAGGCAGGCAGGAGTATTCCCCTCTGTCCCTCCCTCCTCCTGGTCTGGAGTGCTGCTCTGCTCCATCTTATTGCACGTGCACCAACCAGTGCCAGCAAAAAATGTTACCAGCTTTCTTGCCTTCACTGTTCCTCTGTCTCACCCCCATATTCCACCTATTGCCAGCAGCCTTCCTGGATAGTGGAGGATGTTTTGGAGTTTGAAGCACAATCCTCAATTACCACTGTGACCTCTGACACATGGGATTTGGCTTTACAACCAGTGTTGCTGATGAGTGTTCCTGGTCCTTGGCTGTGCTTTCCTGCCTGCTCGGCTGCACTGCAATGGAAGACCAAGAGACTATATGGCTGAGCCAGAGCAGGCTCGATGCAGGAAGAGGGCAAGACCTAACCTTTGCAGTGGCATCCTTCATTTGGATGGGCTAAAACAGATCATGATGCCTCAACACTTGCAGTTACGGATCTATTTTTTTTTTCCAAAGCTGCAAATCGGGAATAATGTATCTGTCTTCGCCTCTGGCAATGTTAATGCTGGCTTTAAAAAAAAAAAGAAAGGTGGAAGCGCTGAGGTCTGTTGTGGAGGGCAGTGATACAGAAGTGCTACATCTCATCTTAAAAAGCATGCCTGACACAGGATTCAGCCCCGCACTCTAATTCTGCAGGTCTCAATGGGCCCGCTACATGCAAAGACCAAAATGCTCTGCTGTGTGCCTCCCTTGGAGGGAGAGGTAATCCCACGGCACGTCTTTGCCCCTGCGTGCTGACTGAAGCAGCAGGCACTGTGGCGCTACCTGCGTGCTGCATGTGGGTGGGAGCAGTGCAGGATTAATTTGGGGTTGGTTGTGTCAGCAGGGATCTGACAGCAGAGTGTGCCCAGCTGCCTGTGCGAGGCTGTGGCTGTTAATCCTTCGCTTTTATGAGCACTAACCTAGATCACATATTTAAAAAAAAAAAATTCAAAATGCATGTGCTACTGGAGAGAGAGAGACTTGCAAGCAGGAGAGCTCTGTACACACGCAGTGTTGAGGGCTGGAGACTCCCTTCAAGAAACGCCAAAACACCTTAGCATGCCAGCACTGATATCTTGGCATCTGACCGGGAAATGCGAATACTCGATCTTAATCCGTCATTCCCACACGCTGACTTGTATCCAAGGGAGCTTCTGTGAAGCTTGTTATTCCCATATAATCTCAGCTGTTTCTTCACTGCCCAGCACCACCTCAGCGCGGTGTCCTCCAGGCCTTTTACAGCACATCCTGGGGAGCGTGTGTGGCAGGAGGAGCAAACCCTGGGTGGGGAGGGGGGGCTGCTGTCATCAGGCTTTTCTAACTTCTACCCCCCTGAAAAACTAATTCTTCGTTAGATTTTTAGATGCCTCAGTCAGTCCTTTAAATAATACGATGAATTAAAAAATAAATGAACAAAAAAAGCTTTTTCAGATGAGGAAAATAAAAATTCAGTTAAAGAAAAAAGTGGGTTGTAACAATCACCCTTTCTTTCAAATGAGAGTCTGAGTTGGGGATTTGTTCTGAAGTTCTGGTTGCTCTACATAGCTTCTAGTAACCACATTTTTGTCTCTTATCATGGAAGTTTTAAACAAATATTAATAACAATACATACAGGGGGAAAAAAAGCTAGCAAGGCTAAGAATTTTTACTGTGCCCTGGCTGCATTCATCCCCTTGCAAGACCCAAACTCATCGGTTATTTCTGGGCGCCCCAGTACGTTTCAGCACAGTTGTTAGGCCTGGCTGGAGCTCTGCATACCTCCCCGTGACCCAGTCTCTGCTGAGGGGGAAGAAGTAATATCTTCAGGATAGCAAAGCAGAATTTATTTTCTCAGCAATTTCACTATTTGTTATGAATAATTGTCTTGGAAAAAAAAAAAGCCACAATCAACTCCCTCCCAATGCACCTTTTGTTTGAAAACCCACCAAACCTGACACCCATATTTGATTTGTTGGTTCAAGAATAACAGGGAAAATGGGACCAGTAAACCCTGGCCCAGCACTTTCCATGACTGCTGCTACAGAAAGAACAAATCACGTGTAACAGAGCTTTCTTGACCTTTCCTCTGTTTTTAGAAACACAAAAAATTTCATCAGCACTTTCTGGCTACTGCAAATAATAGAAAGCTGTGTGAAAATTAGAACATAATGAAGACAAATTTTAGAGCGGTGTCTGCTGCAGGGTCTTGGGCGTGTTTGCTGAATTGCCTCCTACTTAGAGAGGAGCTGGAAAATCCAAGTCCTTTCCCAACATGTCAAAACCAACTTTTTCAAAGGATGCAGTAGTGGTGCCAAAGCACCTTGTCTGTTTGAAAGCAAATTCATAGTATTGGAACTCTCTCTGCTTGGGCCAGCATTCTCACATGCAGCTGGGCTGTATTAAATCAATTTGATGAATTACTATATAACTTTTTTCTACAGGCAGCAGGTCCCTGCTATTTCTCCCCTGCACAAGATGAAAAGGGTTTTTATATTACATACCCCGTTTTAAGACTTTAATTGACTGGAGTGGGTCTGTGTATGCAATGGCTGGTCCTGGAAGGATCTGGGGATTTGGGATTATTGTCAGGCTTCTTACACTGAGGTAACAGAGAGAGAAAGGGTGTAAAAGCCACGTTAGCATCATGGTGGCCTGCCCACAAAAGAACATAGTCTCTTTCAGACAACAGATGCATTCTATGATGGAGGATTCTTATGGTAGGAAGGATGCCGCCTATGCCACAAATTCAAGTTCTTTACAGGAGACGATTGTTGTTTGGGGATTATGGAGCGCTTTTCCTGCTGCTAAAAAGTCTGCCAAGGTGTATGCCATGAAAATGCTTGGAGAAGGGAAGAGATTAACCCCAGATGGATTGACCTGATGAGTCAGAGAAAGTTGGATGGCATCAGAACACCCCTATGTCTTACAAGGAAGATGAAGCGTATCTCTTCTCAAGTTCACGAGCCTCAGGACATGTGTGTTTTGGAGCACCTGCACTGTGGCATAACAACGCTACAATTTATTTAGCCCTTCTCCAAGGCAGAGCTGCCTGTGGCTGAATAATGTGCAGCCGAGGGCCTGGGACTGAAAGCAGCTAGATGCTAGATCCAGGTGTTTGGGAATGCACAACGCCAAAAGAGAGGCTTTAGTCCAAATATATCCTCACTAAACATACTTTTTTCATCACCTGGAAGTCTCTTGATGCTGTTATGTTAGCAAGCTCTGCTGGTAGTGCTAAGGGTGTAAGAATTTTATTTTTTCCTTCCAGTCCAAGGTGTAGTATCAGTGTTTGTTGTGGCTGTTAGCAGTAGTTTGTACATGTACTACTCCTTTGGCCAGATTCTGATCGTATTTATGGAGCTGTAAAACTGCTGAGTTGTTTCATCTGTGTAACGGAGGTTTCAGTCCCTCTGGCTCTTTTGGTTTTTCTGTTTTGGTTCTGTTTGTTTTTTTTTGTTGTCGTTAATTTTTTTCTTTAACCACTTTTCTTGCTGAGAGGGGAGAGCTCTGTGGGAAGTGATCCAGCAAACTTTTAAAATAGCCTTTTCAGTGTTTTTTTTTTTCCTCTTGCTCAAGGTTTTAAATATGTGAATTCTCCCTGTGAATTCTCATCTGAGTGCCTATGAAACCTGCCAGTCAAGCCTAAATCTTGCAGGAGGTGCGGCCACATTTGTGTTCTCAGAGCTCTCTGGCACAGACACCTGGTACACCTGCGTCTCCTGCTAGTTTCAGTACTGTCACAACTTCACCCCTCACGCCTGTTTCTCTGGTACCTCCTGTTTTTCCCAAGGTTATCTGCTATAAATAGAATCTGCTCCAGCTTTTCACTCCCCCACACCCATCTTGAGGAGAATAATTACCAAATGAGATGGTTTTAATAGTGCTGAAAGAAGGAGAGCGATCCATTCTGCTCTGTTCTTTGAGGCTTCTTTCTGACAGGAAATAAACGCACGAATGGCTTAGCAGTTTCCTTAGGTGACAACTGTAAAGTCAGTAGCTTTTGAAATACTTAAGCCTGAGTATTTAAACATTTGATAAACCATGGGTTATCTGAAGAATAAAATTATTCTGTGTTGGAACCCACAAAATTCCATGCCAAGGTCTCAGTCCAGTATAAAATCTAGTTGTTTCCTTCACTGTTGCTAGGCTGGTGGAGGTAACTGTGCTATCTGTCGGTCACCTGTCCAGAAACCAAAACTGTGCTCAGCCCAGGCTAACAGAGATGCTTTGGATGATGCAGCTTGCTTTCTGCATGTGATACAGCAGCCAGAGGATGCAAACATTTAGAGCGTTCATAAACCAGAAAACCTTCTTAAAACGAAAAGAAAAAAAAGACTGCATGTAAGGGTTTGAGGTGATGATGCCAACTTTACTGTGCTTTAAACTACGCTCACAGCAGCCCAGAGCTTAATGTAGTATAAATCAAGAGAAATGAAAGAGAAGCTGTCTCTATAGGCTATATGATGCAACTGGTGAGCAATTGCTCAGATACTGGGGTGCTCTGCATAGAATAGGTGCCTACAGATACAAATGCTGTGTAAAGGAATCAGTAGTAACATGCAGATACATGCTGGCAAATTAGACTGTATTTGGTGGGAGGATAAGACCCTCCTACAGCTTTTTAAAATCATCCTTGTCGTGATCACCTCACGATAAAATGTTAATTTCTCCAGTGCAAATGGAAGTATAGCACATCTCCCAAATAAAAACATCTCTCTTAAAATAAAAACAGATCGGTGTATAAGAGTGAACCAAGTCAGACTGACCAGTCTCACCCTACAGTATCACTACCCAGGGCTCAGAATGAAGCAGGAATGGCGGTACTTGTTCAGGTTTTACAGCCACCTCTTTGCTCTACTCTGACAATTATTTATTACACTAATATTGTGCTTTGTAAACTTATATAGAGCTTTATGAAGTAAGACATGTTTCCTATTATAAAGATGTTATAATCTTGCGTGCTGATAAGGGGTGCAGATTATCCCTTGGATGTTCATAAATAGCATTAGCCCTAAGAGTTTTAGTGCTGGGTCCTTTCAAGCCTGTGGCTCTTTCTTTTTCTTAACAACACTTTCCCAGTCAAGTGCTGAAACAAGGTTTTTGACACCTTTATCTTCCCGGCTGGAACAGTGTGGGCATTCTTTTGTTTGGCTTGTAGTGAAAGAGCAAAACCCAAGCAGAGTTCCAGTGGAGTGACTTGCTCTGCATGGGTTTAATCCACCGCTCTTGCTCGCCTCTTTGCGACTACAAATCTCGAGTTGGGGTGATGGCAGCAGAGAGCCAGCTTGGGACATCTGAGCGTGTGTGTGCGTGTGTGTGTTCGCGCGCGTGTTTTAAATAAACAAACAATGGAACAGCAACTTCAACAAATTGTGAGTGGTGCTAATTTGTTGTAGTGCTGTCTTGCCTTCTGGCAGTGTTGATTTAGGAGAAGCTGAGCAGACTGGAACGGATGCAGGAGATGCTGGTTCTTTTGCTGGGGGGTGTGTATATGGTTCAGTATAAATTGCTCTGGGGGTCCCGTCCTCAGGAGTTTCCAGATTACAGGGTAAAAGCACATGCATAGGCTGCAAGTTCCCCTTCCAAAACAAAATCTTAGGCAAAATTACCTTCTCCTCTGCCTTGCCCCTCCCCTTTCACTTTTTTTAAATGGAGACATGCTTTGAGTCTTGATTCATGACAACAGCCCATAATTTGTGTGTTTTGAGAACTGCCAGAAAATCCTTGACCTTGACAAGAATAGTGTGTAGGGAAGGAAAGGAGTAAGCTACTTTGCTTTGGATTGTAGCAAAGTTTTCAACATCCCATGACCTTGCTGGGCAGCTTTTCATAACCTGCCTGGGGTTGTAATCACTGAAGCTGAGAAGCCTTCTGACAGAGAAGGCTGGCCAAACGTGCCTGAGATATCTGCAAGCCCTGGACCACTGTTGTGCAGTGCTGCAGGGCAAGGATGGCAGGATGGGAGCCTTGCTGGGAAGAGGTGGATTTTGGAAGCATATGTGGAGTGATCTCCTTGCAGCCAGTGAGCTGAGTTTAAAGAAAATCCAAAGTCTCAAGTGAAGAGAGAGGAATTAAACGGTTGAAATGAGAATTTGGGGCACCAGTAGTGTTTGAAGACAGGCAGCCAAGGAAACATGATTTTTGAAAATGAGTAAAATCACACAAAGCATTCATGTATTGCCATAAGCCCTGCTTTCCCCTTAGGATATCTTCATCTTGGACAGATTTGGCTGCAATGCAGATAGTTTGTGAGACCTGGAGTCTGTACGTCCTTCTGCTTTTACAAGTGATAGTGGCTTTCTGGCATCTTCTCATCTGCCAGGCTCAGAGCTGCAGAAACACTCTGCGGTGGTTACAAAGCACCCGCTATGTGAGTGTTCAGGATGATGAGTTAAGCATCCGATTCGGAGGGATGCTGGACAGGCAGCACAGCACAGGGTCTCGATACCACCAGGACCAATTCTTTTAAACAGCGGTTTGCTTGAAAGACTTCACAGGGCTGGAGCATTCAGGAAGAAGGCCAGGTTAGTGTTTAGAGGCAAAGATTTCTCTGGAAGTACAGGCCTGAGCACATGGTCAGTTCTTGGCAAAAAAAAAAAAAAAAAGAAGGTGGATAAAATGCAAAAGGTGCCATATTTAAGGCACTGTTTATTTGTGTTAAGGAGAACTGCTGCTGCATCCACAGGTAGGGATGAGATAAGGGAATGAGATTTGATCTTGTAGAAAAAAATGGGATGGCAAAGTTTGTTTCTGTGCTCATTGGTGCCTGGCATATGGTGAGACAGATGACATTTTGGTCCAAGGCTGTTACTGCGCACGTCCCTCCTGCACCCCTCAGCATGGAGCTTAGTGCAAACTACTGCAACAAGTTCACCACATTAGCAGTATTCCCTATGCAGATGCTCCTGCGCAGACTGCTTCTCTCTGCAAAAAGTTTGCTGAGTCCACACAAGAAATAAAAATAAGCAGGCCAATTGGGAAGATCTTTATCAAACGCTCTCCCATTTCTTCTAGTACTCTGAGGCCTTGTTTGCTCTAACAAACCCTGTAACCAAGGGGTCTGAGTCACAACAGCTAGTGGATTTAACACTCCCAGCTGTCTGCTTCATCGCTGTCCTGGAGATCCCTCCCCAGTTGCAGGGACAGCTGAAAGAGCCACGCATTTGCTGCAGAATTGCTGCATTTCACAACCCAGCTATCAGCTTGTACCTGTGGTGACTCAGAGCCCTAAAGCTGTGCTGCAACTGGGAGGTTGCTGTAAGACAGTCTCGGCTGGAAAAGGGTCACCACGTTCCTTCTCCACCACACTGTGTGCTCTTGCCCCCAAAGCAACGTCCAACAGGAAGCTGTCACCCCATGCACCCCCTGCCAACTCCGGCCCACCATACTGAGGACCAGATCCCATGCTTTTAGGACCAGAAGCATCTTCTCCCTCCATGTAACTCATAGGGTTGTTGATGCTCTCTAGGATTAGCTGGGAGGTAGCAACAGTCCTTTAGTCATGTCCTAAATTCTTGCATTGTAAAGGGAGAACTCTGTATATCAAGGCTCAAAGGCAGCTGGGAAACAGAGGAATTTTGCATACCAAAGGGCCCCTACCTGGTGGATGGGTAGAGGCACCCTTCCCTGAGCTACTTCCCTGTGTGGGCATTTCAGTGCAGTAAGGAGTCGTTAGATTAGCGTGGGGCATCAGAGCTGCCTGCACCACTCGTAATGCAGTACCAAGCTGGAGCTGAGCCTGCTCAGTTGCTGCAGCGCTGCAGAAGGGCCCAACATCTACTGCTGGCCACTGCCTTCTGAGCCTATATTTGTTTTGTGCCACTGCTGTGCTGAGATCAACTGTGCTCTGCAGATATGCAAGAATTTTTAGTGCCTGGCTCTGCCTGACAAGATCTCCGATATCCATGCCTCTCCTTCTCTCCTCCCATCTAAAGGATTTGGGTAGTCTTCATGTCAACGGTGAAAATAAACGTATAATATACAAAAGCTCTGTTCAGGAATTGGCAGGAAGCTTTATTTCTGACTGCAGTGTGATGTTCTAGCAGTAGGAAACACCTTTGTGTTAAGCAGTTCTCTGCTAATCTCTGCCCTAGAGGGGAAACACAACTATGGAGAAGAGCTTCTTGCTTCACAGTAGCAAGAAGTAAATTGCTGTAATCTGGGTGTAAATCTGCACTTGAGCTATTGTCTCGAAACCAGTCCAAAAAATACCTTCATGCAGCATTCAGCCTTTCTTAAGTTGAGTATTGCCAGTATTGCTGAGTGTTTTGCGAGTCCCGATGCTGGCAGATGAAGTGTGTTGCTTTTATGCAGTCCGGAGGGTGGGATCTCTTGGAGAGGGGAGCTCCAGCTCTCTGGGGCTCAGGCCCTTTATGCTTAAAGCTCCATGCTACGGAAATGTGGGTTGGCCTGTTCGTGCTGGCAGCGGTCCGTTGTCCGTAGTTCAGCAAATGCTCTTGGATCAGCGTAGCCCAGGTCAGTAAGCAAACACTTGCTTACATTTCACTTCTTCATTGTATTGACAAGATTTAAATATCTACAGTCTACAGCAGTCAAAACAGGACAATCTGAATAGAAAAGCCCTATTAGTTCATTGTGGAAGGGATTTAGTTACAGAACTGTGGGGATAAGAATGCAGGTGGGAATAATGGGAACATGTTGTCCTGGGCCTGAGCCCAGCAGATGTCCAGGAAGAATGAAGAGCTCCTTACGTTCAGTGTCCTTTTCATGAAGACACTTTCTATCTGCCAGGCCAGTGTCCTCCCCTACATTCAGTGTCATCCAGATAGATTCATTATTGTAAGTCTTTTTCATTCGGCCTTTTATCTTTTAAGGTTGAAATGATAATCAATATTCTAACTTTTTAAATGTAAGATTTCTATCTCCAACAGCACAGCTGGAGACATGCAGCCATCAATGTGACAAGAGCTATGCAAAAGCTTCACTTTGCCATGAGGGTCTAAAAATCTATTTTGAATCCCTGAGCGGCCACAGGCTTATTTCTGGTGGTTTGTTTTTTTACCCACTGGGGGAGCAGCATCAGTTGTACAGAAAGACCTATACCTAGCATCTACCCCGGGAGTATTCTCCTTGATAACCCTGCCAGAGCTGGTAACAGGACCTCCTGGAGGAGGACATGCACTGCAGAGGATGCCCTAGGTTTGACAAGCTGAGTGCATCTGTGGGGTGTGCCTTTTCTTGGCATGGAAAGAATATTGTTGTTTTTTCCTTTTGGCAGGGAAGGGTGGAATTACACATCTCAAGTTTTGTGACTCTTGTATGAGCTACAGATCACCACGAATCAACTTCATCTCCACTCTCCAAGAATGGAGACTTAAATTATTACTGAAGCATTATTATAAACAGGAGAGGGTATGCCATATTCTCTTTTCCCTCCTCCTTCCTTGCTCCACAGATGTAACAAAAGCCAAAGGACTCAGCCTGGCTCAATGCTGTAACATCTGGAGATGTTGTGACAGCAGATATCAAGGGCTTGGGAAGGGGGACAGGGAAAAGGACACAACACAGAAGATCAGCATTTAAGCATTTCCTTCACTGCCTGTATGCGGGGAGCAAGACCGTGAAGCTCTGGCACCAGGTTCTTCTTCTTGTAGGAGCATTTCCAAATGGTGATATTTAGTTGCCTGAATTCCTGGGCAGAAGGAAGCTGGTGCAGACATCCTGGGATCTGCTGTTCTTGGATGTGTGTCGCCTGGTCCCCCTGAAGCTCAGTGCTGTTGGAGTCCTGAATGGAGATGGCCAGAGCAAGTCATCAAGAAACTTGCAGAGGCCTTCTGCTGTGTTTCTGTCGCAGTTCAGCAGCTCTGGGGAGATGGGTGGAGGGGAGGTTGTTCTAGTAGTTACATATTTAAGGCAGGTGGCCATTTTAAAATGTACGTTTCAATTTTGATTGCAGTTTTTTAATTGCATTTAACAGCGCCTGGTTCTCCATTCTGCATCCGTGCAGCCACGTTCTATTGATGGCCTGTTGTGATTTCAATGGAACATCATGGGATGTACCTGGCACGTCGGGCAGCACTGGATGGAGGTGCCTTTAGCCCAATGTACCTGGCATGGTAAGCGGCAACCAAGTGGTTAATCTGCATTCTACTGCTCGTAGTCTCAGCTTGTATAGCAAGGTGTTCCTGCTTTGCTGCAGCCTTGCAATGACTGGAAATCACTTTGCTCTCCTGATGTTAGTGCTTTCATGCACACAGGGCCCCTACCCTCCTCACCCACGGCGATTCCCCTTCCCCGTACAGTTTGCCATGCAGCAGGGAAGGGACTAGCCATGTCAGGCTCTGCTTGCTATTCTAGGACAGGAAAGAGAAGGGACTGGGGACATCATCTGACTCTATCTTCTCTCCTTTTTGGGCCAGGAGCTGGTAGCAGTTGAGCATGTATTGCCCATGTACCAAATGTCCAAACGTTGCCGCACAAAGGTACCAAACAGGTGCTTGTGTCCATGAGCAAAGCTGTGGCATTTCTGCAGGAGTCCTGCAAGAGCTGCTTCAGGGATCCGGGAGGGCAGTTCTGTCTGGCACTAATTGGAATGTAACTAAATAAAGGCCACTTGAAGTTTGCTGATGTGGTATCCTCTGTGAAATAATCCTCCATTCTCCTTCTGCTTTCCATGTCCACACTTGCAACAACAGCTGCACATCCTGCTCTGTCCTGCATGTTGCTTTCTCTCCCTTCCCCAGCTCTGCAGACCTCTCCCCCAGTAACTTGACGTGTTGGTCCTACCTGTTTTGAAGTGTGAGATATTCCTGTGTGAAAAACAAGGGTGCTGCATCCTGTTTTCTGCTTGAGATCACCCCAAAGAGCTTTTGCTGCTCCACTGCCAATGATGAAAAAGTGCATGTTCTTGCCTCTGCTTCCACATTCTGCTGCCTGCCTGCTCACAGGGTTGGGGATAGGGAACCATGTGGGCTAACACAGCTCGTGCATTCCTCTGCCTGCCTCTGCTGCTCTGGAATGTGAATACATTTACAAGGCATGGGCTAATGACCTGCCAACTGCAGCTCCTGGGGGGAAGGTTAGCGGCCATGAAAGACCACCTCACCGATACCTCAGGAGAGTCATGGAAATAGCTTCTGTGGGGATGCGGGGAGAGGAAGATCAGATGAGCCAGAGAGCAACAGGAAAGCTCTTCCCACCAGGGTCTTCCAGTGCTCTAAAAAAGTCAGTTCCTCTGAAACCGAAAGGTGAAGTGATCTGTTTCAGTTTCACCCAGATCCAGTAGTAGACGATCAGTATTTTTAATGTTAGAAGTAAATTGGTGGGAAAGAGCAACATAGGAAACAAGTGATTTTGTTTTGTCTTGTTCCTCCCCATGCCCACTACCGCAGTGTCTGCTCAGCGCAGCAGAACTGCTTGGGAAGGCAGAGAAATAAGTAAGCAGGCCACTATCTTTTCTGAAGTATATTATAACATGCACAGTAGGCTAACGCTTTAATGGCATCTAATTTGATACATCACATCTAATCTGTTTGTTGGTTTTTGTCTGCAGTACTGTTAGTTCACTGTTCAGGTGCTCGGTGTCTAGCCTTCTCATCCATCCACAAATCCTCTACGTGAAATGACTGATTCCTTAGATCTGTTTTTGATTGATTCTTTGCTTCACTGGTGTTGCTTCTTAAAAGGTAAACAATATTCATATGCTGCAATCTATAACACAGAGGTGAAATCAAATAGCATCTCCTGCCAGAGGTTGCTAAGATAACACATTTAGCATTCATTCAGGAATTACTTTTAGGAAGAGATTTAGCAATATAAAGAGAACCAAATCTGTAATGAATATGTAGATTTTATACTATTTAAAGGGGTGAGGGCATTCCTCTTCTCCTGTACTTTGGCAATCTAATTTTCAGTGATTTCCAGAGTCTTTATGGAAATTGAGAGCAAATTAAGTTTTTCCTGCTTTGTAGTGAGAACAGCAAAGCTCCCGGAGCAGCTGGTATGTTCTGCACGATCTTCATGCCCATCGGATCACTGTGTGCTCCAGACTGGGCACAGCAGCTCACACTTACCCAGCTCCTTGGGCACAATTGCTTGTGAAAATGCTATCAGCTCTTAGCTTGCGTAGCTTTCTTTGATGTGTGGCATCTGCTTGCAGCATTACTGTATTCTGTGATTTGTGCCCTGTACTTTTCACATCTTTGCATGTGCTGTGTCTCAGTGTCATGGATATGGTGGAGGTAGTGGAGAGCCTCAGTCTTGCTTCCTTCCCTACTTGCACAAGAATGTCTAAGCAGGTTCTCTGCTCTGAAAACTGTGTTTTGAATGACTAGGAAGCAACATAAATCTGAAAAACCACCTCTAATGGTATTTGACCAAAGCCTTCTGTGATCCTGTTTTAAATGCAAAGGAGTGAAATTTTGCACACCAAATTCAATGCTAAAAGACTGTGGCCCCCAGTGAGATATTTACATATTCTTGAGGGTTTTTTTTGTTTGTTTGCTTGTTTGTTCATTTTTGTTTTGTTTTGCTTTTTTTTAAATCACAGATGCATCTGAGCCTTTTCTTAGCCAGGTCTCCTCTGAAAGGGGAGTTTGTTTTTCCTATCTTCTTGCAGAAAAACGAAAAGGAAGGGTTCTTAAAAATGATACTGAAATACATGAAATATAAACCAGTGCGATTTTTCAGGGACTTTTAGGGCTTTTCTTGTTGTTATTGGTGGTGGTGGCGTTAGCCACGTGTTCAGGGTTTGTTAAGAGCCACTCTGCAAACTAACGGAGAGCAAGGCCTTTGTAAGGCTGCACCTGCCATTTGTTTGGGAGGACCTGCTAACTTTTATGCTGGAGTTAACCTTCTGGTTATCTTTGGGCCCATGCTTTCAACTAGAAGTGAGATCTTAGGAATGCCATAGGTTAAGGAATAATGCCTGCTTCTCTTTTTGCTAACAAGATTTCCAACACTCCCCTCTTTCCCTACCCCCAAAATGCATCACTGCTAAGAAGAGCTTATAATTGGTCAGCTCTGGAAGACATCTGGAATAGATTTATTTGTGTTCAGGACTGCACGAGATACACAAGCCAGGCTGATGCTGTAAAGCTTTTGCCAACAAAGGTACGCCAGTCAAAGGTGTGTTCTCTGACCCATGTTGCTGTCCAAGTAAAAGCACTCAGTGGGCAATACCTGGCAAAGTTTTAAACATGGGGCTCTAAACTTGGCTGAAGGTTTTCCTGCCATGTTCTATTACGTTCATTTTGTTGGGGTTGCTAAATCCATGTTACACTTCAGCAAACAAATTCAAATTCAATAGGCAGTGTTGTAGTGCTTAAACCTGACCACTGCTTTTAAAATCTGCTAAAGGTAATAACCGACCTCATACTTATGTCTGACTGAACTTGAATACTTTTGTAAAATTTGACAGGTGAGATAAATAGAGGTAATTTAAACAACTTGTACTATGCTAATTTTTCTGCTGCAGAATGTACTGAGGTTTAATAAAAACATTATCTTCCTCATAAAGGTCAGTAAAAAGCAAAACTATAATTCTACGTCTGCTTCCAGGGCTTTCCCTGCAGGCTCATTACCTGGTTTCAAGATCATTTAAAGCAGAAAGAAAAACCAGAAGTAAAAATCCAAGGCCATTTCCCATTAGTAGATGCAGCAATCCTTGACTTTTTGCAAAGGCTTCGACAAACACGGATACAGAGATTTCTAGACCTCTGCTTCCAGTGCCACACGAATGGGAAATAAGCTCACTCTGAGTTCAGTAACATACATTTGTTAGTCTGTTCAGGAGAAAAATATTGGCTATGCTGTTTCCTTTCCCTTCCCCTTCTTGCATTTCTTCTTTATGGAACACTTAAAAATTATATTGAGGGATTTTGTGTGTTATATGCATGGAGAAGCACCACTATATCTGCAGCGAAAACAGTGTAGTAATAGGCTGTTTCTTGCTATTCTTGAGCATGATGCATTTATATATAGAAAGAGATGCGTGTTATGTTGCAAGCCATGTTTTTGTCCTTCCCTATCAATATATCTTGGTGACCCAGAAGTAAGTGCTTTTACTGGCCTGGTTAGATAAAAGTGGGTATTTGGTGCCTCTCTTGTTGCTTCTTCCTTTTAATCAGCAGTTCTGGAAGCAAGCCACTAAAGCCAGACACAACGCCTGCGTGCTGCAACTCCCATGTAGCTAATTACAGCAAAACTTGTTTTTAAAGTGCTCAACACTGTTCAGTGGTGGTAATCCCTGTCTCGATCATGTTTTTGTGATGCTGCAGGATGAGTTTCTATGACAGAAACACTACAGATAGAGAAGAACTAACTGGCTAATACCATGGCAAGCCTGTATTTCCCTCTTTGGCTGCAACCCTTTTTAAAGCCAGCCATCTCAGGAACAGTATTAGCGTGCACAAAGGCACAGTGGTGAATGCACCATCTACTTTGGTTCACATCCATTGCCGAAACAGATGGGAACAGAACAGAACAGAAAAGCAGAGCAGTCATTTTAGCCGTGGGTCGAGGTGAGAAGCCACTGAGACCTGTGTGGACACTGAATTAGGCACTGGCGCGCTGAACAGGGGCCACAAAATTCTACCAAATACCTAACGAAATTTCAGGCTAGCCAAGTGAAGAATTGTGTCCTGTGGAAGAATGGAGGCACCTGCTTGGCAGGTCTTTTGGTAACGGCAAAAGTACCACGCTAGCGAGTCAGCAGTTCGGGAGGAAAAATGCGTTTCATAAAGAAAAATCTTTTTGTTGTGCAGAAATGGATGATGTAAATCTACCACCTTTCTGCCGAATGAAATCTTTCTATTTATCACCAGTTAGTAAGAATCATGTTTGAAGAAGGCTTGTTTTTACTAATGAGAGTATCACTCATGATTTCTTTTTCTTGAGTACACATACTTGACCCAGGGAGAAGATAATTCAGTCTAATGCTTCATCATCTGAAATCTGATGGGACAGAATGTGGTAATGGGACTCACAAGCAATAAAAACATTAACTCAAGATGATTTTAAGAGAAAACTTAAGCCCTTCATTTCTATGGATGTATGGTCTGCTCTTCCTTCAAAAGGAGAAATCTGTTAAAATAATAAGATAAACTGGGAAAGGAATGAAGAAGGGGAAAGCTAAAGGTAGCTGTTTTATGTCTGGAATTTAATTCCTATGTTTGAAACTCAGAAATTGCTTTAAACCAACTTGAAACTAACAGATAAATGCCTATTACAAATAGTAGCTGGCACTTTCAAACAAAAATCTCAACAACAACAACAAGAAGTAAAACAAAACAACGACAACGAAAAGATCTTGGATTTCTGAATGCAGCCCCAACTTTAAATTCTAGTTTTTATGTGTTTTAGTACCTACCAAACTTGCAGTTGCAGTTAGTTAATTCTGATCCTCCTCAAACTAGATGTTTCATAAGGGCCATACAACTGGGAAAGTCAATATAAATATCTAAACTAAAATACACCATAAATACTGCTTGTGAAATACATGAACTACACAGAGGTAACTACAATCTTCCTTTCTTCTCAGTATTTCAGGGTAGAGAGACTGTGACTTGAGATAGGTTACTTGACTCTATCAGTTTAAACAAAATTCCTTCAAAACTAAGGGAGGGGAATTAACTTAAGAAATCAGTTTCAGATTGTTGAAGATATTTGGTGGCATTTAGCTGCTCAGCATCCTGAATTTCATCCAGTTCAGGGTTGATTCTAGCCCTTAATGTTAGTGGATTGGGATGCGGACATTGCCAGGGGGTTGGTTTTTAAAGCAGCCTTTCATACTCTTAAGGAGATTTCCCACTCACACCTCAGTGTGATTAATTCTATGATCTCCTACAGATTTAGTTGCTACATGTCATTTTCTCAACCCCAGAGCCGCTAGGTGTTGTAAGACTTCAACGTGTAAAAGCCAAGAAATAAACTACATGGTAAAGCAGGGAAGCTGCAGCTTATGCTAATTATTTTACATGCTCAGATATGCAAATGGCAGAGAGGTAGATGCTTCTTTTTTCTTCCTTTTTTTCTATCTCCTCATTCTCCTTTCAGATTTGCATCAGGAAAGGGAAAGAGCTTTCCTCTGCACCTAACTATTTTCTCGCTGGTATCTTTTGAATACTAATTCCAGCCAACGATGATTTCTTTTGTAAAAAGATATTTGCAAATCTGGTTTTTGACACTTGAAATCTTCGCATGAGAAACACTTCTCTCTGTATTCCAAGCAGGATCGCAGCTTGCCAGGCTGGATCATACCCAGAGCTCCTTAGTCAGTGTCAAGCTGAACACAGACTGCACTGTGTTAAGCCAGTCTATTAAATGTAGACTTGTTCAAGTGGAAACAGCAGGTTTACACTTCTCGCCCTCCTCTTTTACAGGTGGTAAAGTGAAGGTGAAAGGAAGAGAAGGTGGAGATGGAACTGCCAAATCATGCCAAACAACTGCTACTGCAGCTGAACCAGCAACGAGCCAAAGGTTTCCTCTGTGATGTGATCATTGTGGTAGAAAATGCCCTGTTTCGTGCCCATAAGAACATCCTGGCAGCCAGCAGCATGTATTTCAAATCCCTTGTCCTGCATGACAACCTGATTAACTTAGACACGGACATGGTGAACCCCACCGTGTTCCGGCAGATCTTGGACTTTATTTATACTGGTAAGCTCTTAACGACTGACCAGCCCGGTGAACAGAACTTTAATGCTCTCCTCACCGCAGCAAGCTACCTCCAACTGCACGACCTGGCAGCTCTCTGCAGAAAGAAGCTGAAGCGGAATGGCAAGTCCTTTGCTGGCAAGGCTAGTGGCCTTGGTGTTGGGAGATCTGCCAGGAGTCAGAGACTTTCCACTGCTTCGGTCATCCAAGCTCGCTATTCAGGGTCAAATGAGGGGTTGAAGGGCTCGCACTCAAAGGAGCTGTCAAAGGGAAAGCTCTCTGATGACGAGGTCTTCATCAGCAGCTCCAACCAAGAGAACTGTCACTCCTTAAGCAGGGGAGCCAGTAAGAATGGCGGTGGGGGCGGCAGTGCGAATGGGAGCACTGGCGACCAGGAGCTAGGCCTCGATCTGTCCAAAAAAAGCCCGTCGCTCCCTGTTGCAGCCTCCCACGATGACACGCAGCACAGCGAAAGCCAGCACGGCTCTCCCCAATCTGCCTCAGCCCCCGCAGCCAACAGTGCCTCATCGTTCGACGAGTCTGGAGTCGGAGCCCCTCACAGCATGGCAGACAGCAGCGACCCCATGGAGATGGATCTGAGCGAAGAGTGCCACCACTCGCTGACGGAGAGCAGCCAGCGCAAGGGCCTCCGGCACTCGTCCCGCAAGAAGGAGTGGATCAAGAAAGACAACGCCTTCGACCGAAAGGAGGGGAGCAAAGAGAGGGACGAGGGCGAAGGGCTGCCCAACGGTATCCTGCTGGGGCCCTTGTCCAAGTCTGTGGAGCGGAGCCTGGCCGGGGCCTATGGCGCAGACCTGCCCTACCCGTGTAAGGAGGAGGTGGAAAATGGTAAGGAGAACAGCGACGACAGCGGCCAGAGCGAGAGCGAGAGCGGCGGGCATACCAGTGCCAACTACGTCTACCGGCAGGAGGGGTTTGAGCCAGTGGCCTACGGCGACAACCTGTACGTCTGCATCCCCTGTGGCAAAGGCTTCCCCAGCTCCGAGCAGCTGAATGCCCACGTGGAGACGCACACCGAGGAAGACCTTTACATCAAGGAGGAAGGCACGTACGGCGGCAAGGATGAAGCCGAGGATTTGTCCAACCCCAACCAGTCCTACGCCGCGGAGTCCCGGCCCTTCAAGTGTTCAGTGTGTGAGAAGAGCTACAAGGATCCAGCTACGCTGCGGCAGCATGAGAAGACTCACTGGCTGACGCGGCCCTTCCCTTGCAACATCTGCGGCAAGATGTTCACGCAGCGGGGCACCATGACACGGCACATGCGCAGCCACTTAGGGCTCAAGCCCTTTGCTTGCGAGGAATGCGGGATGCGCTTTACCCGGCAGTACCGACTGACAGAGCATATGCGTGTCCACTCAGGAGAAAAACCTTACGAATGTCAACTGTGTGGTGGGAAATTCACCCAGCAGCGCAATCTGATCAGCCACCTGCGAATGCATACCTCTCCCACATAAGCCAAAGACTCCAGAATGAGCTTCGAGCCCATCCGCAGTGATTTACCTTTCTGTAGACTTGCTGCTTAAAAAAAAAAAAAAAGAAAAAAGAAAAAAAAAAACAAACAAAAAAGGGGGCAACTCCCCACACTCTGTTCAGTCATGGGAGGCCTAAACAAATGTAGCTTTAACATTTAAAAAAAAAAGTTCCTTTTTTTCCTTTTTTTAAAAAAAGAAAGGTCCACAGCCAAGCTGATGCATTTAGTCCAACTCTCCCTCCAAATCTTGGTGATCTGGCAAGAAATGCCGCTCCTTTTTGTGCACATTGACTTCTTTGCCATTCTGATTATCTGAAGCAGGAAGGAGGACCGGGGGAAACTTTCGATCTCTGCTGGCTACCCCCTCCCTGCCTCTTTCCTTTGCGTTACTGTCACCCTACTCATGTCCTCTCTTAACATCAAACTCAGTAGGAGTATTTCTTGCCATTAAAGAAAAAAACAGTACAGTTTTTCAGCAGCCTGAGCAGCCGTGAAATAACATAGCGTTGCCCTCACAAGCGCGGAAGCTGTGTCTGTGGACCATCTCACAGGGTTGGCAGCCCCCTGGGATGCTGTGGAAAGCCCCAGCACCCGTCCCCCGGGGCTGGCCGTGGTGGGGAGAGCAGCCAGAGTGCTTCACTTAAAGAAATGGCGATGCTTCCCTCGCCATCCCTCCCGTCCTTTGGTTTTGACCTTTATCCTTGGCACACGTAAACACACGCCACCTTTTCCCACAAAACACACAAACCTCTTCTGCCTTACCCATGACTGAACAGGGACTGGATGCCCCGGGAATTTCCTTCAGTGAGCAGGGGGTCGTCTTTACTTTTCTAGTAGTTTCGTATGAATATTCTTTGCTTAGAGGTACTTGTTTTATTAAAGGAAAAACCATTGTAACGTTTATGTGAATGTTTGAACTGGAAGGTCNTTTTTTATTTTATTTTTTTGTGTGTGTGTATGTTTTTAGCTTTCCTCCCTCACTAAAGAGCAAGTCTGTGTGGACAGACTTGTTACCTTTGCTACCTCTTGAATTCATGAGAACAATAAGATGGTTAGTGAAAGATTAGGCATTTTTTTTCTCTTATTGTAAGTAATTAAATGTATAAAAGTAGAAGCTAAATTAAAGTTAAGGGATTTTTACCACCCCGTCCTTCCATCGAAAGTCAGCTAGAGAAATGTTAAAGCAAAGCTCGGCCAAAGACAAAGCAGAAAATATGCAGAGCCAGAAGCTGTGCTGGCTGCTTGGACTGGCTTGCTCGCAGTCTCTTGGCTGTTTGTAGTAACTTTTAGATAAAAGAAGAAAACTTCTCTGAGCTTTCTGGGCCCTTTCCAGCTTTGTTTATTGAATCTGGATACTATGGGGAGAGGAAAATGTCCCCCTCATCTTCCACTCCCCCAGCACATCTGGGTCAGTCTGCAAACACCTGGCAGGACAGAGGGTGAGGGCATAGCAGCCTATAATTTACTAGAATCCAGAGTGCAATAAGGTGGGGGAGAGGAGGAAAAAGCAAACCAAAGTGTTTCATATCCTCCCTTTTAGACAATTTAACACACGCACACAAAAAGAAAGAAAAATGAAAAGAAAAAGAAACAAAATGTTCTTGCAACATCTGCATAAGACATCACAGCCAACAGCTGCTATTGGTTTAGGAGAGAAGACAGAGAACTTAGCCCACCGATTCTTGGCCCCCTTGACTTTGTTGGCGTGACCTTGTGGAAAGCTATGGCTTATTTCAAGCCTCCCGTGACTGTGGTGGTAAAAATTCACAGCCAGTAGAATCATCCCTTCTGAATTGAGTAAGGTTTACACTTGTGTTTTTTCATATTTTGTTTTCTGCTCAAACCAGTATAGTCTCTATGCGTAGGGTTTACCAAACCTCACGTTTTGTCTTTTTTAAAAAAAACAAAACCATTTTTTTTAAGTTTTGACCAAAAAACAAAAAAAAAGAAAAAAGTGAGCATGTTTGACTAAAACAAAGAAATATAAGCTTCATTTTCTGTTTTTTTTTTTTTTTTGTTAAGGTAGACTAGTCCAAAAGAAGTTTTTGGGTCAATTGAATGAACTGAGGAAACTGGAATCCAGGCTCCAAGCAATAGCCAAACCAAACTGCGCCTTGGCCTGGTGTCACGTTACAGGGAACACGCTCGCTCGCCCCTCTCCTGCCCGCTCCGCTCTGCTCCTGCTCGTGCCATTGTCCGCCTGCTCCGGCCCGCTGCGAGCTGGGGGCACGAGGGGAGCACGGACTTCTTTTTTCTCACTGTGCTGAGATGCGCTGTTTTCTTTTGGGGGGTTAGGTGGGTTTTTAGTGTCTAGCACTTCCACATTTTGCATATATATTGAATTCTCCCCTTGATTCCCTGCCAGCCCCCCTGAGGAAGTCCCCAAAGCTGTCTCTGGGAGACAGGGAAGGCCTTGCCATTTACCTTTTTCTCGGAGCGAGTCCCAGCGGAGCCCAGGGCCAGCTGTGCGAGACCAGTCCCTAGGCACCTTCGCCCTGCCTTTACCTTCCCTCCCTCGACCCGCAAGCCGAGCTGAATCCCACGCTGGCTTAGGCTGCCGCCAGCGCAGAGCTCCCCTTGCTGCTGGCTGGCTAAGGACCCGCCGAGTGCAGCTTATCACAACAATTTTTAGCTCTCAGTGAGAACCGCGCAGCTGGCGATGAGCTCTGCCCCCCGCTGCGGGTTTTGGATGCCACGTCTCCCCCTCTTGTGGCCCTGCAGTCTGCTGCGGTGGCTCTGCCACGGCTGGCGGGCGATGGGGACAGCGGGCGGGCGCCTGTGCAGAAGCCCCCTGGGGAGAGCAGCTGGGGCTGCGGCTGCCTGAGCCAAGGCACCCAGCACCCAAGGCGCGAGGCAGCACAGTCAGACCCGCAGCGGGCAAAGAACCCACTCCCCCTCGTTTAATTCCATTTTTACACGCACGTGTGTGGGTGATGTAGCCTCTCCTTCCCCCCCAGGCCTCCGCTTCATTTGTTTTTTAAGCCTTGAGAATCATTTTGAAGTTTCAGGACCCGATGCTATTTTTAATTATTTTTTTTTTCCGGAGCGTCTTTTTTGCTTTATCCCCCTTCCCCAGCACTTAAACAATACGACATAAAGTCTGTGTACAGCAAGAGTATTGTACAAAAGGAAATTTTGTTCTTTTTTTCAAGTAGCTGTGTAAAGTTGTGTTCCATAGATCGAGTATAAACAACATTTTCCAAATTGTGACAGTAATAATGAATAACTAATAATACTCAAAACTTCAGGGACTGTTTAAGGCCTGCTTGGGGCCTAAACACTCAACTGCATTTGTACGACATAGTATTGTATCAAACATTTTTCTGTATTTTAATGAGAAAGCAAAACACTAGTTTCATATTTAAGATTTTAAGAGTTTTAGGGTGGGGGGGAGGGAGTTGCATTTTTGTTTTTTTTTTAATTTTATTTTAAATTTTTTTTTGAAATACACAAAGAGCCTCAAGAGGAATAAAACAATTTAAAAAACAACAAAAAAAAAAAAGAGAAAAAAAGAGGCCTGGCAGCTTAAGTATATGCTTTAGTCACTTAGTTCCAGAATGTTTTCGGAATAACAGGAAAAAAAAAAAGATAAAATAGCAAAAGTTGTATAAAAAATAAAGAAGCTCATACCCAAATTCACAAAACTATTTTTTAAACCAAAGCACATTTGAATGAGTATGGAACCTCACTTGGCTCAGAAAAGTACTAATATATTTATCTCATTGTTTACATAAACTTTTACAGTTTCAGACCTCAACAGATCTAGGGGCCAGTCAAAATTAATCTTTGCTTTTTCCATTGGTTTGTCTTCTGAAGGCTATTGCAGCGTTCCCCAAATCGGGAGGGGGAAACCTGCGACCCAGCCTGCATTCCAGCACTGCTCGGGGAGGGAGGGCAATTAGAAACGTGGCACATAGATTTAGGTTTTTTTGTTTTCGACCCAAGAGGGGCATGGCTGGGCGTGAGACCCAGGCAGTACTGCGGAGCATCTCCGTTTGGGCAAGCGGGAGGTGGCTAGGCCCACGATGTTAAGCTGCGCCGCCTGCCACTGTGGCCACTGCGCACAGGCCCTGAGTCTGCAGCCACGGGGAGCAGGTGCAGTGGGGAGGCGAGCATTGCTAGTCGGCCTAAATCAGCCGACCTCTTCCTCGGAGGAGTTCGATTAGGTGCCGAGAGGGTGAAGAGGGACGTAAGAAGCTCTGGAGATCAGAGAAGGGTGTTGGCAGGAGATGGCGGGAGCTGCTGTACCCAGCACATCTCCCTGACGCTAGCCATGGGCGAGCTGGGCTGAGCTGTTTTCCAGTCCTTACTGCAAAACCTCCAAAACCAAATTCCTGGCAAAAAAAAAAAGCCCAGCTCTGCGCATTTGGGGGAGTAAGCAGGAGCCACAAAGACCACAGAAGACACCAAAGAGCTATTGACACGCAGCTTCTGTGGGGCTCTGTGGCTGCTGACGTGGAAGGGTACGCACAACTCTGAAGCGCCCTTTGCGCCGGGCAGGGGCTGCATGCGGCAGGGGCGGCCGAACTCCCCGCAGGACGAGGCGGTGACTTGGGAAGCTTTAATGGTCTGGGGTGAGGGCACAGGCACGTAGCTTCCTGCTTTGGTCCAGAGCTGTGCTGGGGCCTGAGCTACACCGTTCGGACTTTCTGAGCCACCTTTTAATTAACCAGCTGGATGGATTCACTCCAGACCTTACAGTCATGCGCAGAGACCAACCAAAACCCATACGGCTTTCTAGGTGAAACCTAAGCTTGACTTGCATGTTAGAACAGTCTAAAGATGACCAATGAAGATGGTTTGCTAAAATACCGCTGAAGCCAAAAATAGGATTTTTTTCTTTAAAAAACTCCCCATCGTTAGTTTTGACCCTTTGTAGCTTTTACCTTCTACACCAAAGCCACCTCAAACATTTGGGGGGGGGGCTGATGGAAAATGAAATATTAATTTTGCCTGGTCTTAATATCTAACAAAGATGGTGCAAACACTATTTGACAGTGTTGTTTTTGTATCAATATGTATGTGCAGTAATGAATGTATTTATTTCTCAGATTCTGTATGCACAGTTTTGCAATGTAATTCAGAAAGTTGCAAACACAAAGATGTGTCCGCAGGGTCTTCTCTACAGGATTTCAAAAAAATGAAAAAAATATATTAAAAAAAAAAAAAAAAGAATCTCAGAGACTCTCAGCATAGCCATAAACCATAACCTGTGAAGACAATACAAAGACTGGACTTTTGTAGCTTTGCATAGAAGAGGAATTTATGTTTTGCTGTATTTAAATGTTTCCAGTTACAGTGTCACTCTTTTAAGATTCCTGTTTGTTTTTTTTTCCTTTTTTTTTTTTCCTCTCTCTCATGTGTGTGGAAAGCATTGTTTTCAAGCAGTGCAGGTTCAAAGTCTGGGTTAGCAGTATTTTACCGTGTCGCTTCAGTTCTGAAAAGCAGGAGTATGGGTCTTGACCAGGGAAACATCCAGCGCGTTCAGCAAAGCAAAATGAATTCTGAGGTGAATGCCGGCAAAATTCAGAGAATGTAAAAGTTATCAGAGGAACGGTTGTGTGCTTCCGATTGCAACTTGTGACTGAGATGAGTTTGCTGTCCTGCTTGAAGATCAGGACATCGCTCCTTTACTAAATCCCCTCTCATCCCCCATTTACTGTTTACTGTGGAAGCAATAAGGATCTCAAAAGTGGGGAGTCGATGCCTAAGACAGAGGAAGCTTTGTGCCAAACCCAACAGCTTTGTGCCATCTTGTGATGGGCCTCGCAAACGATATTGAAGCATCAGATTCCCTGCGATGTAAGGTGATTAGAGTCCCTGGGAAAAGCTGTACGTCACAAAGCCTCTCAATCCAGCATTGGAGAGTTAGCAGTTATGGACCTGCTGTAGCCTTAAAAATTAGCAGGAAGAAAGGGATGTTTGTTGATTTCTGGGTATATGCCAAATTCAGAAACCTTTCCCATCAGCTGTGCTGGAGCTAAGGGAAAAGTAAATCAATAACAAAGAGACAACTCCTCCCTACGTTTTAAATGGGTTTGAGAGGATCTAGATGGCAAACATCTAGCTCTCTCTAGCCAGTAGAAATGCTCCTCATTGAGATGGCATGTTTGAATAAACACTTGTTTAAGCAGGAGTTTAAATTCTAAATGAGCTCAGACCTGTGATCCTGGAATATTTAAACGGTCTTCTAGCATTTTTTCTTTTTTTTTTTGTTTAAACTTAATGATTTTCTCAACATAACAAAGTCTCTTCATTTATTGTAAAACCCTGTTTTTTCCATAAGCTTACCCTTGCACTCCAGAACTGGCCATGTTCTTGAAAAACAAAATTCAGAGGTTGCTTTCATGAGCTAAAAGCAGCTTTTGCAATGTTTTAAGTCCCATGGTACCTTATTGTCCTGATCTTAGTGCAGGAGATAAGCAGGCAAGCAGTAGATGATTTTCAGCCCCTTTCCACTCCTTGTATTTGCATTCTTTCAGGGTAGGGGAAGAAAGCAATTTCACCTTTGATGATTTCCCATGAGACCCACTAAATTTGCTGCTTTCCTTGTAAAAGCAAAAGATTTGGGATCCTTTGTGAGGCGGTTCCAGCTCTGCTGTAGAGTTCCCAGCTGGACTTCTTAGGAAGGCTTCTTCATTTCAGCCCTAGTTCATCTCCGTGCCACAACAGAACAGCTATTTATTCTGCTTTCCTTGTTTTAACTAATGTGACTCAAAAATACTGAAACATAAGTTTAGAGAGAGAAATTCATTTGTTGTTCAGTTGTTCCACCTCACTGCTGTCTCTCCTCCTACTGTAACCAACTTCTTTCCCTCCTTCCCCAGTTTTCCTGAACATTTTGAAGCCCAGTGTTGAACACAGAGGGATAAGTGGATCAGAGGTTTTTTGAACAGAGGAGTCCCTGTGGGATGCTGTAAGGAAGGTTTAAAACAATACTTCATGCTACGAAACTTGCTGGCAGTTAGGGGACACACCTCATAGTGCTTGCTTTTCCTGAAAAGTGGGATGTTTTTTAAACTTTCTCATTCACAAGTTATCAATCGAAGCACCTAGGACAACTGTTGCTCTAACTTCCACGAGAGTTCTTACTGGCTGAGGATAGCTTTTCTAATGAGGACAAGACCTTGTTTTGGCTGGCTGGATATTTCCCCCCGTTTTATTTTAATACTTTAAATACAACTAAAAAGGGGATGTTCCATCTTTCTCTCTCTCTTTTTTTTAATTTTAAGCCTTAACTGTCAGTCAGTCTAGGTGCCCTGGATGTTTCCTGGGGAGGGGGAGAAGAGGGCAGGGCAAGGTAAAGGCCGACATTCCTGCTGCAATGTTCTGTTCATTTCCTTCAAGAGCTTGAATTCAGGTCAGAGCCACACATAGTTGTGGCTTCAACTCAAGTGTCATATAAAAAGATACAGAAATTATAATATGATCTCAGCATTCAGAAATTTGCAGTCTTAATGTACAGTGATGAGAAACTGTTATTTTATGATCTTTTCATTAAAAGCTTGATTGAAAAATTACATCTTTTGCTTTAGAATTCACCTTGTTCCTGTAGCTGACCGTGTCCATGTTTTCTCCTCCCTCATTTATCCTTGCCCAGGGCTTTGAAGCAGTTACTTCACAAAGAACCACCACCACCCCACACATACATAGCCTAAGTAGCCACACACAACTTTTCATTTTATGCACCTACCGCTCATGAGCCAAAATGTGATGCTTGTTAGAATATAAGAAAGGATGAACAACATGGGCCAGGCTGGCGTACAGTAAAGGTGCAGGCAAAGAACAGTGGAGGTATCATAATTTCACCTTTCTTGTCATGGCCCTGAGCAAGTTGAGGCTGTTTTTGAACAGTCACTCCTGCTTCATTCCACTCATGTCCTAACCACGGTCTGAAAGCAGTCTGTTAGAGGCAGAAGATGGTAGACGCACCCACTGATCCGTAGGTCCCTTCGGTCTGTTTGGGCTGCAAACCTAACTCTGTAGGCCCATCTTTGAGGAGCAGAGAAGCAGCTGAAGCAGAAATGTTTCCTAAAAGAAATTCCGGTTCTCCATCCATGTGTGGTGCAGGTAGACCAGGGAAATGCTTCCAGGGAAGATGACTAAGTTATGACAAGCACTCACTGCAGATTTCACCCTCTCCAATACTACGAACAGACATTTTTCCTTGGACAGATTAAGTGTGAACCTAGCAAAATTAATTAACATTTCTTTGGGTCCAGGTTCTTAACAGCATTTTCTAGTTCCTAGTTCACCCTTCTGGATCTAAATATGCTTCAATATAATATATATTTAATGAAGACAAATTAAGTATTGCACCGTAATGCAAGAACCAAGCCCAGCATTATGCAACGTTTCCCTTTGTCACGCTACTCATCGCAACAGTTTTGCTATTTCTCCCAGAGCCTGTTGGAATGACTTAATATGCAGCAGAGTAATCCTGGTGTTGAATTCGTATATTTCATCCTTCTTCTTCTTTTTAAACACAGTGCTGACTATATTTTAAAGTGACTGACTGAAGGAGCTTCAAGTTTAGTCAGTTTTCTGACAGGTTGCAAAGTCAGCAGCACTGGTAAGAATATCATTTTTATTTGTCCTTGGAGATGTGTTTTACCCAGCAAGGTTAAAGAGAAGGACAAAAATGAACAGAAAAACAGATGAAGAGCTACAGAAAACCAGTGGCTATTTTTCAGCAGCTCAAATGTGGTAACGAGCCTGTACTCTTCTCCCAGCTACCGGTGACTTTTTTTTTCTTTTTCTTTTATTTTTCCTTTCTTTGTTTTTTGTTTTTTTTGTTACCCTAATTTCTTCTGGAAGTTTTTGCTTCCTGGCACCCATTTCTCTGTGGCATAAGTGGTTTCCAGCATAGTTAATAGATTGCATGTTCTATTTTACTTTCTTTGCCGTGGTCAGCTCCTTTTCATCTCATAAGATCCTGTGACAACTATCCAAAACTCTTCATATAATAGCGCACAACTGAAATGCAGCTGCCTCTGTGGTGGAACACTGAAATGTGTACAAGTGAAGTGCCCAGCGCAGGATGTAAAGGATACCAGATATGTCTGGAATGCCTGGGAATTTGCACTTTCTTCCCTCTGCTTTCATTGCCCCCATTTATTGGTAGGACTTCTGTTCTCCCAAACCCACACTTGCCTTCTCTCCACTGCCTTTCTCCCTCTTGAAGAGCAAACAGACATCGGGTAAAACCTTTGAATGACAGGTTTGTTTTTACTTTTTTGCAGGAAATATAATTCCATCAAAATTGGAACTCTTCTATGAGAAGAGAACTTACAATTTTTTGTTAAATGAAATTTTGTTTCAGCCATTGTTGAAATCCAATTTTGACCCTGCTGAGTGGATACATATGCAGAGTGTTTGTTTCATAAGAATTCTGATGACAGATATCATATTAAGAAGTTAAAAGGGAAGGACAGTTTTTTTTTTAATAATTTCGGGTCAGTATAAGCCAAATACTAACACCTCATTTTGCAAATTATTTCTAAAATATGCCTTCATCCTGTTTTGTATTGAAAATAAACTTTGAAGCACTGGGTTTTTATCTGCAAGCAATGCCAAATTTTCAACAACTCCTAAGAATGTTGACACTATTACCAACTATTAATTTTGTGCATCTCTCTGGGTTTTGTTTGGATGTACTACAAAGTTGCCCGGATTTAAACAAATTGATTTTGTGTGCACTTGTGCAAAGCCTGCTGTGCACCAAGTTTAGTGTGAGCTGGCTTAAAACTGTAATAGCTAAATTTATGCATTTGCCTTAGCAAAACTCATTGTTCTTTGTCTACAAAGAACTTGCTACAGGAACAAGAATGTAAGCATGTCATTTTTCTAATTTTCTTCTCTTCTGAGAGAGGAATTCTTCTCAAAATATATTACAAATACTCTCTCAAAGCCTTTTCATGTAAGGGCATGCGAGAAGTATCCAAGAAAAGGCTTTCTTCTGCTGGCGTAAGAGTCACAGGCTGAGCTTCCTGCGCAGTGGGAGCCACCTCCTGCAGCCCCCCTAAGCTGCACCTCGAGAATCCAGCTGAAGGGGCTCCCAGGAGAGACGCTGGCTGCTGCCAGCAGAGCTGGTAGGTCCCTCCCTCCTTCCATCGGGTGTATGTACAGCCTTCAGCTCCCCGCTCAGGACCACAGGATCCTTTATGGCAGGACGAAAACTGCCTAAAACTCCAACAATGCAATGATCGCATCCATTTGGAAGCCTAGCCCCTAGACTGCAAATGTAATGCTGTTTTCATCCATCTCTGCACACGACAGTTTGCGTCACGTCACAGCCTGCTTCTGGTCACGATACTGTTTCTTGGTGTTGGTTTCCTTAAGACTGTGTTCTTCCAGCACCTGAAGCCAACACCCCTCCTACCCCACACCTTGAGGTACCTGGATTCCAAAACTTGGCACAGAGAGCCACAAACTCTCCAAAGTTTGCTGTTTGGGACACAACCATTTCCCTCTGCACTCCTCTGGGCGCTGCTCTTGCCTCAGTTCTGCAGTTTCCTCCCTCCTACAGGTCATCACACCACATCTTCATTCTTTCCCTTCATGGGCTCTGTAGCAGTTTTTTCTTTGTTTTTTTTTTTTTTCCTCTGCAGCTGTGCTGTGTCTTATTGATGAACATGATTGAAAACTGCTGCAGAGCAAGGTCTGAATCCATATGTTTCAGCTCGGTAGGTTGAGCCAGTTCTAAGAAAGCACGATCTCCCTGCAATTACAGTGCATCCATGGCTCCAATACTATATAGCGAAAAACATTCATCATACTGTCTTCTCCTGTTCCAGGTGCTAAGAAGAGAGGCCAATGTAGCTGGTATGTTTCAGCCCAGGAGGTGATCGATGGTCCTGCCTACTTCCTTTGCTTTCTGCCTTCTCACCATTTTGCTCCTTCCCTTAGTTTCTTGTTTAGCTACAGAGAGGAGCACAGGGAGAAGAGAGAGATTGCGGGGCTCTCTTAGCAGGAGACTGTAGGTTTTTTTGATAATTTGGCTCTGAAGCAAAGGCCTAACTCTCCATCTCTGTTCTTGTCCATCCCCTCCTTCTTGTACACAATAATTAGATTAAAAAAAAAAAAAAAAGTCCCCCACCCCTTTTCCCTGGCTTCAAACTCAGCTGCCACATTAAAGCTACAGGCTCATTTACTTTTGGTTCGAGATTTTGAATTTAATACAAATCGAGAACTCTTCCAGAAGCCTGACCTGAAGCAACCAGCAGTTAAGGCTAGTGAAAACATGGCAATGCCCTCCCTTGATTTCAGAGGATGGTGATGGCAGAGCAGTTGCTAGCTCTGCGTTTTTTTGGTCAGCCTCCCTGCACAGCATGTGTGTGTGCACTGTCTTGTTGCTTGGTGTGCACCCAGTCCCCGGTGAGGGCACAGAGGATGCAGATGCAGGAACCTGGCCAGACTACATAACCACATCCCTTGCTGTGGCCACGTAGTGAGCACGGTACGAGCACTGGGAAGCAAGCTCCACACCTGGGCAGAGGTCACTTTTCTGAAGCCCTACAGATGTGTGTGCCTTTACTGTAACTGGTTTGGCCACTCAAATGCCATCTAGGAGTGGCTGGACAGATCTGACTGTAGCACAGTGGAGAGGGCAGCATCACCAGGTGTCACTTGTCACCTCTCAGTCAAGTCTAAAGCATGCAGAACTAAGATCTGGGTTTCCAGCCTTCTGGTCATCAGAGGCTCTCGCTACCCTGCAGCCTGGCACCAGCCTCCTGCCAGCTCCAGCTGGTCCCCTTGCCACAACAGCAGCCAAAGGCTAGCCAGGGTAGATTGCACAACCAGGCCTTGATCTGTATTTTCCACTGCTCAGCCAGCAAACCCCTCCTTTTTTCCAGCCCAGCTGTTTTCCATCTCTGCTCAGGAAGCATGCCCTGTTTTTGATTCCTGGGTCTTGCTTTATGAAGCAATCACGGGCAGGCTGTCTGGGTGGAACGGGTCACAAAGTGGCTGTGGGATAACTCTGGATCCTGAAGCCAACACAGAACAAAGGGGAGCTTTGCCAAGGCTCAGGTGAGCCTGGGGTCAGCACACAGACAGGCTACTGACGCAAGCATGAAGGCAGGGTTTTCTTTCTCTGGGCCATGGTGTTTGAACTCCCCCCTCCCTCTTCCTCTCCTGCCTGCCTGCCACAGCCTTTTCCTTGCTAGATCCACATTTCAGGAACAACGGCGGGTGCATGGGTGATGGTGTCGCTTTTTTGCTACATCTTACTCGTGCAAAACTCCTAGACCGAAGTAGCTGTGTCTTATGCCACCAGCCTTGTGTGACTAGGTTAACAAGCTGTCAGCTCGTCCCCCCCTCCAGGCATCTTGGTTGACGGTACCACGACATGCAGTTACAGCTTGGTAACTTGTACCCAGCCATTACAGACACTTAGCCCACGGCGCAAGCAGAGGATGGTGGGGTGGCAGACCATGGGTGGAGGCCTGGGATGAAGCACAGACCCAGATGTGCTCCACTCAGGAACACCAGCAGCCAGAAACACCCTGGCATTGCTCATCTTGGCTCTCTCCCCAAAACACTGGAAATTAGCCAGCTCCCTGGTCATATCGACCTGGAAATTAGCTAGCTTTCTTAAGGGTTAAGGCATTAATGTTAACACCACCTATATTAAGTAAAAATAATGTGTGCAAAAAGGTCCGAGTTACAGCTGTTACAGGAGTCATACCTTGACTTTTCTGAGTCCTTTGCACATGAAGTGTGGTCCTTCGCTTTTAAGGCCTGTAAAGTGCCAGTTCTCGCACGTCTTTAGGCTGAAATTGGTTGAAGGGGCAGTTACAATGAACAGCCCTGGAGCTCACAAGGATTTGCTCTAGAACAGGCTTTGAGATCACCAAGGGCAGAACAAACGGTGCAGAGGGCTGATCACTTTTTCTCTTTCCTCCCAGAAAGAGCTAACAACCACTTGTAAGGCAAAGCAGCTGGGCGCTGTCACCGGACTGCCTGGCTGTGCATCTAGGTAGAGGCAACACACAGAAAAGGAGAAGGGAAGCAGTGTTCCACCTCCTTTTCTTTAACAAATTTACACTTGATCAGTTCCTGGCTGCTCTAACTGGTTTAAGAGTGTCCACACAAGTGACTTACTGCCATAAGAGGAAGGATTCAAAAATCAGTTAATGGAATCAGTGCTGTCATCACGCAAGCCACAGCCTGCAGCAGCAGCAGCAGTTGACATGAGGGCAGCAACTAGAGAATCTTCCGCTATGGCTCCTTCTTTGCTTTTGTGGGAGTCTTTGTTTCAGTGCTGGGGGCATGGGTGGGAACTGGAGGAAGGAAAGGAAAGCAAGCAGGCTTGGATGTCTCTAGCAGTGCGCTGCCGTCCTGCCCAACAGACAGATGTAGCCTGCTCTTCCAGTCTCAGGTCTCTTCTGAGCAGAGCGTGCCACTCACACCAGATTGTGCAACAGCAGTTTAGGATGTGTACAAATACTGGCAGCAGGGAGAGATGTCAGTTCTTGGTGTAAACTCTGACCTAGCCTGGCTTCAAGCCACCGATCTCAGTGGTTACGTGTGTATGTGCCAGAGCTTGTCACACGCTCCCTGTGCACTCTACCCTTCCCGACAAGGTCCGTCAGGCTCCTCCTGTGCTTTACTTTACTTTATATGTGTACACACAACACTGTTTATGAGCACTCTTGTCCTCTTTCTTTCCTTTGAAGGCAGCAAAGGTGAGAGGGATCTCCCTTATTTTAGAGAGCATTTAGCTTAATCCCCTGAACTCCTCACAAGATGGATTATCTTCCAAACCTCCTGACCACTGCAAACGCTTTCTAGAGGCATATTAACTTCCCTTGATTAAGTTCGAGTGCCTACTTACTCTCATTACACTTTTGCCCTGCATGGTACTGTTCTGCAAACTACTACATTACAGAAGACCTCTGATCGCAAAGTCCAGATCAGTTCCTGATCCATAGCACAACTGCAACACAAGTAAAACAACACTTTTCAGAAGGATCACCCCTTCTGTCGGCATCAGCCCAATAGTGGCTCATGCGTGGTCTATGGGGCACATCTTCCCAGCAGCATGGCCCTTTCACACCCTAGGAACCAGTGAGGCAACATTCTTGAGCAACAAAGAGAAGCATGACACAGTGGCACATAAAATGAACTTGTTAAACCTCTTCCCCTGCCATCTTCTTTCTGCTGGGCTCTGATTTAACCTTATCGCCAATGCCAGCACCTTGCTTTTACCTTCATCCACATTTCCTTAATTCATTATTACAGTTTCACTTTGTTTTGCATGAGGCACAGTTAAAGAAGCTCAGAGAAAAGAAAGACCTGCTTTGTTTTGATGCCAAAGGTCAATTTTTTTCATTTCTCCCTCTTCATTTTTTTTTTTTTCTAAACAAGAGATGACATACCTTTTGAAAAGCAGCTTTCCTGTGGTTGCTTGTGCCCTGAAAACATGCACCTGGAAATTCCAGTGCTTGAGAGAAGCTGTAGAAGATCAGTCCGCAAATGTCCTTGCTGCACTTTGGGAGCTAGAAGATGGACTGGATTCCATGCTCAGTGACTTCAGTCTTCCCTAGAAATGACAACAGAGAAAGTGTCAGCATTGAAATGTAAGAGCAGACTAAAAGGCCAGGCTTCTTTCTCTTTAACAAGATATCTCAAAGAGCCTTCCTCCACCCCTCAGTAGAGTTGACTCTACTGAGACATTCAGAAAGGCAATGCTTTGACAACCTGATCTCAAATTATGCAGTATACCAGCGTAGGTAAGAGATCTTTTAATACTGCAATGATGTTACCTGGCCAGCAGCACAAGGCAAAGCTTCTCCAAGCCTTCTTAACAAATAGACCTAGTCCTAAATGTTACTTTATTGGCTTGTTCCATATGCCTCATTAAGCCTGGAGAAAGGACAGAACTAAAGTGCATTTCTTTAATATGAAGCAAAGCCTGGCACTGTCTGCTGCTAGAGAGCACTAAGTTCTTCAGATAGCATAGGGATGCTTGAAGGAAGGATATGCAAACACATGAAAATACGAGCAAGCAAACTATGAAGCCTGTTACAAAAGCCAGAAAAGTTTAAGCTGTGCTGCCCTACAAAGGAGACCTGTTTTGGGCAGGACTAGGTAACATCCCATCCAAACCAAGACTGCCTGTGTCACTTATGCTGACGGAACCGAACATGTATGAACCGTGTAGTGAGAGAGAACATTTCAGAAAGGGTCTTTTACATCTGTATGCTTTGATCATTCATTTAGCCTTTTGTACCTTGGTACCTGCTACAGCCAAAGCACTCCTTAAGGCAGCCAAGAGGATGGCTGTTTTAGAAGTGTGCATAGCAACAAGGAGAGTTAGCAAAGCTGTGTCAGATTGCTCTAGGCCTTGTCCAATCAAGTTCAGAAAATCTCCAAGAATGGGGCTTTCATAGCCTTGCCAGGTAATCTCTTCTAGTGCTTAATTCACTCTTACTGCAAAATCTTTTCCCTTATATCCAATTTGACAGGTAATTCGGTAGGCTGAGAGGTTTGTCTAAAATACCAGCCTTATGCTTTCCTCCTAACTTCACGTGTGGGGGCTCCAGACCATTGGGAAAGTCACATAGTGACACCAACACAGAGGGAGCCTGCAATGTAATTATGTGTGGGCACACAGGCTGGAGCGGCCCAGGGGTCTGGAGATGAGGACAGACAAAAGAACTGGTAACTGGCTGGGCCTTGTCTTTGTTTCCCAAGGCCTGTGCAAACCATGCTGCCAACCATACGTGGTGTGCACATTAGATAACAGGTGGAAGAGTTTTCCCTCTAGAGGCACGTTCTGCGCTCATGGTCTTTGCTGCTACGCAGCCAGCCAGCTCTCCTTCCTCTTCCTTAACCTTGTGAGCCTGGGACTGGGCAGAAGTCAGCCATGTAAGGGCTTCAAGGAGGGGTCATCCTCTTGGTCAGGACTGGCAACGTGCAATGCTGCTTCTGCAGGGCATGGACCCTGAGCAGCAAGTGTGATACAGCACAGAGTGAGAGAGGCCCGAGAAGCTCTGTAATGATGAAAGCAACATATTCTCCTCTTCTTCTCTAGGCCAGCTGAACCTCAGTGGCTTTATTTGCTTTTACAATTTAAGTTACATGGAAATCCACATTCAGAAAGTAGCAGTTCAAAGAATTCAGCTAGCGCCATCATATCTGCATCCACAGTGCTTTTAAGAATATATAGGTCCTTACTTTCCTCTGATAAATGGGTGAAGGGAAAGGCCAGCGATTGGACATGTATTCAGATGCTGCAGTTTATTCTCCTGGCTTTCAAAGGCTTAGTTATAGTAGGGCTGAGAGCCAAATACAATTCTATCTTGAGCCATTCCCTCTCCTCCCCCACTAAAGATGATCTTTAAGCTCTAGACCCTCATCTCCACCCAAAATGACTGCCCTGATTTATTTTATGCCTTTTTTTTGTTGTTGTTGTTGTTGTTTCCTTTTAAATCACTTCTAAGCTAAGCTTTTGTTTGCCAAGCTTTCAGCCCGGAGCAAATTTTTACAGTCGAATTATAACGTCCGCTCCTTCCCCTCGAGAAGAGGTGTTTTTCTGGATGTGCTGCTGTCCCACCCATTACTCACCTTGCTGCTGGGAGGCAGGGGAGATGGCAAGCTTTTTACATATCGGCATCTCAAAGTTCAGTGTCGCAGCCATGGGCACACATCTGTTTAAACCATTTCCCTCATATCTTGGCTCAAAATCCTTGGCCGAGACATCTCATGGCAGTAGACGTGTCCAGGGAGCTGGGAGGGAGGGAATAAAGGAGACAAAGTGGTTAGGTTTCTCAGAAAGGGAATGGTTGTGGGTTGGAACATAACAAAATGCCAGGACTGGAGAGTCTGTTCTCTCAGCACATTACAGGGTTTTGACTCTTCAAGCAGCATGATTCTAACCCACACTTGAGAAGCCCCCTCTAAAGTGCAGGGTGCAAAAAGCAGAAGACTGCTGAGGCCAGTGCCTCCCACTGAAGGAACAAAGGGGAGATGGTCTGAAACCGTACTATAACCTGGAGCCTCAGATGGCTTTGGACGCTTCTCAGGGATTTCAGTTTCCCCGCTTAGACCCCAGTAAAAGCCTGAAAATCCCTGCTCAGCTGCCAATGAATTCCCAACACCGTTCTAAAGCCAGGGAGGCTCTGGAGAAGACATTTCCAAGCAAGCAGCTTCATCTCCCCAACCGCCTGCTTTACCAGTAGGATCCAGTCCCGTGTGCTTGCTCAGAACATGCCTAAAAGTGTTATCTGTGGTCTAGGATACGGTGCGGGGGCACAAATAGGAGGAGAGTAAGGCATATTTGGTGGGGAATTCCCTGCGGATGTGTCAGACCAGGATTGAAAGTCCTTCACTGGGTTAGAGATGTTTCTCATACACGAATTGGTGCCCAAATTGCTCTGGGTTAAGATCTTTTCTTATTTTTATCAGCTCTCTTACCCTCCTCCCACAAGATCAGTTAAGAAGGAAGGTTGCCTCTCCTCACCGCAGGCAGACTGCCTGCCTGTCCACCACACTCCCTCTCCTCAACAATTGCTCCATGTTAAGGAGCCACCCTAGCGTGTAACTTGACATTTTCACACCCGCTGATATTGGCAGCAAGTTACGTGATATGCGAGGCTTTAAACTACTCTGTGCGCAGGTCTTCTAGAAAGGCTATTGACTGGGAAGGAGAACAACCAGCACTCAGCATAACAACAAGGCTAATCCTGGTACTGAGCATCTCTGCAAAGAGGGGAGCTGGACCCAGGACTAACTCTGAACTTGGTGACACCTTCCGATGTGAACAGCCATGCAGAAGATGGTGCATCTCACACCGAGCAGGTTCACAGGTAAGAAAACCACAGGGTAAAATGCATCTCTGCTGCTTTCCCCTGTGAGTTAGAATCTAAGTGAGGGAAAGTCAGAGGAGCTTCTTCCTACAGCCAAGCTCCCAGCTGCATTAACTGCTGCTGCTAACTCCCCCTGGTCCAGGGAGGCACAGAAACTGAGGACAGAAAGGGACCTTCTGCTCTGTCCATCTGCTTGCTCCAAGGCAGGTCAATTCATCTGCAATCCTGGACCAAAATTTTTTATACCCTGTTTTAAAAATTGCCTTCATAGACCCCACAGCCACTGTTGCACTTTACTCCACTAGCCTTAGTGCTACAAAGATTTTTCCTAATGCCTTGCTGTAGTTAAAAACCGTGGCATTTTGTCCTATATGCCCTGCATATGGAGAACAAATTATACCCATCCTCCTTGTATTACTTGTATTGCCCCTCCAGCCCTTTACTACTTCATGATGTTATCACATTTCTCCCTCACTCTTCTTGTTTAAGAGCCTCAGGCTCTCTCAGTTCTCCCCATCCAGACCTCCTAGGACCTCTTCTCATACCTTAAGGCAAACGCCAAGCTTGCTGCCTCAGCAGAGACTGGCACAGGCCCACACTCTGGGGGCAGGGACAGAAGTGCAGTTACGTGACAAATTGTCTTAAATAATAGAGCCAGCTTAAAAATTTCCTCTTTCCATTGTCTTTGCTGTACTGCAGCTCATCCCTTTCCTCACTTGTGATTATCAATTAGTCTGCAGGCTATGTTCCAGCAGAGCCTGGAAAAATACAGCTTAAAAAAAAGCGAGGAGAGTTGTTTTCAACTGGGATATTTTCAGGGATCCACTGAGGCCTTCTGAAGCTAGTTTCACCTCCCAAGCCAGCTTACCACAAGTACCCTCTAACAAGTATTTTGCAAATGTAGTTACAGAATCCAGAGTTTGGAGGCATCTCTGGAGATTTAGTCCAACCCCTGCTCAAGGCAGGGTCAACTACACCAGGTTGGGTTTTGAAGATCTCCAAGGATGGAGATTCTATAAGCTCTTTGGGCAACCCATTCCTACGTTCAATCACCCTTACAGTAGAAGTCACTGAGAAGACTCTGGCCTCATCCTCTTTATTCCTACCCATCAAGTATTTGCATATATTGGCTAATCATGTCCAAATCGAAAACCTGCTCTTTTCTCGCCTCCACAATTCCTTTTCCCGTTAACACTTGCTTCAGTCGGTGAAGCAGATCCCAGTTTTAGGGAGCTGCCAGGGTGACACATGTAGCCAACAACCGCCCAGGTGAGCCCAAGTGTTTGTTTGCTCCGGTTCTGATCAGATCTACACGACCAAGCCTGTGGTGCCAGTGCTTGTTGTACTTCAGTGTCAAAGAAACAAGGACGCAGGCACCACAGATGTCAAAGCCAGCATCAGAAGACAAGGGTAAAGAAGTGCTCTACTGATCTTCTGTATTACAATCTTGACATTCATTAAAAAAGGCAAAAATAAGCCACCATCAAGTCTATAAGCCTGCAGGGTGATAAATACATAAAAGCCCATGTAAGGAATCTCATGATGTCTGCCTGAATCTGCAGACAGCCTCAGAAGCATGAATAGCTTCCACTTATCTCAACATAAGATAACTCAGAACCACAGTTCTGGAAGGGGTAGGAAAGGATAAGAGAGCAGCAGCCTGGTGTTCTTCCCAAAATACCGGGTTTCTTACCCAGCCTCCACACTGCTATCCCAGCTTTTCCAGGGAGGGAGTACGTGGTGGTGTGGAGACAGAGATAAAGGAACTGCTCCTCCCTCCACTCTCAGTGCCTCAGTGCTGTGCCAAGATCCCAAACTGCACTAATTTGACCTTGCCAGGCTCGTCAAGGAAACAATTACCTGGGTCTCTGCCCTTGGGACTTTACATTCAAAGTCTCCAGCCCTTCAAAGATGTACGCACTTGCGTGGCGTAGAGCTGCTCGTACCAACACGACACGAATGGGTTACAAGCGGAAAAGAAAGGCTGGGATGTGCAATTCCTGGGAGGTTTGCTGGAGAGCAGAAGACAATCACAGACCTTTCCTCTCTCTACCAGGTGAAAAATTTTACAAACCATGGAAACTTGCAACCTTCCCCCTTTGTCTAGAGTCTGCTTTTTCCCTGGAATATTTATGTCTTTCCCACATTTCCCCTCAGTAATGACCTAATCAAGCAGAATTCTTTCGGTATTAATCAGAAGAGCAGGGGAGCACTTTTGTGGTTAATATTATCAATGGGGATGTCAGGAAGACTTTGACAGGATTACCCTTGGAATTTGCCATTTATTAACCAGGCCATTAGCTAACATGGCAGGGCTGGGGTGGGGCTCGTTTTGCTTTGCACATGGGAGAGGGCTTGTTTGAGGGTGGGGAAGCTGAGGGTGGTGGAGTTCTGTCTCCATCTGATTCAGAGATCTCAAACAGCTGCCCTGGCAGCCCTGAGATATCTCTCCCCATCTGTACGTCTTTCTTTGCTTTCATCATCTCTTCCCATTATTGGGAAACCATCACAAATCAAGCTACACACTGAGCTAGGAGAGCTTGCACCACCAAGCGTAGGCTTGTGGTCCTGACCTGGGGACGACGGGAATGCCACCCCGCTCTTACAGGCTGTTCTGCTATGGGAGGCCAGAGATAAGTGCTCCGAGCCCCCAGGGCAGGGCTCCAGGAAACAGAAACTGGGTTTAGAAATAGAGGCATCAGACTTGCAGAAGCAGCTGGGATACAAAGTAGGTGCACGCAAAAATCTAGCCAGGTCAGGGAACGAAACAAAAATTGGTTTTCTCTCCTTGAAATGGAGTGCTGCTGTTCACCCAGCGCAGGCAGATGGCTAAATGTGGTAAGTAATGCAAGAATCCAATCAAACATAAAAAAGGAAACAAAGGTGAAAATATAGCTGCAATCTCCCGTGCAAAAAAGCAGGTTTCTCTCCCATATTCCAGTGGCACTGGGCATCATTTACTGTGACCCAGACTACTTTACATGGGCTATTTCTGCAGGGAACTTTTGCAAACTTCAGTCCCAAAGATCCCTGCACCAGAGAAGAGACAGACACCAAAAGCAGCTAGGCTGCGAATCAAAGGGCCAAAGACTGAAAGAAACTCCCCTGCCACACCGTGGGACATGCCTTTATTCCTTCTTTACTCAGGCAGGAGAGGGGAAATGAAATAAGACCTGTATTCGGCACTATTTTTCTTGGTAGCACGCCTCAAAGCGGGCAGGCAGGGCTGCAGGACGAGCCCCGTGTGATGGCACTGCTTTCCGCTCAGGAAAGGGGGCTCGAATCCCAGGGGGCAGGTGGAGCACGGCGCTCCTCGGGAGGGCTGCAGCAGCTCCGGGAGTCCGGAGGAGAGCACAGCACCGACAGCAGCCAGGCCTGAAGCTGCCTCTGAGCGGCATCTCCTGCTGCCGCTATCAGACAAAGCACTCGGACCTGGCCCGCTGGCAATCTTTGTGTTGTTGCAAACCCCAAAATCACAAAGGCATCGACGGAGAGCTTTTAGCAGCTCTCCAAGTTTGTGCACCGCAGTACCTGTCACTGCATTCACATACCCCACGGCATGTATTTGTCACAAGTAACTCAGTGGGGTAACGGGACTCAGCATGCAGCAGAACTGGGCCCTTGCAGAGTGTTTAGACAGGGCAAAGAGGCATTGCTCTTCTAGGCCAGAACACTGAATACTGAAAGGCAAAAATGCTGGCATTCATTCCTAAATCCTGTCCTGCCTGGTCAGCTAAAGAAAGAATTAATGCTAGAATCTAAACTGCTGCAGGAACAAAAGCACATCCCATCCATACAGTTTCCTCTGCTTCGATACACACCGAGAATATATTTAGGTAATTCCATCCACTTCAAACACTGCACTTACGCATACAAAGGCCTGCAAAACAGGCCCTTGAAATCTCAGCAGAATTTGTAGAATGGAGTTCCTAGATCATAAACCAAGATCTCGCATCAGCGCTTTACCATTTATTCAGCAGGAATAGAATTAACTGAAAATTCAACAGCTAGTCCATAATTTCTCACACTGCATATGGAAAAACCCATCAACCCGTCTCAAAGTCCAGGTGTGAAATTCCTACTTCTCAATTTGTTCCAGCAATTGCTCTGACAAGGGAACATCCCAGAAAAGGTACTTCTTCACTCGGTACTTTCACTGGTCTGGCTTCCAAAGCCCAATTCCTTACACCAATGCCATCTTCTCCTTAAGCAGAATACTTAGTCTTCAGTTTAGAAAGAAGGCTATGGGTTCTCCTTGAGGCAGCTTGCTTCACAGAGGTCCACCCAAAAGATAAATGAAAAGCCAAAAAAATGTCAACATAAAATAGAGACTCAACCTAGCAAAACTGCTGCTGATATTCGGGAGCAGAAACCACATGCCTCTTGCCTGAACAATTTCCAAACCATAAATGATGTTTAATGTGGAAAAAGCCATAAATGTACAAAAGTTACTTCTAAAACCAAAAAACACAGAGTTTCTTACTTATGGCTTTGATGAATGAAGTGTTTTGTATTCTGGCGTCACGCTTGGCACTCTAAAGAACCTTTCTGCTAGGTGGAAATTAATGGCACTGCATGTCAGCATGTCCACTGGCTTTGCAGCAGCTTGGAGAGTGCCCTTCCAGATCCTAACACAGGCTATTTCTGCTGACTGCACAGCAAAATGGAGTATGTTCTCCTTCCACCAGTGGTATATCACAAGTAAGAGTTAAACAATACTAAAAGGACCTAAAATATTGCTGTCTGTTATGTTCTTCTGTGCTCTCCCTTCTTAATTGTCTTTCAGCTACACGTTCTCTGCTGTCTGTCCAACCCAGCAAGAGATAATGCATGAATAAATCACACACAAATCAGAAGTGGCTCTCACAAGGCAAAGCAGATTAAGGTATTTCCAAAGGACACGGGAGTAAAAGAAAGGATGCTCTGCTGTCCTCTCCATCGCTGCTGATCTGCAGACATTCCCAAGTATGTTCCAAAACTATATTTAAAATTAAGCTTTTAAAGTAAACAGCTTGCACTGGGCGCCAAGATCGCTATAATGCCAAAACAGAAAACACTGCTTGTCTGGCACACGTGTCACTTTCCAAGCAGGAAATCCAACAAAGCGTATAATACAACAGACATCATTTGATAGTCTCAACTAAGACGCCCACTTGGCACTGGCAGTAACCAGTCTTCCATCAACTGGATCCAAAAATGATGCTTGCCTAACTTGCTATCATGCAAAACATTAATGGGAGTATCCTCCTCTTTTGAAGTCCACTGGAACTGGAAGTGTAGGCTGAAAATGCCTGGTACACAACCAAGCAGAACGGCTGAGAGCCACCCTTCCAAGATGGAAGCGCACAGAGTAACCCTGGAAAGCAGAGCTTCCCAGCCTCTTCTGTACTGAGTCACGTCTACGCACACTGCTGGGGAAACCTGACGGGAGCTACAGCTGTCGGGAGTACAGGGAAGCAAAGCTAATAAATATTTTATATATTTGTTTGAGTAGCTGGAAGAGGTCAGCAAGGCTGCAGCTGCCCCGTCAGCTCTCTGAAGGCAACCAGTGGCTGGTCGGCAGGCCACAGTTTTGAGTACTGCTATCTAAGCCATTTTCTTTTTTCTCACTGCTATTTACTTTTCACATTATGTAATCCCAAACTTTTTCTTTTCAAAGGATCTTTTCCTCTTTATGCATCAGTGTGAGGCATGGGGTCACATCTTGACCTGGGGTGAAAGAGAGCTATATTAACACCTTCACTTACAAAAAGCAGTGACTTGAAAAAAGCTGAGATGGGTCGTATAAAAGCTGCTCCAAGACTGTAGGTATTTCTGCTGATAAACAAACATACGAACCCTAACACCAGATACTCAGGACAAACAGCCCTACTATCAACACTGGAAGATTCATAGTTTTCCTAGGCAAAGGTGGCTGTTGAAAGAAATCCATAGCTGAAAATAATACCTCATCATCACCACGATTTAAGTGTAGTCCTCTGTGATTTCCTGAAGCCTTGCCCTACTCAGAGGAAAAGCATGCTACCTACACCAAGGGATCTTTCTGAGCAGGTCCTGATAGCTGTTTTCAGCATTTCTACCAACCAGTGATTCAGTTTTCCTTTTTTCCTCTTGCACCTCGCTCGGTGAATTAAACTGGCTGCAATGGCTCAAGGCCAGGTCTGGCCCTCTCTGACAACACGCTTTGATTTTGCTGTTCAAGCAATTCTTCTGGGACAGGTGCCCAATAAATGCTTTAGAAACCAGTGTTTACTATTCCCGAGCAGAAGAATTTCTGGAAAAATACCGTAACATCCATGACTTTTTTTTAATCACTATTATTACAGCCAGGCACTTTTGGCATGCCAGCATTTTAAATTCACCTCTTCTAGGGTCCAACCCACTCCAATTTGCAATTCTCTGTACCTGGAGTGCACGCTGCTTTGGGTCTGGTACTGTCCAGATCCACAGCAGTGTTCTTCCTGGGGCAATCACACTGGGAAGCAGTTATTAACATGCTCCGTAAAGCCAAGTAGTTAGAACTGCAATATTCCTTAACTTACCCACTGTAGCATATCTGGTCTTTCCTTATGGCTGGAACTGGGAAGACCCAAATCCTTTGTGTCTCAGCAGACACCTAAATCCTGAACAGGCAGCTAACAGCTCATGAAGTTCTCTCTCTCGCTCTGTTTCACTGTCAGTATATTTCACTATTGACTTCTAAAAAGCCTTCTCTCCAACACAAACAACTTCTACATCATATCAGTGACTGCTGCAGCTAGGGCAGGGTCCGTACGCACAGTGAAGTGTCATACACCAGATGCAGCAGGAATTAGCGTGCGCTCCATGTGAACGACGTGGCATTCTTCATCAGCGGTAGTTTTGTTTTACTCTCTTGCTCATTATCAAATGCTGCCCCTGCTTCTTATCCTTTCACAATGGGTCTGTGTCTTTAGACCTCCCGTGCACCCCCCAACAACCCAGGCATGGCTCCCATGCTCACACCTGGTGCTTGCTTGTAGTCACCTCTCCTGTTTTTCCCATCCTCTTCTCAAAAGGCTGAGGCACTTTTTTCTTTGCTTTTTGTTAGCTATAATATCTGTCTTCCTCCCACTTATCCAGAACTCACCACCATAACAACCCAACATGCCACCCCTGTCCGTGTCACAGCAACAACCTCTGAGCAGTCATTCCCGGAGCTGCTGTGGAAGCACAAGTATTGCTGAGAGTTTTCTGGGCAGCTCGTGGCTCCTCACCTGCAGCCTGGGGGCACAGCACCTGAGGCTGCTATCCCGGTGCCCCGTTTCCTAGCTCATTAAGGGAAGAAGGTAGATTGCAATCCTCTATTCCTCAGCACGGAGCACAGAAGTATCCTGAAACAACTGTTTTCTTAAATATGCTCATTCCTTCTGGAGAATACTTCCAAACTTGATTTAAAAAATGGTTAGGAATGAAGAATTCAGTGGTAAGTTGTTCAGATGGATGAAGATCCTCACCATTGTAATCCTGCACCCTCTTTCTCGCTTGAATTTACTGAGCTTCAGCTTTAAGCCACTGAATATAACACATCTATTTTGTCCTGGTTGGACAATTTCATGATCAAAGCTGGTCTCTCTAAATAAGCACTAACAGATTACAGTAAGATATGCATTCTTTTCAGTAAACTAAACATATTGTTAAATGGGTGCTAAGATTGATTCTGCGTTATCAAATGCAGAAGTCTCCAGCTCAAAACACTTAGACCAGGGGACAACAAGCACTGATAGAACTTTGAGTCAATAGAAACACAGGGATTATTTCCACCAGCATTGCTGAGAGCACTGCCAGGTTATAGAGCAATAAAGAGACACTCCAGAACCCCAAATTCCTGTAAAGAAGGAAATGATCCTTACACTGGGCTTGAAGCTTTCTAGTGAAGAGGCACAAAACTTTGTCCTGTTGCCACACAGACTTTGTTTGGTGACTAAGTATGCCTGAGTATCTTGTTAACATGCCCAACAATCTTGAAAGCTGACCCTTTGCAATAAGAAGTGTGACAAAGAAACAAGCTCTTGAGCAGAAAAAAAGGCTGTGTGCCCCAGCACTGTAACCCGACTAAAGGTGCTTTCTAAAGGAACAAAGATGCTTGTACACAGGTGCCTGCTACAATTGCTGCTCCTTGAGTCAGTGGGTAAAGTGCAAGACAGCAACACTGCTGGGAATTGGGCAGCAGGGGAGTTTGAAGCAAAGAGGCTGGTCTGCTTAGCCTCTTGATTTCACAACAGTTCCTGAAAATTTCTGAGTTCCAGGAGAGCTGCCTGACTTCCTCTGAGCCGCTGTCTCCGAGCTGCATTCGCAACACTGGCGGCCTGTGTATTTCAGGAATGTGAAAAACTGGCACAGTGAGGTCTATGATTCAGCCAAGATGATGTGTTGGGACATGACTGAAGTTAATTAAAAGGAGCTTAAGACAGACAGACAAAAAAAGGAGTTTGCAAGACTTCTTAAAGAGCCAATTAATTATTATTTGTGGCTGCACACGCCAGCTGGGCCACAACATGGAATCTCCCCAGCCCTTACCACTCACCTCAGAGCCTTTATACAAAGCCAAAGAAAACCCAAATGCAGGTCAGCTTTTGGGAGCTCTGGGCCAGTATCTTCGCACTGTAGCTGGGTAAAACTTTACTGAAAGCAGCTGAATGGCATCATTTACACCCGCCGATTTAGGGTAAGTCTTCTGGTGAACACAGAAGCAAGAAATGAGCAGTATCTCCACTGACATGTTAAAAAGCATGGGCTACTCCAGAGCAGGATCACCCAGTGACATTCATTGTCTTTGTGTGCATGGACCGGAAAAAGGAAGGACTGGCTCTGCCTGGAGTCAGGGTGGGGGGAGAGAATAAACGTGAATAATTTCATCCTCTCTACTGTATGATAGCGATCATTTTCAGAGCTGCATGAGGCACCCACATGAATAGAAGCATAGTTTCATACAACACACTTCCAGACTAGTTTCCTATAAGGAATTCAGTGCATCCTTAGCAATTTCCTAAGACCCTAAATTCCTCTGAATTTCCAGAGACTCTAAATCAGTAACTCTAAATTCCGAGTCCTGACTCTACAGCCCTGAATGCTTTATCACCTCCCCAGGACAGCAAAGCAATGGTGACACAGAGCAGTGTGCGAGCAACCTCCTCGCCTCCAGCCCTGCACGCTGAGCACCGTCCCAGGGACAGCTTAGCGAAGACAGGAGCGAGCCTCGCCGCAGACCTGCCTGGCTGGAAGCCGGAGCCACGTGCACTGCACAACGGCAGAGCCACACAGACCGAGCCGGCTGCCTGACCCACGCTTCCCAAAATCTGCACTTCTCGTCCTCATAAGGAACAGATCCTCCTACGCCCTGTCACTAACCGACAAGTATGTTTAACAGGAGGCTGCAAATTTTAACAATGGGGACTTTTTGCTTTGGCTCGCTGTCGTTTCAGCGGCTCATGGCGATTACAGCTCACGAGGCTGCTGCGTGCGTGCGACTGGCACGGCTGCTCCCCCCGGCCGGGCGAGGAGCCTCCTACCGCTGCAGGCCCCACACCTGCTCCCACAGCCCTACCTGCACGTATTCCTTGGCAGCCCCTGTGGCATTCGCTGGGTGGGGGTGGGAAGACCATGGTGTCATTTACACACAGGTTGAGCAAACCAGGTGCAATCAGTTGGGGTTTGGCTGAAGAATCCTCCACCCTGTGCAAGCTATTTAACCCCTGCAGTGCCAAAGCTTTACGTATGCCCAGGGCAATGAGAGCGGGAGTCTGCAGGGAAGAAATCTCCAGGTCAATCATCATTCCCAGATTCCCGAAGGCACCACAGGAGGGTCAGGTCATATTAAAGATCTGTTGCCTAGAGACAGATAGCCAAAGCTCCAGCTACCCTACTCTGAAAATTATTTTAACCTAAGCAATGAAAACGCACAGTACTGTGTTTTCTCTAACCCTGTAAAACCAACTGTCACTTGAATACGGTTCCATTGCCCTTGTGCTGCCTGGCCTGGGACAAGTTAAAACGATGCTGACGTCCCTCTGAAGAGCTCAGCATAGGGACCGACATGTTCCAAGTGCAAGGGGCAAGAAGACCGCAACCTGCCCACTCCTCTCCAGAGGCTGCAGTAGTGCTGCTGGTGCTTTGAAAATAAGCCACCGACTGCACGCAGCAACAGACAGACTGGAGCGTAAGCAGATAAACTGTGGCACTTCTGAGCTGCACATACCCCCAAAAGCACTTCGCATGTAGCTGGTGACTTACAGCACGGGGTGGTGCTGGGCCTGCTGGGCAACCCCAGCCCTCAGCACCGGGAAGCAGTGCAGCAGCACCACTGGACCATCCTTGGACACAGCTGCATGTTCAGTCCAGCTCCATCCTGCAGCAGAGGCAAAACCACTGGGACCCACAGTTATCTCTGGCCTGCAAACCTCTCCCTGGGACACCCACCTTTTGCCTTCCCACCCACCGAGCACTCTGGCTGGTGGGGTATACATCCTGTGGCTCTCCGACAGGGAGATTTTGGCATGCAGTTTGTAGGGGCTGGACGATGATCCACCCCTGAGCTCGGTGTCCATGAAGTCCACTAAGGGCTGCTTGCTAGTCTGTGTATGCTGCTCAGAATTAATACTATCATGACAAAACCTTACGATGGAAACCCCTACGGGAAATTGCTAACTGATCAACCAGGCTGAGACAACATGGTTGCAGAAAGCCCTGAAAAAGTGGATTTTATTTGAGTTTCTATCTCCAGTTGTTCTTCTAACCCACTCACAAAGGCTTGACGAAGCAGGGGAGGGATGTAGGGGATCTCCTGACTGAAAGCAGCTTAACACCTTGCTGGATCCTCGCCAAACACGGTTTCACATTCGAACTCCAAGCTACCAGGGAAAGCGCTTCTCTCGACCCCTGGGGGGTCAGCGAGAGACCTGAGCACAGACGCAAGGCAGAGCTCAGATCCGACACAAAAAGACAGGGTTGCTCACCTCATTCAGGGGCTGAAGCCCCGAGAAAGGGGCACAGCTTCCAGGAGGGGACAAAGCCTGCAAACCCCACAACAAAGGCTACTTTTCAGCAGCACATAAAAGAAGGAAGGCCCGGCTCTGCCCCTCCAGCCAGACCCCACCCCTCGCAGCGTGGAGCGCCAGCCAAATCTAATCAGGTCTGACAGACAAGACACTTGCCTTAGGCACCCCCCGCNCCCCCCGGGGTGCTGCCTCGCCGCAAGAGCTGCACCGGTGCCACAGCTCTGCTCACGGCCACAGCAGAGCTGCGGGCAGGCTCAGGGCTGGGACACCGACCCCCCCCCGCCCGCAGCCAGGGCCGAGGTTCCCTGCACCCACCAGCGGGTGGCACGTACCCGGGGGTGTCTTTGCCCCCGAGTCCTTACAGTTTGATGCAAAGCCCGGTGCTGCTTAAAGTAAACAGGAACTGGGCCAGATCCTCAACAATGCAAGTTTCCCTTCAGACAGAAAGAAATCCAAAGCTTTAAAAGAGTTCATTTAAGCATCGCTGGGACAAACAAGCCAGTGTTGAAGGTAAAAAACAGCTCAAAGCAGTCAGACCTGTCTCCTAATAGCAGGGAAGGCTGAATATTTCCTAAAATTGCCCCTCCTGCATTACCTACTCCACTGCTCAGGTCAGGGCTCAGTATGCTCCAGAGCGGGGAGGGGGGGAGGAATCTACAAAGGAAAGCTGAATAAGCATTGCTTGAAAGGGAGGAGGCAGGAATTCACCAAAGTGAAGAGGAGGAGGAGGGGGAGACAGCACAGGCTGTTTTTAGAAGTACTGGCACCACCTTAGTCTGCAGCGGCCAGGAAACTGGTTGGAAGCCCCATGACTTGAGCAAGACACCCGGACCTGGGAGCCAGAAGAGGAAGGGACTTGGCAGAAATTCCCCTGCAAAGCAAGAAATCATTTCTGCAGCAGAATATTCAGCTTGGCCTCTCTGCAAACAAACCCTGCCAGATACCTGATCATGCCCCTGCTCTAATATAGTCGTGAATCTTCTTCATCCACTTGTATCTTCCATTTGGTCTGTTTTACTCGGCTCCCCTCGGTCCCAGTCTTCCTGCGCTGCCCTGGGGCCATCACAGTGCTCAGGGAAGCCTGGCTCCCATCCCCCTGGCTTCCAGCTGCCCACCCTCATTCCTCCCACACTTGCCCTTTGGGCACTGTTGTCACATCCCTGTCTCACCCCCTCCTTCAAGAGGCCACAGCTCACAGCATATGGAAGGCAGAAAACCACTGCTCTGGACTTGCTGGGGTTAAAGACAGGCCAAGCATCAAAGAGCCAACTCAGGGAAGCTGTGGCACCACGCAGGAAGCTGAGATAACCTGGCTGCTGCACTGTTTCGGTTTATCTTTGCCCTTCCTCTCTGGGACCAGCCGTGTACAGCACACACTATGGCACAGGGTATAAAGCCCAAGGCAGCTGGAATGTTTGCAAAGAAACACAGCAGACACAGCGCTGTTATAGCACCGCATTCATTTTCTTATTCACTTGCAGTACAGAAGGAGAGTGAGAGACTCGCTACCAGGCAGCTGTGTTGGCACCCGCAGTATCACAACGGAGCTGAACTGCACCTACCCACACTGCAGAGAGCCGTTTGTGCCAAGCGCTGCTGGTGGCAGCACACACCATAAAGGCGAAGTCTCAGAGGTTTCCACACATGCCAGCTACACCTTCGAGAAGAGAATACCACTTCAAATGCGGATAAAACATCTGAAAGCTTCACTGTACAAATGACAGCCATGCCCTGATTTTCTGCATGTGTCCCTTTCAAATTCATAAAAAAATGAAGCAGGGCAACCTTAACTTTTAAAGACATTTTCCAGGGCACAGCAACACACTGAATAATTTCCCTTCACTATATCCCATGGAAATAAAAATATCCCTTTTAGAAAAACTGTAATCAGCTGCTTAGTGCATGTGTATACTTCTCCCCAACAGACACAGAAAGATAAATCTACGCTAGAGTTGTAGTCCTGTTTTAACATGTCATCTAATAAGTCTGTCAATTCTAGTCCAGCTGTGAATATCTGTTGGTAGAGGAATAAAATCCTAGCTGAAAGTTTAGAGCTAAAACATAACTACCCTGGAAACTTCTTGTTAATGAACAAATGACTGTGTAAAATGTACACTAGCATTTACAATTGTATTTTAATTATCCTCTCTGTTGAAAAGAAGCATAAACATACCCGAAACCACTTGGAAGAGCTCTACGGGGAATTCTAAAAAATGAGACAGAAGAAAGCAAAGTTCACTTTGGACCTGACGCTTGCCACACTGGGTTTGAAGTTACACAGAAACAACCCCTCCAGCAACAGTTCTGGTTCCAGACCTTCTGTCCGATAACTCCTGCTGCAGCCCAGACCTTGCATTCTTCCCCTTTTAAAAGAAACGCTTGCGCAGGGAAGGCTTTGTGCCCACACCACAGAATGGGTGACACCAGCAGGCATGGAGGGATCTACAAGCAGAAAGTAAATTTAAATTTTTGTTGTTGGCTACTTTAAATTAGAACAGGTCCATGTCTTTGTGTCTATGCCTAGTTTTTGCAAGCTAGCTGGGTTCTCATCCTGTCCTTCCACATGCTCATGCTGGCTATGAGTATAAGGCTCCTGAAAGGCACCAGATGTTTGGGGGAGTTGTTTGTTTGTACTCCCCTTGCAAAAACAACAATTAAAGAAGGGAAGAAGATTGGATGACTAGATTTACTTTCCAGCAGGGTATGACTAAGGCAGGGAGGTAGCTTGGTAAATGCAGGGAGGAATACGGGAAGGGACAAAAAAGTATGGAGAAGCTCAACAAAAAAAAGGAGCAAGAAGGACAGAAGTTTCCAGACATTAGTGAAGAAAGGTCTTGTGGACACAGCCTGGAAGGGAAGAACCATGAGTTTAATCCCTAGGCACAGTCTAATAAGGACCCAGCAGACTGACAGCTGTAGTAATAGGTGAGAAAAGCGAGGGCAGGAGACAGACCAGGGAACAGGGCTCACTTGGTGATGAGCAGTCCAAATGTGGTGCTGGAGCCTGTTCTGGTTGGTCTCTGCTGTGTTACTGAGGATTCCACTCTGTCCTTCTAGAAGTTTATAGCATTCAGGAACCTTCTACAGTGAACTTGTCATGCCTGCACAGAAGAGCAATGTAACCAAGGTGAGCCACAGAGCAGCTATTTGGAGGTAGAACAGAAAAGGTGTGAGGATGAATATGAGGAGAGAAAGTGTCAAAGAAATCCAAATTGATCCTGGGCTGTGGGACAGGGACAATCTAACGAGGAAAGGATACTGTAGACAAAGGGAAGGCCCTGGAAGGAGAAAACAGAAGTTCTTTGAACTGAAATTCTGCTTTACTTTAAAACACACACATTGCAACAGAGATGCGCACATGCACGCACACACACAAACAAGTCAAGTATCCACATGTACACAGTTGGTTCTGGATATTCCTTCTTTCTTTAATTGGTCCCAGGTGAGGCATCAACAATCACATCTGGAAATTTTTATACAAATGGCAGGAAAGCCAATGACTCGGGTCACAAATATTTCACGCTCTCTCTTTGCCAGAAACACAGGACAAATGTGGTTTAAATCTGCCTCCCTATAAATACACACACACACTCCAAGATTCTCTGCGATGGCTAATACTTCTGCATGCAAAAGCAGAGCTGGTCAGTACGCCTCCCATCTTGCCCAACCTGGAGTTGGTCAGGACTGAGAAACTGGATGCTGGGTGACAACTGTGGCCCAGGTCAGCTTCTCATTAGGATAAGGATCAAGAGATGGCAAAGACAACCCAACTGACTGTAGATGCTAAACACAATCAAATTACATGGATGAGCACTTTTAAAGGCCGCTGCAGCCTCAGCCTTCCAGACCCAGGCTCTCCAGGAGACCACAGGAGAGGCACACCCAGCTTCTGCCTGACGTGCAAACTCAGCTCAGCTTTCCAAAGCTCACCTTTCAAGGAAAAAAGTCACCAGACATCCTTCAATCCCCTGTCCTTCTTGCCTCAGCAGCTCACAGGCTTGCTGAGGAAAGGTGGTGGTGGCAGGAGCTGTGGTGTTTATCCACTCAAATTCACGAAGAGATTGTACTGATTCTTGTCCGTGATGCACCAGTACATGTAACTAGTTCTATCTGGTGTGCACTGGTGCTGCAAAATGTGATACCAATTCAACACATCTCGGTAGTAAGGGCCTGGCTCTCAGGCATCAGTCAGCACGCAGATCAAGCCTTAACAGGAGCACTGTTTCCTAGCAGTAACAGTATATGCAGCTTCATTTTGGGATTAAGCCTCAGAGAACGCACAATGTCCTCAACACTGTCAGCGTATGAGCATTACAGTTGCAAAAGATGGACACAGCTTCATTACTATCTGTGACATCGGTGTTCCCTGGAATGAAGAGAAGATGTACTTCTCTTTTCTTTGCTATTACCTGATTCATAGAAGAACCACAAGATCTGTGGTTCTTTGCTCTTCTGAGATGTCCTGCTAGCACAGATGCTGCTGTTGGTCCTTTGCAGTAAATGCTGATTTAGAAGAACTGCGAGGTCTGCTGGGTGCAACGGAGTGTGCAAGGAAGGCAGAATTGGGCAGGAACAGCTTACACACTTCTAATGAGCCAACTCTGATCCTATCTTTGGTAACTGTGTCGCTCCAGGGGTAAAGAGACTGCAGAAGTGACTTAACTATACGCCAGAGGGAATCTCCTAATGCTACCAAGCAATCTGTTTGGCAGTTTTTCATTCCTCCTGCCCTCGGCACAGTGGGTATGACAGTAGCTATTTACAGAGCTCTGCCAGCCTCTGGGTAGGAAGCTATGACAAGTGCCACTGCACTGCACTGCACACCTACAGCAGCCCGCAGTCTGCAACTATAAACTCCAGGAAGCTGCTTAGCAGACTTAGAACAAATATTTGTCCCTCACTGAGGACGCTGCCCACAGCTAAAGACACAGCTCTACCTACCTCTAACACCTACCAGTGTTATGCTTCATGCCATCAGAGTTTGTCATGGACAAGAGTCAACAGCACCCACCTACTGCATCTCTTGCTTTTTTGTGCTTCACCTGTGGCATTTAGCTAGGGCACCTGGACATATTTTCCCTTGTCTAAAGCTTTAAACCAATTTGGTAAGTTCCATGTAGGTTCAGCAAGAGTTGGCCATGCAGGCAGAAGAGCTGAGCAAGACGCGCATTCCCTTGAAGTCAGTGGAATTCTAAAGGAAAAGCATTTAAAATCGACAAGAGGTCATTGTTTTTTATGCAACATTTAACACATACAATTTACCCCTACTCTCACTGCTGCAAGGAAAAGCTGAATGGCTTGCTAATCTGGTGGGTTTTTTTGTTTGCTTTATGTTTTTTTTTGTAAAGGATTAAAGAAGTTTGATTAAAGGTAGTGTCTGTAGATCATTCATTCATTAGATCTCTAGAGTGTTCCATCAGACAGGCTAAAACTTGTGATGCTGCTGGTACCTATCCTAGTCCCTCTGGTCAAGAACATGTACTGCCTTAAACTGTTACCTCGTTAGCCTCATTCGTTTTGGAGTTTTCCTTGAGAACCCCTACAAAGTTCACTACTGGAAACATATCACTGAACCGATGGATGAATTCACCATGGATGGTTCACACTGTTCTCTTCTGGCACTTTGGGAGTTTTCCTGAAGCCCAGACCAGGCCGGCCAGAATCGCTGCAGGACAGAGGTAATGCAGAGGACTAAGAGAAACTGAACCAAGTAGGAGCACAAATGTTTGGAATCCTCATTCTGAGTGCTGACAGACACTGCCGTGCTCTGATTTATTCTCTGTAGCCTTTTTAAGGGCACACATGAAAATGACCTCCCCACGTGTCTCCACCAGTGCTCATCTGGTATGCCACAGGTGTGAGGCTGTTGCTGCTCTTAACATCTTTTAAATGTTCCACCAGATGAAGAGATGAATTCCCTTTGTTCCTCAGAGATGGAGTTTCTTTCATTTCCTGCGTAAGGATGCAGTCCACACCTCCAGTAGAGGGAACAGATGATGTAGGCCTAGAGGGTAAGGGTGCATTTGCATGGGATGGGTTATCAGGTGTTTTTGCACAATTAATCATTTAAGCCCACTGGGCTGTACATGGCTGGTAACAGCAGTACATTTCTGAGGCTGTGCTCTGTCTCGAAGGAGCTCAAGAGAAGAAACCCATCCTTTCAAATCCCTTTGCTCTCAAGCCCATGGACACAGTCCCCTTAAAACCAAAGCTGAATGAAAGGACCCTGATTTGGCTTATTTGCATATGTGATTATGTAAATCAACCTACTGCTCTTATCCCATGGCAGCAGACCTGCTGTACTAGGCTGCAGAAGAGCCTCCAGGTCTGTGCCACAGCGGAGAAGAAGATTGGATTATAGAAAGGGACATATGCGTGAAAACTGGTCCTGGCTGCATATTCACAGCTCATCAGCAGGCACATGGGAAAAGTAGGATTTAACCCTTCACTGTCAGAGAGGCAGGGTAGTGGAAAACGGTGCAGCAACCACAGAGAATGCTTAGATATAACACAGCAACCTTTGCTTGAACATGTTTAAGGATAAACAGCAGAAGCATTCTGTGATCATGCAGACAGCAGCCTGCTGTGTGCAAGAGCATTAATGATCTTAAGTCATCAGCTACGGCAGCAAGTCACCAGAAATCAAAATGGTGAAAGACTTCCAGCCCCAGGATCATCACAGAATGAAACGTCTCACTCACGTATCCCTGTCACCTTGCGAAGTGGGTGCGCTATCTGCTCGTGCCTCACCAGCATGCACACTAGCTGACTTCCAAGATGTGCGTTCTGCATTACTGCACAGCCGCCCTGCATCCCACTGCTGCCCAGGCTGTCTTCTGTCTCCACGCCTCCACCCTTCCAGCTGCCATCCTACACATGTAGCATCCAAACCAATGCTAGCTGCACTGCCCAGGTGCCGAGGATATGCCGCAGCCCAACACCTCCTTGCTCGTTTATCACGGAGCTGCCTGCCTAGCGCCCCACGAGCTCCTGGGGTGGCTGGGCGTCAGCCTGTCCTGGTAACACAGCAGCTTCTTACCAGCGGTAGGCTCACCCCGTGCGTCAGTGCAGCAGCACTGCTAGGGTTAACGCATCCCCAGTCCGGCATGTCTGAGCATCTGTAGGAAGTGGAACAGTTTTAACGCTGTGAGGAAACTGCTGTGTGGACGACAGAGGCAAAGAGACCAGGCCCCATCTCCATCAAGAGGAAACAGAAGCAGTGTTCAGGGATGCATGGAAAGTGCTGAGTAGTCACAAGACGTACTTTGCAAGCTCTGAATAATCTCTTACTAGGGCTAATAAGGCACCTCTCACAAGAAGAGCTTGAAAAATAACAAAAGGAAAAAGAACTGCTACTCTGGAGAACATGGTCCATATGAACCAGCCATCTCCCAAGGACTGATTTTAAACTGACAATAACCTCAGGGCTCCAAGAAATGTCCTGAAGCAAAACTTAGTAAGTGTCTGGATTTCTCTTTGTTTAGAGTTTTAAACTCAGGCTGGTTTTGGCCAAGAGTCGCTCAGCTTTTAAAGCCAACCTGGCCCAAACTAAAGTTTCCAAACCAGGGCAAATAAAGTGGATCTGGCTGAGTTTCCTTTGGAGGGATTTTGCACGTGTGACACAAACTCAAAGCAAAAAGTGTCTGGGGGGGGGTTGGTTTTGTTTCGTTAATCCTGCCAGGGCTAGGAACTCAAGGAGGGATTTCAGCAATACTATAGGTTGACCAAAACCACTAACATCTCTTCAAACGATGCTGTTTTTACCTACCCTGGGTCAGCTACCCTAACCTGCCCTATGTAAACACACGGAAAAGCATGCTGACATGCAGTAGCTGATACTGGCTAACTCCACCTCATCTTCCTACTGCACGCAGATCCCAGGTAAGAACAAACAATGCTGAGTCAAAACCAAACTTAGTAAAATGGCAGTGTTATAGGCAGCCCTAGCCATCCCAGAGGACCTCACTTCAAATATCTGCAGTTTGAAATGTAAAAAATAAAATTTCTTCACTTACAGGATTCCACATCCTCCTAACCCAACCTTCAGCTTTGCTGCCCCTCAAAGGCAAGAACAAATGCACAAAGCTAGGGCATCTAGATCGTCTCTGTGCTCTAATCCTGTAGTTTAGATGCCAGCTTCCTCTTCTGTGGTCCTCTTCTCTTTCTTTCCTCTGCAAAGTCATGCTCTGAAACAGGAGATCAAGCAACCACAAGTTTCTTTTCACTATTTCACAGTTAATGCCGGGGTTTAGCCATGGAGTTTCTTGAACCCCAGCTGCACTGCTTTAGCCATGGCACCGCACTGATTCTGTAGTCAGGATGACACCATAGGAACAACATCCATGTAGTTCCAGCAAAAAATATTCTGGCAAATTGCAAGACAATTACTAAGCTTCCATTCATTTGTGTTTGTTTCCTCACAGTGGAATTCAGGGTATGTGGTGGTAGAGTCCAAACAGCCCCAGAGGCTTGCACATGACTGCCAGTCATGGCCACTCCGGAGAAGATCAATAAAGCAACAAGAAAGAAGGAATCCAGCTGTGGGAAGGAAGGTTCATATGGACGAACCCATCCTGCTGAGCACTGCAAGGAGGAGCAGGGTGCCGAGCTCCACGCATCCTTAGGGACAGAGCCTGGAAGCAATGGGAAGGACTCCTGGATGTGCTCAACAACAGCAGTACAAACTAGCTGTGGGCAAGGACCATCAATGGCAGCACTCACGTATTATGTTTCTCTTTCCCCTTTCTTGAACACCCATAGCAGGCCTCTGCCACTTGAAGGCATCAGGCCTGTAAATGCATGGACCTGCCCTGTGCCTGTAAGAATCCCACTGTTACCTTGCCGTCGAGAACTGACAGACAGGGGGGAGTGCTGCTGCGCCCTACGGAGACAGCGTGGTGTGTTCCAGCCGCACCAGCTGGAAAGGTGACTGCTGAACGCTGGAGGCCACTTTTTCCAGGGGTTAGACTAAAGCAGTCTAATAAGACCAAGAGCTTCTTGCCCTAAGAGGAGGGCACTCCTCTACCCTCTGTTCCTCCACGTGTCCTTCCCCTGGCGTCCTGTGGCACCAGATAAACCGGCCCGAGGTCGAAGCGCGTTTGAACGGCAGCTCTTGTAACACCCGCAGTGCCCTGTCCCCAGCCCCAGTGAGCGCATCACCGACACGAGGCCTCCAGCACCAGCCAGCCCCAGAGGTTAGGCTCCAGCAACGTCTTCCCATCCCCGGCTGGCTGTCTCCCATGTGGCGACGCATAGCACTATTCACCCGACTATTGGCCCAGCCCAAAACTGTTTTTATTAGAAAACACTAAGGCAAGCCTTTCCAAGCCTCAGAAGAATCATCTTGTAAAGATCTGGGCTTGAGATGCCAAATGATTGCTGCTTTGGCGGAGTCTGCACATTCATTTTTTATTGGTCACAAACGCTTTCCAGATGCTGGCATGCTGGCTGCAGATTGCAACTCTGGGGACTTGGCTCCCAGCCCTAGTCACTTTGTTAAACTCTTGACCTGCTGTGGGTTAAAAGAAGCGGGGAATGGGACTGAGTCACCATGAGGGCATTGCTAAGGGAGAGTGCGCACTACACAGCAGAGACCCATTTCAGCAGCTTTCTGTGCTCAGCTGGCATGGAAAACATTTAAGGTGGTCCACAAGAATCCAGCTCAGCTGCCAAAGATGGTGAGAACGGCAGCATCACACCAGCCTGGGGTTTAGGAGCAGGGACAGAGAGGCTGTCCTGCAGCTGGATTTTCCACACTTCAGCCCATACACTTTCCATCTTTTTTTTCCTCTGCACAAGTGGATTTCCCATCCCTGCTCCAAGGCTAAAGCGATCCTCCGAGCCAGAGCCATGTGCAACATCAGACTGAAAGCTGAAGCCAGGAAACCTTCCTTGGATTCAGGTTTCATGACAAGCCTGAAGCTTGTTCATCGAGGAGGTTTGCAAATCTTTGGGGAAAAAAGACTTTCTGGATTCTGAGTTGTTACAGGATGTCCCAAATAAGGGAAAAAAGAGAAGTGAACAAGCAGAAGGAAACACAATTTTGATAGAGCTGTTTGATATTTTTCCGACTGGAAAAAATTCCCTTTGAAAAACACAGCTGTTAGAAGTAATTGTTGTCCCCCCCACCACAGGGGATTTTTTTAAACTAACATTTTGCATTTTTTTGATATATTTCTCAACTGAAATTCTTCTGCAGTTGACGCCTTTCTTTAATCTCAGTTTTCAAGAAGAAAAGGTTCTCTCAAAACCTCAGTTCAAAGAGAACCCTATGAGTTGAAACAACATTTTTCATTCTGCCTTGAAACATCACATCCAGCCAAAAGAAGCGTTTCAGAGAAAATACTTCCATTCAGAACTTCTGGACGGAAAGGAAAATGGTTCTCGACTAGCTCTGCTGCCCTGAGCTGTGGCACACAGTTCTGCCCTGCCCTGTGTGGGCACCCAGCCGTGGGGCTTTGGGGAGCAGGTCCCTCGGCATGGCCTCTGCCCAGGACATCACCTCCAGGCTCTCATCCCTGCTCTTGTATCCACTTCTGTAACCAAATGCTGCCTGAAGCACAGCCCTGACAAGCTCCTCGTCTCTCTGTGAGGTAATGAACTACACTGCACTGGATGCCAGGCACGACAGTGGACAGACACTGGTGCAAGACTGCAGACGAGTGCTGGAGACTCACAGAAATGAATCAGCCCCTCCAGCCCTCATGAAATGACGAGGTGGTGACAACTGCTCTTAATGCCTGACCAGTTGTCTGCTACTGCTTCACCTGCGGGGAAACTGTGAGCAGGGGTCATCCCACCTGCCCTGCAAGCCGGAGGTGGGGATTTTCAAGACACAGATAGAAGCAGGATGCTCAGGGATGGCTGGGTGCCTCCCTGCTCCTTTTACTTGTTAGCCTCTCACCTGTCTTTAAGCCTGCGTGGGAGCTTGGTGTCATCCACAGGCAATTTGGTTCCCTAGAGCTAGCAGGGCCTCGGGATCTTGAGCGAAACAGGGAGGAGACAGTGGGCCCGTGCTCCTCAAGCCTCCAGCAGCCACTCAAGAAACAGAAGCCCCAGGCAGGGGGTTCAGCAGGTAAGCTGCGATCTGCCCCTTTGTACTCGTTCTCCTCAGCAGAGGCCTGCTCACAGCTCTCCTGCCCACGTTTGCAAGCAATGCACGACCCCTTCGGCATCCAGAAAGCTCGGCACTCCTGAGGGAGCAGAGGGGGAAGGTTTTATCCCATGGAGCTGGTCCAGTGATGCTAATTAAATCATCACATTAGAGCTGGGGGCTTTCTTGAGTAAGTGTTGCCACTTGAGCTGAATCGCACCTCAGAGCACGGCCAGGTGTGCTGCCTAGCCTCCAGAGAGCCCTGCCAAACTCATTTCACTTGTGATACTAAGGCCAATTCCAGCACAGTCTCCAGAGATTAATAAAATAGTGGAGCAATCCAGAGTAAACCCCAAACCTTTTAGGTTCAGCCAAGTGGAAATCCAGCCTGACTCCCCACCCAAAAACAACCAACTGAGAAAAAGAGAGAAAGTTTTACATAATAATCCATCCAATGTTACAGCAGACAGGGTTTCTCCGAGGACATTATGTAATGTCTCATAAGGGCTTTTAGCTGAATTATCAGGTGACTTGCACAATCACTAAAGCAAAAAACAGAAAAACAGGTGAGCAGTGGGTGTGAGAATAGACATCTGCCTGTTGTGCACTGGCAGCAGGAGAAGTAATGGGGAATCAGTGAGATGTCACTGGAGACAGGCTCACGCTACAGACCTCAGACGTGGAGCTGACCAGCTGCAGAACCGATAGCTGTTCAGATCTGATGCTCTGCTCCAGGCCTGTCTTCTCCAGCACTAAGGAGGCCCCTCCACAGTCCCGTGCAGAGGGCCAGGCTCCCCAGGGGAGTTTTTCTGCCTCCCTGTATCTTCAGGCCTTTGCACCAGGAAGCTCTGTGCTGGCACCGATCATCCGTGCCACAAGAGCACGAAGGAGAGCTCTCGGCTATTTCCTCTCTCATCCTCCAAGACGGGCACGATGAAAGCACTCCAGATGAACTCATGCCGCGTAGATGCTGACGTTTACCCGCCTGCTATTCCCTCTCCTACCCCTTCTGATGAGAACTGCGGTGATACAGGATGGAGGACACATGCAAACACTGCCCATACATCAATGTAACCCCTTGGGGCAGCTTACCGAGTTCTATCTTAAGCTCATTTCCAAGCAAGAGGGGTGAAAAAAAAAAAAAAACAACAAAAAGCATCACTTCTTTTGGGGAGTTTGTTCCAGAATCTCTCTCCTCTGATGGTTAGGAACCTTCTAATTACCAGCCTAAAGTTACCACTGGCTAGATGATACCCATCTGTTCTCGTGCCAGTGTTGCCTTTAGTTTAAGCAGTTGCTCTCCCTCCTTGACATCTACCCCCCATTTTCCTCCTGTCCTGGTGTATTTATAGAGTTTCTCTCTGTCTTTCACTTTGCCAGACTAAACTTTTTGTTGATGGGAGATTTACCTAATGGGTTTTACATTTGCTTTTGCCGTAGATTGGTCTGTATTTGTCCAGTTTCAATGTCTGAGCGGGGAGCTTTGCTTTTACATTAGCACTGTCCTTTCAGCATGGCACTGAAGAGGTACCTTATGCATTCATCAAATGAATGAATGCTCTATTACTATGCAGAGTGCTTTGCAACAGAATAAACACTCACAGGAAGATAAATCTCAAAGTGCTATCAAAAAGGTAGTGATTACTGGAGCAACAGGTAGATATTAGCACACAGAAGGCAACAGAAGAATAAGGTGGATGGTATTGAGAGCCATTTGAAAGAGAAAAGAAAAGGCACTTGGCAGAATGAAGAATTAACTTCCAGACGTGTGGAGAGACCTAGTACTGCTCTTCAGCAAGCCCCTAGGCAACAAACCAATGATGGATTGCAGTAGAACAAACCTTTCCTACAGAAGAGGAAAAAACAAATGTTGCCAAAATTTTTATACTAAAATTTCTTCTCAGTAGACAGTTCTAGTAATATCTGAGTGATTCTGCACACGGAATCGTAAAATTATACCACAGCGAACTTAAATCCTTAATATACTCTCACTTGCACCATAATCAAATTGCTAGTATCATAACTCCATTGTGGTAAAACCAGCCAGACCAGCAAAGGAGAATGCCTCTTTGGTGAGTACATGTAAGTCTCACCTGATGCTGGGATGAGATAGGAAGGCTTTGTCCTGTCTGCCTTTGGGTTCCATAATGCTTTTCAGTATAGCAAAATAGCTTATATGCATACTGTCCTCTCTGCTGTGAGTGCAACCCTGAGATACATATGTGAACCCAAGCCAGCGTATGCAGCTGGCTTAAATACATCTCTGTGAACAGCATTCCCAGCAAAAATTGCCTTAGACTGCATTTTCTGGCTAAATTACTGCTAACATTTTGAAGTAGTTTCAACTGGAGACATTTTTAAGCCTAGATTTTGTACATGGGTATAAATCAAACAATTCCACTGACAGTTGACAGAATTATTCCAGATTTCACCAGGGCAGCTGATATAAAAATCTCATATTTTGTGTCCCTCCCAAACTCCGCTGCGAAGTCTTGTTGGTTAACTAACTTTTGTAGTTCCCCCCAGAGGCAGCTGCATCAGAGTGAACAACTCTCCGAGTTACTGTTACACTGTGGTGCTTCCTACAGAGAGAAGGGTGCCCCACAAGACCAATTACAATTTAAGGTAAGTGCAACTGGCTAAGTAGAATTCTGGGAGGTACGGCCAGTCACCCAGGAAGCTTTAAAAACACATTCATGTCTCTCTTAAATGCATTTAGTGCTACGTTTTCCAGACTTAAAGACTTTTACTAACCACTGCGACAAGCCACCAGCAACACCTACCGTTTAATTGATGGGTGTCCCACCAACAGCTCTTCTGCTCCCCCTAGCACTTGTTCCTATTATTGCAGATTACTTCTTGCATTGCCGATTACTACTAATTTGACAACGTTCTGATTGCAAAGCTGGGTTTCACCCTCCCACATGAAACCTGTGGGAAGGGAGGATGGGTCGAAGGAGAGCCATGAGAAGATTCCCCTGCACCGACCTGGGAACAGCTGGCTGCAGCTCACCCCGACGCGTACTGGCCCTCGCTACTCCTGCACTCACAGGGAGCTCCAAGAGCTTGCTCATCCCGGGCCCACCCCAGGCCCGAAAGGCTCCTTGGTTTCGCCTCTGTTCTGGGACCTCGTTCTTGTTGCATTCCTCTTTGCACATACACAACATGTAACAAGAGTAAAAAAAAATCCTAGCAGTTCTGCCATGAAATTCTTCTGTTTTGGACTCTGTTAAGTATAATTACTATTACTACTGTCTTAACAGGTTTGCAGGACATGCCACTGCTAACTCCCAGATCCAGTGGATCTCAAACCTCCCCTCTAGTGCCTCTGTGCAAAAGGCTCAGAGCTCCTCTCTAAAGAGGCGCTCAGATACAGCTCCAGCCCGAGCTCCAGATACAGCAGAGAGCCCCTGTGCGCATGCAGCACGCTGCCTCCCTTTCAGGGCATTTGCAACACCGACATCAGCACCTCGCATCAGGAGTCTCTTCCTCCCTGACATCCCCTGTGATTCACCGTCTATTCTCATCTGGCTCTTTGTAAGCCTATCTTCAGTAATTAATAAATAAATGTACACATCCATACTCTAATACTCCAAACCTTTACCTGACACTGTGATGCTGGTAGGCTTCAAGAACTGAAGACTGGGTTTGAGGTCCTTTAGCAAGGGACAAAGATTGCTGTTGATATAGCCTCATCCTTAACTAAAGTAAGAGCAGGATCTAAGAAGGATGAGTGAAAGAGAGAGTTCTAGGGAGCAACCTTTGAAAAGAAAACTCAAAAACTCCAACAGACATACCATTTAGGTTCCCTGGGGTTAAGGCAGGAGAAGGTTCCCCAGAACACACCCTGGGGTTAGGGAGATAGGAGTATGACTAATTCAAGCACATCGTACCTCCTTCCCTCTGGAAGTTCAGGAATAAACATTGACTGGCAGGGAGCTGCTAGCAGTTTGGGACTGGGATTCAGTCTCCAGGCGTTTCTTACTCTCATCTCTTTGCTGACTGGCAGGTCAATTTCTGTCTTAAACATCTCCCCCTTTCTTTCTCTATCACTCACTTCCTCCCATAAGTGTAAAATGAGTCAACTGCATAGCAAAACAAGAAAGAAAAAGAAGATATGTTTATTAGAAGCTGGATAGAGTAAATATCTATCTTCTATTGCAGGGATTGGCACAGATTCCTACCCATAAAGATAAGCCTCCACAGCCTTACCTCTAGGAGGTTAGATCTTTCTCCAACCATGATAGGCCTCAATCCCGTGGATAGTACAAAGAGAACAGGGATTTCCCCAGTATTGGTACATATTATGTTAAGTTCCACCTTCAGGCAATGTATAATGGATGAATTATAAACCCTTGAAATCTAGTTTTCTAGTACAAACATTGGTAGATCCTCGAAACAGTCATATTGATATAACAATTACACTGGATAGCATTGTTTACTAGCTGCAGTAATACACCACAATAAACTATAATCTACCATGATATTATAATGTTGTACTATGATTACAGCTAAAACAAATATTATGCTGAACTGTGTGCATGACACTTTCACATTCTTCTACTCAGCCACACCTAACGCAACTACTTCAGCACATATAAAAATCTTAGCTTAATTTCAAGTTTCACAATCGCAGAAAATGCCAAAACAAACTGAAGTCCACAGGCAGAACAAAGGGAAAGGGAAAGTTATGAGACCAGCATGCCTCAAAAAGAAAAAGAGAAAAGACTGGCAAAGGCGGTAACTGGCAAAGGGAATCAATTTACAGAACTTGAAGAAAAATAATGTTGGGAGAGTTATAAAGCAACACGGTTAAAATGGTCACAAAAATGTTTGATTTCCCTTTACTATACAGGACTAACAAAATAAACTGCACATGTGCAGTGACAAATGATTTGGTCATATTTGTTTAATGCATATACATCTGAAGAACACAGCAAGTAAACATCCAAACCAGAACTATGCTGCTGCTCCTGCTATAAAAGCAGGAAACATTGTAGGTGTTCTAAGCTCTGCCACATACTGCGCAGGGATGTTCAGACTATTGCTCAACCACTTCTAATGGCATTTGGTGCTTCAAGAAACATGGTGAGAAAGTTTACAGAGCGATAAATAAAGCCTCCTACACCTAGATCATCACTCAGGTGTCCTGACCGATAGCAATTACTAATGGTGCTCCATAACTGCCAATGGCTGTATAGTTTAGGAACAGTCATGTGCTAGGTACATTAAAGCTGGAAGATAAATCCATATTCGGGTAGAAACAAAAACACTTCCATTTGCTCACCTTAAAATGCACGCACATGCACACACAAACATGCACGCACTCCTACTTTATTGTAATGCTTTCCAAACACAGTGCTGCTGTACGCTGCTTCAGAGCTTTGGGGTGATTGCTCTGAACGCTTTAGGGTGAGGATTCTTTTTTCTATTCTCCAACCTAAGAGTAGTAATTTTTTGGCTTGTTCCTCTGCCTGATTTTGTTCAGTGATGGCCAATTTTATTGTTTGCAGTTATACGTACAGTAGACTTTTTTGAACTGTGTTGAATATTTCTGGTAATCTAATAATTGCAGTGAGCAGGCTGGGCAGGTCCTCCTGGCCTACAGAAAGGACAGAATATGCCACCTCTCGGTTCCACTCCTAACCCTCCCTTGAACAGCCTTTTCATTTGCCTATTTCAGCACTGGATCCACCCAAGACATGAAAGGCTCAGCAAGCCATCATGCAAACTAGCAGGGGGTTGTGCAGAAGCCTTACATGCAGACAGAGCTGCAGTTAACATGGGTTTGGTCAGCCCCATAAAACCAACGTCTCCAACCTTTCAAGCGGTGATGACTCTTCCTCTACCACACCACACCACACTGTCATAGGTTAAACAAAGTTGTAAACAATTTTCATCCATCCCAGCCTCACCCTGTTCGGCATAGAAGTATGGGAAACACGGCTAGTGCAAGTCACAAGAATCTGAAAATTGGGGTGTTCATATCGGAACTGGTGTGTACTTGCACACTTAGCCTGGAATATCACAAGCACGGTTTGCCCTGAAATCACCCGGTGAGCATTCATGCCTGAGTGATTGCCTCCTGCTGCATTCACACCTGTATTACAGGTGAGGAAGTGTCACTGGACCACGAACTCTGCATCTGTCCCTTGGAGTTACAGGAGCAGGATGGATGTACCAGTGCTGAGCTCCAAGCTGCTGCAGACAGACCTCTACCATCAAAGTGGTTCTGGTATCTCTGCACTATGTTGTAGTCACTCTGATTTAAGAAGAGAGGAAAAAAATATTGAAGGCTGATGTTCTATGAAAGCTGAGATTCTCCCCCTCTGCATGATACCATCTGCCACATCAGAGAAAGCCCAATAGCCGTGGGCTTCCCATCCAGCTCTGGCTCCTAAACAGCAAAGCTGCAAACAAACTCTAAATTAGGCAATGACTTCAGGTAAAAGCAGAATTACCACACGCTTGTCAAGCAGCCAATTCAAAGCAGCAAGACCTGAGGAGGAGGCTGAAAGTTTGATGGCTTTGCTGGCTTGATTGGCTGCCATGATGCCCAGGATGACCGATGACACTTTCTTGGGCAGGAGCCATCTCCTGCAGGGCCCACACCCTGATCAGAGCCTGTTCTCCTTCAGAGCAGCTGGCTCCTGCAGTGGGTTCACTGCCTAGATGTTTGCTTCCTCCCGACTCCTGAAACAGGTCCTACTTGTACAGGGGCTTGGTGTGTCTCTGGTATTTATAATTACACATTTATTGAGCTTGTGCAATCTAAACTCCAGCTTCAGGCCAAAAGTTCATTGCTAGAGGGGTTCAATAAAGAATTTCCTCCTGAGAATGGAGCATTACATCACTTGCCAAGTGTGTCAGGCGGTTTTCCAGCCTCCTGTTGGGTCACGCCCATTTTGACTACTCTAGTGGCTGGGTACGGTACATGCCTGTCCGTATCCTTATGCTCCATTGGGTTAATCGTGTCTGTACACTCGAGACACCAGAAAACGGAGTGAGGTTGTCCTACAGCCCCTGCTGTCACTGCCTCAGAACAGCTGAAGGAGTCCTGAGAGGTCAATGCATAAGGATGAAATTGAGCTTCCAAGCAGCAGACAGACAACTGTTGAATATTTTGCATGTATATCCCCAAAATATCAGACCATTCTCTGCAAATCTCAACACACAAGCACTCAGTGGTGACAATGACATTTTTTTCTGATGGAATGCTTAATTATCTCAGGGACACACTGCTTATCATGTTAGAGACAGTGTGTACATTATAAAAAGTGATGGTTCCTGCCCCAAACAGTTCAGTCTCTGTTCAGCAAGTTATCATGGTCCTTTCACTTTATTCTTGCAGCATCATGAAGAGCTGAATCCTTAATAGTATATTACCGTCTTGCACTTAAGGGAATACAAATTCTGGTCCTTCCATGTGCCATTAAAGGATCATTGCCTCTTCACACACATGCACCTGAAGACGCCGAAGTTAAGAAAACAGCTCATCTCTAATTCCCTTATGTGATATTGCATCATGCTGCCGTGCTGATTAACAGAATAATCCTTGTGCAAACAAACTAGAACTCTTACATAGACAGTTTTAGTTTATTATGGAGTCTGATACCACTGTTGGTAGAAAACGAGGGGAATGAGGCTAATTTTGTCATCACTATCAAGGCTCATGCGTGTATACATGCTCTTTCTTAGCCTTTATGTATCAGCTCCCTCAAGGACCTTACTGCATCAAGCCTTACACCACCTGCGACGTGATAAACAATTCTGCAGATGGGAAACAGAGGCGAGAAGTCAGAGGGATCACAGGGGATCACCCAGTGAGTGAAAGCTGCAGCCAGGAACAGCTACCTGTTGCCAGTCTGTAACCTCCCTCTGCTGAACACCGGGCTGAACTGCCTCCACCCCAGATGGGAGCACAGGTGTATGGGAAGCAAGCTACAGGAAGACATGGATTGTAGTAGATGAGCAGACTGGAGTGGACAGATTAATGTGATTTAATGGGTCACTTGGGGAGGAAAATTGGAAAACAGAAATACAATCCTATTCAGCAAAACTCAATGAGCAGATAAACCGGCCCCGAACTTAGATAGATTGCAACCTGTATTGCTATAGATACAAGGTCCCTTTTCTCCCATGGAACCTAACAGCTCTGTGCCCCCCCAGCCTTCAGGGATTTGTATTGAAAAAGAAGCGAGGAACACGCAGATATGATTTGAGGATATACAAACAGCATAGTCTGGTAATTTCTTTCCAAGCCAAGGCCACCAGAACCAGCATAACCTCCCCAGCTCCAACCCTGACACAAGAGCGCCCTCAACTCCTACTGATTCGGGTGGAAATCACACCAACTAAGAACCTTGCAGTATTTGGCTCTTCGTTAAGGATTACTCCGACACTGAGGCCTTGAATCAAGGCAAGGATCTTGTGCTGTTCTGATGTCCCTGGAGCCAAAAGCCCAGAATAACACATCTTTTTCATTCCCCATGTCGCACAGCCTGGAGCCAGCCTATTGTCTGGGATAATGGCCAGTGATGTTTCTGAATGTTTTTCAGACCCTGCCAGAGGTTTTGCACCCATCAGATCCCAGTGGCAGGCACATATTTCCTTGTGATTCGAGACTGGCTAAGGCGGGCAGTGTGACCTGCCATGTTAGCCCCTTAGCACAGGGCATGTCAGCCATGTCACGCATCCCTCTGGCCTAAAGAAAATGATCACCGAAATGTTCTGCCCATCTTTAAAACCTAATCACTATGGCACAGCCCAGCTGGAAAACCCCATGAAATCCAAGGCAACATTTGCAGGAACAGACATGTATGCAAACTCAGGAGAAAAACGGGGACTGGAAGGAGCCTCCAAACGAAAATCACATTGTTGCTGACCAATAACTGTACCAGACCACCTTAAATGGACACTGTGCCCATCTGCTCTTCCTCCCTCCTCCCCCACACCTCCTCCCTCAGGGTTGTAAACCATCCTGCAATATTTAAAGTAGCATTGTTCACCTCCCTTCTGAAGCCCCTGGACCATTTGAGTGGCTATATATTCTCTCTGTGCTGTTTGTTATTCCTGAGGACGTGCACATTGCTGAACATACTAATAAAAATTTCATAAAAGAGGTTGCCGAAGGGGTGTGTATAAGGGATTTGTAAAGCGCGCGCGCACGTACACACACACAATCTCCATTCACCACTAAGAAAGGGCTGCAGCAGGCAAAAGCAAGTACCCCTGTACAACAAAAAGAAACGGATTTGCTACTGAATGGGACCAGGCAGCCTTTGGTAACAGAGCAAAGATCTGTATCATCCAGTGATTCAATATAAGCAAACACAGAAGCGTGTTCCTTTGCGATTCCCACAAGTTAAGTGAAAGGCAGAGGAACCAGCAAGCAAATGCCTGCACAAGGTATGCCCGTGTAACAGTGCTGTGCGCACGTTAGCGTACTGCCTACTGACTCCTCCGCTGTCAGCCTGCTTGCACCTTCGCTGAGTGGAGGTTACAATGACAGGGAGATATTGTGACTAGAAATGTATTTAGGTCCAGTGGTTTGCGTTTTTTTCTTTTTGGTAGCTTTAGTGTTGGACTATCAGCTCTAGAGGCTGAAACCTGGAGCCAGCATGCTGCCCGCTGCAGGTAACGTGAGCATCTTCGCTTGGACAGATCCGCTTGGGACAGCCGGGCTCCCCTCTGGGGCTCCTCCCAGCACTGGTAATACCGGCCTGGCCTCTCCACAGGCGTGGGGATGTGGAGGTCTGAGACTTTCCCAGTCCACTTCCTTTAAAGGTGACCAACCACAATGGGGTCTCTGTGGCTTCTTATTGCTAACTACTTTAGGTGAGGATTGTTGATTTTTACTTTATAATACTCATTATCTGCAGGCTGGGACTCGGTGGAGAAGCAGTGGGGCTGGTACTTGACTCTAAGGCTGTACGTATTTTAAAAGGAGCTAAATAATAGTTTGAAGCACTGAGGAAAACCTTTAGCCTCACAGACTGTCCTGCCTCAAGGCTAATCAGAAGTAGGTTTCATACAACTGGAGACATCTAGAAAGCTAAGGTGCTAAAGAGCGCTTTCTGGAGATCTGTTTGATAACTTTCTCCCTTTGCATCTTTCCCTAGGGGATCAATGTTCTGCTTAGCAGATTTAACACTCACTTCCAACAACTCTGGGATTGTCAACTGAGATTTTCTGTGCAAGATATGGGGTTTTAAGCAGCTCTTAAAACTCTTTAATCTGGTGTTTGTGCCGCACTCAGCGGATGCTGTGCTCCACCTCTGAGCAACTTCTGTCAGTGGTGAAGTCACACACATTTTATCTGAGCTCTATCTCTGCCTCCTGGATGGAAAGCGCGGTATAAATGTATGGTATTATAATCAAATACAACCAGCAAAGAAACAAAAAACCCACAAGATCTGCAAACGCATGTTTTGACTGCACTAAAGAGGTAGAGCATTTACAGAATTGTAAATAAACGACGCAGTGAAGTCAGGCTCTTTGTTAAACCCTACATTAGGAAATGACTGAAACGCAGGTTATTGCCCTCACAGCGAGTAACAGCCCGTGCGGAATGGTTACGGCACAGCACTCAGTTACACATTAGGGATGGTTTTGTTGTAACACATATTTACAGGCTTCATGATCTGTCTTGTAAATACATATTAAGGAAATGTAAGCAGTCGACTTTCAGTGCTGGGCCTTAAATATTTGCCAGTTCTACCTCAGATAAACAGGGACAGTCTCCACAGGATGTGGAGCTTTGTTTGTAGTTGCTGCTATAGGAAATACCCAGAGAGCACAGGAGTTATTTAAGCAAGCAGCAAGCTTAAAGGAACCAACTGTCTTAACAGTTCGGAAAGAAGACTTACACACAGAAAGTCATACTGTCCAGGGATGAAGCCTACTGCATTCTTTGAAATACGTTTATGCAGATGTGGACATTGGGGTGGGGTGGTGGCCTCGTAGCCTGAACCTCCACAGGATGTCTTCTGCAATGTGAGGAAACTATTTGTACTGTTTTCTACCCAAGCCTCATGCATCATCTACTGATGTACCATAACAAGCATTAATAAGTATTCTACAGGCAAACAGATGTATACTGCTTGAAGTGTCTTGGCTAGAATTTTACTAATGTGCAAGAATATATGCACTAAGAAGAACAAATTCTTTTCCAGATTACAATCTATGTTCTGAATATTCCATATCCATTCACCAGCCCAGCAAGCTCCATGTGTGTATAAACACAGAAATGTACAGATGTTCACTGTAATTTGCCTCAGTGAGCATCATGTCTATTTAATCCATTTGGAAGGTCAAACATATTTTAGTATTTCTGCAAATGCCTTTGGAACCAACTTAATTAAACACCACAGTTAACTGGGCAGTAAGTTTTCCTCAAAAATGCTTACAGCAACTAGCCTGAACAATTAGCTACAGGCTTAGACCGATCCAGCTGGAGAACCGGAGCTGGGGTGGCTGTGCTCTGCCAGACCTGTGCTGGCTCTCGGCGAGATCCGCGTGGGTGCCTGCGCTGCGCTGCAGAACCGGTGACAAGGAGCACCAGCAGAAGGCCCCGCAGCAGAGCATGACAAAAGGAAGAGTGGGAGCTGGAAAATAAAGAAAGTGAACCAACGAGGAAGCTCAGCACTGCTCTAAACCTTAGTGCAGCTCATCTACAAAATGGCTGAGAATCACTGTCAAGAGCACCACATGAGCATTAAGGCAAGGGATCAGTGCTCCCAGGAAGGCAGCGAAGAGCTGGGACCAGAACTCAGTTGTGTTTAGAAGATACCGCGTTCACGTGAGATACATACATACACAAGTACACGCCCATCTCATGGAACACATATGTAACAGTGCAGACGCCCTGCTTCTCCACACGCGTGCTCGTGCAAGACACCTTCTGCATATCAGCAGGACTTTATGCAGGGCTTTCACGTGAAATGTACATCTTATTTTCACACGTCAGCTCAGCAGAGTGCATGAACACCAGATTGCAGGCACATGTGCACATGCATGTGTTCTTGTGAAATACTCTGGCAAGAAAGCAAGCTTTAGGAAAATGTTCTGTCAGACATTATGTTGACAGATGCAATGCCTCTTCCAACTTACAGAAACCAGCCCAGACATCATCTTTCCACACACAAAGCCAAAATTGGAGTGTTAAAAATTCAGCATTGACATCACATCCAATATTTTAATTGTTATCACTTGACCCTTTAGTCCATGCTTGTTCAAGGCAGCTTCTTTTTTATTAATATCTCAGCACACTGTGCGACACAACTTGAGTGTGTCCTAATTTAATTTTAATTAGTGCCGACTTTTGCTTTCCTCACTAATGAAACAGTGCTCATTACGAAGTGTAATTGAAGACCCCTAGAGGGAGGGGCGCCTGGAGACCTCATTGTGTTGGTACCCGGCATCCTGCCCAATAAAATTCCCTTCTGAACGAAAGCAGTTTTATCATTAATTCATACAGCAGGGGGGCTAACTAGCTGCCAGCCGCTGAGTTCATACTGCTCTTAGGAAGAGCCCAGAGCCTGTTTGTTTTCTCCAAAGAAACAATTCCAATTTTCTAATGACTAAAATACTTGTATCGTAAATCCTTCGCTCTTGTTGTTAAAAGCATCTTTGAACACGGGCTGTTATGAAAGTATGTCTCTTCATTAGAAGCAGACTATTCTTGAACTTTTTGTGTGTGTGCTTTTAATTGAGCTTGAATGATACAAATGCTGAGTTGTGGTTGACTCCTTTCAAAAAAAAAAATAAATAAAAGAGAGAAGGAAATGTGCTCAGTTTACTAGCAGTCTGAGATGACCCGGGCAATTCCAGTGAGAAACAAATAAACTCAGAAGCCCAGCCCAGGCAGGTGGTTAAATGACCGTCTTTGGGCGCACTCATGGAGCGTCAACAGGAAAGATGTCTGTGTGCCCAAAGCATCCCCAGAGTCTCACTTTCTTTGCTCTATAGGTGTGTAATCACTGTAACTGCAGCAAAACATTCCTTAGACAACTGCATATATTTTGTTTATGGCAGACTCAGGACTTTTTGTAATTTTGGCTTCAAAAGTTTCCCCTCACAGTTGCTGGATAGAACACAGAACTGCCACTGAGTCCTCTCTGAAAAATGACAGCATATCTACAGGGATTTATTCAGGAACAGTTACTGCATCTTAAATTCACCTCCTGCTTCAATCCAAGCTAAGGCTGGAGCACGTACAGCCTATATAACAACAGGACGGAGCAAAATGGGGTCTCCAGACTAATCAGAGCTATCACCATCCTAAACACCGTACATGGCAGAGTTCTTCTGGCCCAGTGAGTGTCTTGAACCTGGGCAGTCGGTACCATGTCTGGCAAGAGCTCAGGGTGCACTTTTCAACAGATACACAGATCTGTCCAGGAAGGGGATACAGATTTACATACAAATCTCATCTAATTCTGCACTAAAAGTTTCATTTCACCAGTAGGGGATTAGGTCTGTAACAAGGTTTTAGCTAGCATGTGCTGGGATTAGAGACCCTCATCTAATGACAACCCAAGTACTGCTTGTGTGAAAAAGGCACCTCCCGCAAACAGGATTGCTGAAAAATCCACAGCCAGCTTTTTGCCAGCGCTGATCATAACAAATGGCTGATTGGGATTTTCCCCAAACCAGCAGCAAGAAAACATCCACCTTTTTAAGAGCAGTGGGGACTCAAATGTCTTTTCCCTCCATGACTATAAACACCACCACAGCTTGTATTCTAATAAATAACTGAAGAGTGAGACACCAGAATGACTTGCACCGCCTCTTGGGATTTTGGTCCCTGTGAGCATAAAAAACAAAAAGAGAAACAAACAAAAAAACAATCCATCGGTCAAGCCCTCATGGCAAAATTTCCTTTTTTGTTTCCACTCCTACAATGCTTCTCAGGGCGAAGGTTTCCCAGTCAAATTTGGTGCATGCATGCTGATTTGCAGCACTATCTGCTAGCCCATTCCTGGAGAACAGTTGCCAAACTGAATGTTTGTGAATTGTTTCCAAATTTTTGTTGCCCCAGTTGAATGCACAAGCATTCCCTAGGGCTGAGACATAAGTTAGTACCCTGAGAACCTGGCCAGCCCATATAGAGCACTCAAAACACGAAGGAAAACGGTGTGTTGACACAAACTTATTCCATTTCCCTAACCTCAAATTAATGACTCTTCGTTAACTTTCCTCAGATGGCCCTGTATAAAGCAGCAGCAAAGATCCATGGACTATCGTGCATTTAGATGACTCCACTTCCAGCTTAGTTCTGGAGCTGAACCGCAATTTAATTGCATCTCATAACAGGAAAAAACTGTGTTCTTGTTTCCATTATAAGCTTGGGCTCTGGTGATAAGAAAGTTGGGGGAGACCCAGGGAAGGGATTTTGCCTACTGACTCACAACACCCATCACCAGCAAAATATCATTAGCAAAACTCAGTCCCTTTAATAATGAAGTGTCTGATAGACACCGCTGCTGCGGTTCTGCTATTAATCTTGTCCTGACGCTGTTACATTAGGGGATGTAAACTATCTTTTCTCTCTACTCATTATGGAAACTGTGCAATTCACATCCTCCCAGGAGTGCTCCAATTAGCCAAGCCTGCATCTCACTCGGCTTTCCATCAACTCGCTGCATTATGCTGCGCTGGAAAAGCTAACCTCCTACCACAGGCATGCACGGAAACAGCCTGCGGTAGCATATCGCTGCTGACTCTTCAGATACATTCTCTCTAAAGTTGCAGGTTTTGGTCTCATCAGCAATTCCTGAATCTACACAAGAAAAGCGAATCCAACAATAAAATATTTTAAAGTGGCTAAGAGACAACACATGATTTGTGATCGTAGCAGAACTATGCCTATGAACTTGGGGGAGAAAGCAAAGGCTGTGTGTGACCTTAACCAGGCTACTTTTACCCACCTAGCACGACTCTGTACTGTCCAGCACTACGTGAACAATGAGACAACTAAAAGACGCATTTTACAGTCCGAATAATCCTTTGATGCCACAGACAACTACCAAACAGTTAACTCAGTGTTTTAGGCATCTGCCAGTGTCTTCAGCTCACCTCTTGGGCTTTCCTAGCTTGCACTTCAAAGTCCACCTACCCCAGCCCCAGTGCTTTACATGAACACGTGGGTTCTAAGATGCGATTAGACTTGCTTTATTTTGTTTTGCCTTTTCCACTTTAAAAGCAAATGATTTTTGCACTGTTTCCATAGGTAACCTCATTTTGGATGGTGAGCACAAGATCATGTAGGGTTTATGGGTTTTGCTTCACAAGTGAATTATCCTTTCCATGGGAACTGAAGCCTGCTTCATCACAGGATGGCTACAGTGGCTCGCAATGCCCCTCTAAGGCTCTGGTCACACCTCTCGTTCTGCATGCAGCAGACAAGTGACGATGCTAATTCCCTGCTGCAAGCCCTGCCACTGCCTGCCTCACCTGCCAGCATAACCACAGTTACGGTCACTCCCTGACTCGGTGCTGCTCGCTGAGGAGCTGGCACAGGGCAGGCAGGGGCCTTCCACCCTGTGGAGCTGGGTCAGTGTCCACAACACGTGCTGCACGCCAGCGCACACCGAGGCACAGCCGGGGAAGCAGAAAGGATGTTCCAGAGGATGCTGCGCAAACACAGCCGCCCACAGACAATATCGAACATNGGGGGGGTAATTTTATTTATTTAAAACAGCTCTCCTGCAACATGGAGCTTTTAGAGCAAATTCTAACCCTGAGACCACTTCCTGTATCCCAACTATGTAGCCTTCCCAGATGACTGGGGATAGAGCCCAGGTCTGAGATTTTTGTATGGAATAGCCATAAATGGGATTTTGTATGCTCTCAGCTCTCCTTAGTTTGAAATGCAAACTATGCATATGTGCATTAGCAAAATGGCACATTCCGCTGCGAGGGGAGCGAACCACTCTGGAGGTGACATTGGGCAGGGGTTACACGTGTGTGGAGCAGCCAGCTGCTGCGTGAATCCATTACTGCTAGCAGCAGTGCATTCAAATGACCTACTTTTTAACAACGTTACAATGGCCCCACGGAATTCACTGAACTGCTGGATGCAATGCTCTGCCTACAGTGATAGAATATAACCCTTGCAGATACATAGCAGGTTAATCCTCCTCAGGTATACGTTTTTCCATGCAAAGCTATCAAAGAAAGGTGGAAGAAGCCAAGAAAGATCTTTTCAATGCTCTGAGTGCTCTTTTCCAGCACTGAGTCACCGAGGTCACTGTGCAAGATGGTGCTGTAAATGGCAAGTGCCAGCGATCCCACCTCCTCATACAAGCTGAGGATGCAGAAGCTCACTCAGCAGCACCTAAGTGGCACAGACAGCTCGTCACTGTTCCCTTCCTTTGCTATGTATTGTGCCTTTACAGCTCTATGAATGAACGTTCTGCATAAACAGTGACTGTCTTGTTCTCAAGTCAGAACAGCCTGCTGAAAAATGTACTGCAGATCTCCATTCTCATGAGTAGATGTTATTGTTTGTCCTTATATTTCTTACATGTTCTCATTTGGGACTGAAAGAATGAAGTTGCTTTCTCCTGCAGTAATGTACAAATGCAGCTACATGCTTCTCAGCATATCTTGATACAATGCCTACAACACAAGTCCCAAATTTTAATTGAATACATTCAAAAATATTAAATCATAGCTTTTATCTTAGAAGCAGAACAATTGTACTGACTATAAAAAGATAATAATAGAACAGTATTCCTATTACAAGTGCGTTGCAAATGCATTAAGAATATGCTGAAAAGACATCTATAAATCTTCAGTGTTTGCCAGAGATGAGCTTAAGTAATTAAGTAACTCAGCTGAAACAAGCCCACCAACTTCAATAGCGCCAAGTTTTTAATCCAGGTCTTACGGAGATGAGGTCCCGTACACATCTCCCACCGATGAGCTGGAGCTACAGACAACCCCGATCATCTTCCAGCCAAACCTGTAGAAGCGCGACTCTGCCCACTCTTCTAAATGTACCAGAAGACGCACTCGGGAGCCAGCAGGCTGTGAGTGAGAGGGGCTGCTCCACGCTGCCTGTATGCTCTTGGCCACCAGGGAACTGAGCGCCTGGCACAGGTACAGCACCTCTGGACTGAAGTCAAAGAAGGGCATGAAAATACAAGAGAAGGAGCTGACTCAAACTCTGCTTATCCCAGATAATACCATGCTGGAAAGCATCTCCTCTCCTCTGCTCCCAGCATTTTAAGGAATAGGGAGCTCTTGGGAATCAAAATCAGTGTGTCCACTACTCATTCGGGGCCAGGGAAGGGATACAGACCGCAGCACGATGGTAAGACAGCAATTTATCTGCCTCTTGAACACATCTGCATGCCTGCTCTAAGTAGGACAGATTACTCTGCAGCTACACAGGGCTGAGACACCTTTGGCCAATAAGCACTAATTATTTAAAAAAAAAAAATCTTTACAGGAAAAAAGCCTGCACGTAAGATACAGAAAAGCCCTGTGTCCACACACTTCCCTCGAAGGTTGTAGACACCGAAAGCTATGTATGTACTACTTGACATCAATAGGCAGATTTCATGTCATAAGGCATGCACAAAAAGCAAGTAGAGCTAACGGCAGCAGGAGAAACTAAATGTTTAGCTTCAGCATAATAAATATGAATATTCCAACAGACAGAGACCCCCAAGCATGTTTGTGCACACATGCCTCTTCACTGCCACGCACATGCATACCACCCCTCGCGTTAGTAAAAAACCATTTCCATTTGTCCTTTTCTCACTGTTGTTCTTCTTAGGATTGCAAATATAGCTTAGCAAATGGCCACTTCAGGCCAGGGCAACCACCTACAGTGTGATATTTTCTACTTAAAGCTGTTAAAAGTAACACATGCAAGATGGGCACTGACACTTGCAAAAGCTGGTGAAGGAGCGAAAGAGGCTTTCCAGACCTGCATAGCCCTGCAGTTCCAAGGAAGAGGACAGTAGTGTGGGAAACCTTGTCACCCTGTGTAATTGCGCACAGAATATGCCATGTATTAGCAGTACAATAGCACCAACTTGCTTTGACTACCAGAGTGCAAGGCCCCGTGGCTACAATTGGAGTAGGGAAGCAAACTGGCTGAAATCAGACTACAGAACTCTCCAAACTTAGAAACAGCCCTCCAAATTCTTCATCCACCAGGCGTAAGGGCAGCTTTCTTCTATAACCAGAGCACACAGAGCACTGAACCCCGCAAACCACTTGCGCCACATGAAACCATTTTACGCAGCCTGCTAAAGACCCCCCCTCAAAGCAGCAAACTCATCACAGAGATTGTGGCATCCATGAAGGCTTTTTTCATCAGTACCAGGAGCAGGGACCACTCCAGCGGCTGAATTTCTTTGCCTGTCGGTGCTCAGAGGGGGCCAGCCCCTGCAGCCACCAGCCAGAGCCCAGGGACTGGCCGCTCCTCGTACTGGCTCCTGCCAGCCAGAAGCTGCTGCTGCAGGGCCTGCTGCAGAGGGGCCGCTTACTGCCACCAGGGCTTTGGAAGCGTGCCGTATGATACCTCCTGCATACAAAGGGTCTCCTCTGCAGGCTGTTTATGTGCTCCTCCAGACAGATGTTCAGGGCTGTCCGTGAACAAAAGTTTGGGAGTCTGTCTTCACTGTGCTGATCAGATCTGAATTAGCAAACTCTGGTTGCAAGGCCAATTACAAAGGGATTTTTCCACAGGTTTCTTCAAATTAAATCACAAGCAAAAAATGCAGCTTAGTCCTTCAAAAGCTGCAATTTGCTAAGGCCCTGAGGGCTTCTTGGCAAGTTCTTCATAGCTTCATTCAAATGTTATCTACTTCTTCGTGCTGCCAAATTTCAAGACAAACCTCTCTTCCGCAGATCCCTTAATGTCAGCTTGTGTCTGGTGGCGAGGCTGCAGTCTGCACACCTTGGTGTACAAACCAGACCAGACAGCTCAGTTGTCGCTTGCAGGGCCTCTGGAGCTGCCAAGGTCACAGGTGGGAAGGGGACAGAGACCTCTTATGGTTTGAGGGGGGCTGCAGAGCTGGGATAAGTAGGTGCCCACAGATCAACATTCAAATGACAAACCTTGCTTGCCTCTAAGAGCACTGCCATTCACCATATAGTTCTTTCTTGTCATTGACTCTCATTGATTTTAGTTCCAAACTAAAAGGCACTTCTTTGTGTTCTGCATAACAAGGTCCTCCCTTTATCAGAAGAAAAAGATGCCCTTGTGCTTTCGTTTATAATGTTTTCCATACTACCCCGCTATTCCTGGGATTCCAGGGCTTGTTTCATGGCAGGAACTTTGGTGTTTCCTACCTGTCTTGCTTCTTTCTGGAACCCTAGAAATGCCAAAGGCCTCAGGAAACTTTGGAAACTTTAGCATATAATTCTCATCTTTCAAGTATACCATTTCCCTAAACTTTCTCTTCCCAGAAGCATCACACACTTTCCAGTTTAGTGCTAAAGTTCTACCATGCAACCTCTAATTTTTTGTATTACAGCCTAAGTTAACCAGGATTAGTGCAAAATTCACAAACTCCTTCACTATTATGTGTCACCCAAAATGATTTTCTTCTCCTCTCCATTTCAGAATGAGTCATTTAAATTCAATTTCTTTAAGTTGCATCCCTAACTCCTCACTCCTCTAGTATTGTCTAATGAATCTGCATTGGTTTTGCACCATATCCAGACAGGAATATGTTAATAAGCATTAAGCACAAACATTTCAGTTCTCAAACTCCTTTTTGTGTTCCCTCTGCTTTTGTAGCAACGATAATTAGTCTCCATGTAAAGGAGACTGAGACAGCCAGTTTGCACAATGGGACTTGCTCTGGCATGAGACAGCTTTGGAGATGATACAAGCACAGACCAAGACACAGCTTTGAAGATGAGACAAAACCATGATGCTGTATTAGAAGCAGCTGTATCTTCTTCTTGGTAAATCCCACTACTACTTTTTTCTTGACAAATCAGAGCTTCTTCTTTCTACAAAATCATCACTGCCCAAAAAAAGAGTAGCAGAACAGCTAAGAAATTTCCTCTGGTTATACCCCCTAACTTGTCTAAATGTCTCGTTTAAAGCAGGGAAGGAAGAGACAAACATATCTTGAAAACAACACATTCCCCAAACACATGTAATGCGCAACCCCAAAACATATGCATGCACCCACCTAGCATGGTGACATCCAGAGAACGTGCATTTACTCTCTGTTCAACCTATTTTCCAAATGATGAAAGATTTAAAGTTTCTAATTTTTTCCTTTCCCTTGATGAAGGATTTTCACTTTCTCAACCCCCCAGGGAAGCAGAGTCACAGCAACAGCAGCAGGGCACTGTAAATCTTTGAAACTAATAATTATTAAACACATAAATCTATTTAATGCATAGAGCTCCCAAACACGCTGACTGGATAATATGTAAGAGAGAGAGAAAGTAAAAGAGAACGAAGCTATACACTGTCAAGGAATCTGCACATAGCAAAAGGCCTTGCCATCCAAACACAAGGCTGGAATTGTGTTTCAGTGATAAGGCTTCATTTGCCAGAATAGTTACTTGGCATGAGCCTTGGGAAATCGTGGGCTTCCCACTTTTCACTCCATGCTACCAGCAGTTCAGCTGGAGTCCCTGGTGGAGAACTGTAAGCAGAAGCCGGGGAACTGGACCTTTTGAGTTGTTTTAATGACGACAGCTCCCCACCCCTGCCAAGCCCTCAGCAGATTTAGGCCCCTGAATGGGAAGCAAAGCTGAAGGAAATCTCCTCCCTGAGCTTCACAGCACCTCATTCCCTCCTTACTGTTTAGCACCTAGACAAAGCTGTGCTAACCCGTGCTCTTCCCTCAGACTTGATTTTCTACCAAGCCAAAGAGGGTCACTTCCCCCTCAGAGAAAAATGGCATGGATGCTGAGGGTGAGATTCAGGACAGGTGCTTTTGAGGTTCTGAAGTTTGCCTCCACCCACCAATACTCTCGGGGAGAATGGGAAACAAGTGCAGCATCCTCTGCCAGGAAGCAGCTTCTGTGCTAGGCACAGTGTAATGCTCTGGTAATGTGGCCAAAGAACAAGCACCCTGCAGCAGCCACGGGAGAATTAAAATCTCATTCGCTGCTGACCTGAGGCTAGAAGGAAGGGTAATGAACCTTTACAGGTTGCATCTTCCCATTACAGTTCCCCTTTTCAGTCCCGGCAGCTTCCCCAGCCTCTCTGCTTTTGCACATTTAGCTACAGTAGCCTTTTGCAAGAGAATGCACTTGTAACATTTCTAACTTATCTGTCTTAGCTAGCATTTGTTTGGCCTCCCGCAGGCAGCTGCTGATTTAAGCAAGCACCTTCCCCTTGCGGTGGTCAAAATGGAGCCGGGTGTGATGTAGCAACTCTTTTCTACCGCAGAAAGCTTGGAAGCACCACTTCTACAGATCTCTACCCTCAAAAAACAAACAAACAAACAAAAAACCCACGCCTACCTCCAGGAACAGCCGTCCCAGACTGTAGCTGGAGATGGGGAAGAGAGAGGAGTCTCACATGAGGAAATTCTGTACCTGGACACTGTGGGCACGTACTGCTTGTGACTGATGTTTTGCCATGGCAAAAATAAGGTGTGATAACTCTTTGCCTATTTTCACTTACGAGTAAGGTACTGCCAGGTTCTCATGGGGTCTGTGACCATCACACTTGCAGAACAACACATCCCACCACCAAGTTTTTTCTTCTCTCCATATATAAATCCACGTGCACCCTGTTCAGGTGACACATACACAAGTTCAGAGCAGAGTCCATTGTTAAATGGACTTCCCTAAAAACGAAACATCTTTGTTTTAGGTGAAAAAGTCTGGTATTTTCTCAGAATAAAAACTTCAAATTCTGGTTTTACAGTAGGAATTACTGGGGAATTTATAAATACATATTACTACTTGGCTCACATAGAAAAATTAAAATTTGGGTCCATTAAGAAATTTTATACGTCTCTATCATGTTCCAAGTGATGCTAACCGAATACATAGTAAAAAAAATTCTAATGCGTAAAATCTATACCTTAAAATCTGTTTAATTTTGGCCACAAGCACTATGACATCTCTATCATAGTAACAAATTTGTATCTCTGCAAAGGACAGTTAGATATTTTTGGATGGTTTTCCATTCCTTACTTTATTTGGATTATTTTAAAGTTTTATCTCAATTCTGAATTTCCTGGGCATGTAATGCCCACTTCTGGAATGATACATAAAACATACCCTTGCAATGGTTTACCCTTCAGTCACTGGTACGTATTCTCAACTTCAGCTCCCTTGCGACTGTGATTCTGAATCCAAATCCAAGTTTTGCATCTGAGGACTGTCTCTTGCTATTTGCAATAAAGAGAAATATCAAGAATAAAAGATGCTCTGAGCAGAAACACACTGAGAAGGAAACAATCCATGGGACTTTGGTAAATCTGAGAAAAGCCAGTGTAAGAATGTGACACAGATATACAGTATCACAACTCAAGGTTTGATGAGGAATTTGAGCAGGAGATTGAAGAAGATGATCTCTTCCAACCCACATTATTTTATGATTTATGAGATTATCTCATATTTTGACCACTAGAGAATTTGTTTCAGTCTATTTCTCTGCCTACCACTCTTCCCAACTCAACAGAACAGAAACCAATAAAACGTTCCATGTTGCTCTGAATCCCTCCATTGGAGAAGTTCTAGATGGCCTGGACCAGGCACTCCTCCTGCCTGAAATGGGAACGTGCTGACTGCAAGTGACTGCACTTTGAACGGGCAGATCAAACACTGCGAGTGACAGGTTAAGAAAACGAAACGGTCATCTCCATATTTTGTTGTACGACTTTTTTCTCCAAGCAAATATGAAAGTGAAATGCAGTGGACAGGTCCAAGGAGACTGAATTCAATCTGCTTTTGAAGTTGTTTGTGGATGGCAAGAATAAATGTGAAAAGAATTTTTGGACAGATCTCCTATTTTGCAAGCTAATGGAATTTGCTGAAACAAGACCACCAGCTGCTTTGCTTATAGTATTTTGCACTGGATTCCAATACATTCATTTCCTTCTAACAGCTACTGACTCTATTCCATACTAAAGATGGGCCTCAGCCAGTGCTCCAGATCCAAACATCCCTTTGCCCTAATGGTATTCAAAATTGGAGGCTACATTTTTCAATATGGAAAGTATGACAAATCAAACAAAACCCTCAAGTCAATGACCCCTACCTTCTGAACATGTGCAACTGAGATCTTGGTTAGAATTCTGTGACTTAGAATCCTGAAAAATAAATCATGAATTTCCTGTGTACAAATAGGCAAGATAAGAAAGATATTTGACAGGAGTTTTTGAAAAGCATTTTTAATGTTTATTTTTGAGCAAACATTTCTTGGAAGTTAGAAAAAGTTCAGATCTTTCTTTCCAAACCATCCATTACTTACAGGCTGGCTTCCTGAGAAAACAAGTCTTACGCAACCCTGCTCTATTACATGCTTGTGCAAGTCTCCCCATTAATAACTGTACGATTTATTAATACCCACATACTACAGATCATACATCAGTTATAACTCGTGGGCCAATGTCAACTACATTTGACAGATGTAAAGATCTCAAAGATATTCAAATCTGGTTTTAGCAGAAACTAGCTTTGCTAATTCTGCACAGTTTTGCACAGAATTACTCTTTTTGCAAAAATCTTTTTTCTGATTCAAGTCAAGACTGTCCATGAAAATACCTAGAACTGATAGGACTGTCAGTCTACCACTCTTTGTTGAGCCAGGGAGGCCAGCTAAGTTCTCATGCAAATGTAACTTACCTAATCAAACTTTTGATGTCCATCCTCCTCTAATAACGAGCCCAGAACAGAATGATGAGAGCTTAAACAAACCTGTTTTGCAAGCAAAAATTACAGGAATTGCAGTTGTTCAGTTTACACTCTCGAGGAATAAGAAAACCCCATGAGGAAATATGACAGAAGTCCTCAAACACAGAAAATGATGTGGCTGTGGGAGGCGGCAATCTTTTCTCCAAGTCCATGGCAGATGTAATAAAAATGGACACAAAATGAACCCAGAACAGCCCAGATAAGACACCAAGAGGTCACTTCTTATGGTAAGGAATAACGAAGAAGCTGTCTAGGAGGGTGCAGAAGCTCTGTCACTGGGGATCTCTAAGGACAGGCTGGACATCTCCCAGGAGCAGGCACTGAGACAGCAGAGCCTGCCCTGACTGAGAATACCAACTTTCTCTTTTGAGATCCCTTCCAGCTCAATTTATCCATGCTTCTGTAGGAAGCAGAGTGGGTTGGGTAAAGGAAAGAAAGGGCAGAAAGGGGGAAATAGAACAGTCAAGGCATTTAGAGAAGGACAAGCAGGCAGAAGACTAGAAAATGAGATATATTAAATGAGGCTAAGCATCATTTGCTCACTGCTGGAGAGAAAACCAAATAGAAGCACTCCCTCATGCTATGTGCAACCACAGTTGCTGGCCAGCTACCTTATTTCAGTGCAGGACATGGAGTGCAGAGCAAGTGCAAGGCCAGTTCAGAAAACGATCCATCATCCTGTTTGTTGCCATCCCCCCCGGCTTATGCCAAAAGCTTCCAAGGTTCAGCTGTCTGTACAGCACAGGGATACCCTGAGAGCCTCTGTCATCCTCTGACACTGGTCGCTGTGTCCCAAAACCACCCACTCTTCCCAGCCTCGGAGCTGGCCTCCTAGCATGCGACTCAAGTCTCCAGCCGTAACAGGCAGAAAACAGGGACACAGCTTGGGACCTACAGAGTTCAGGCTCCAGCTCCACCACACCTCACTCACAGCTCCATGCCGTAATCACGGAACGCTGCCCTCCAGAGTGCCCATCAGGCGCCTGGGTTTGCTATGTCCTGGTTGGAGTCAGGCGATGTGCGCCTGAACTCACAAACCTCAGGAGATGCCTTTGGGACCTCTGTAGTGAAAGGGCACCGTAAATGCTCCAGGAGCACCTTTTGCACATCAAGATGCTGCCACCTAATGGCAAGAGAGGACGAGCAGCAGCTGGGTAAAACACCGACTACCATTTGCAACACTGCAAAGAAAAGCCAGACCTTTGCAAGACCTAGAGAAGCCTTGAATTTAGCTTAACTCTGGAGGAAATCCCATTCGCTCTCCGCCCACTGCTGCACCTTCAAGTGGGCACACGGATCCCTGAATATCATCCTCCCCACACCGCTATTTACTATTCACGTTGTAAGTCATTGTTATTGCCGCCAGCTCTGTCCCTTCCACGCATCCTAGTCAGTAAAACTTCCCTCGCTGTGTCACATACACATTAAATATCCATCCCCGTGATCCACGCATGATCGATCTCCCCATCCCACATTACAGTCATGATTAACCTTCTCCCACTACGTCACATATTCAATACACCTCCTTTACCTCCTTCACTCAGACAAAATGAATCTCCTTAGTATTGTCAATAATAATTTTCTTTATATCCTGCATAACAACATGAGGCAACCTGACAGAGCACTCAGGCAATAATTCAATCTTAGCTTCCCACCAACGTTCATTAAACTGAATATAACTTCACCAGAGCTGCCACTGAATTATACCCTCATATCCTTGTGGGAATTGTATATTATTCCCTGGGGAATAGCAATGCAGCTGAAGATGAAATAATTCGTTTTAAAAACCCCAGGATTGTATCTGATAGCACATCATTTCTTCATCTCATTACTCATTTTGCATTAGTAATTAGCAGAGGTTATTTCCTCCATTTCCCCCCCCCCCTTTTCTGTTTCATTTCATGTCTGATAACATTAGTCCGTGGGAGATAAGATGCTGTAAGATTTTAATACAGCTGAAATGATTGGGATCTTCACTAGAGGCAGGCAAACCCTAGGAAATTCAAATTCAATTTGGCAAACAACAACAATCGCTCCTCACCACTCCCCCATGTATTTTGGCATCTGTCCCTTCCCCTAGAGAACAAGCCTCCTCCAGGCCCGCCGTGCAGCTGGGTGGTGCGAGGGTCAGGCGGTCTCTGCGCTACCATCGTGGCGCTGCCCTTACGCTGCATCGCCTGCTTTTGAAGAGTTCAGGTTTGCTCAAGACTAACGATAAGCACAAGATTCTTCCGAGTCCACAGCGGTTTCTTGTGAGGACTTTGGAAACTATTCTGTAGTGCTGCTGTGCAGGGGATGGGAAGAGTTTGCTATGTGCCACAGAAGCCACAGCTGAGGCTGTACCTGCACATGATCAAAATAAATCAAAGTATGCAAGTGAAGATTTCTTCCTGCCTTGTGCAGCCGCCTCCACTCTTCCGTGCCTCCGGGGAGTTCCCTTTAGCCAGCACATAAGACCCCATTCCTTATTTCCTACAACAATGGGACTACTTCAGCAAGATGGCCACTGGTCACAAAGCAACTGAGAACCTCTCTCTGACATGCTGGCATCAGCCCCTGTCACAGAACTGCCTCCCAACCTTCACCAAAGTGAACAGGGCTGAAGAGCCCATCTACGGCTCTGCCGGGCTGCGAGCAGTGACCGCCAGGCTCTGCCTTCTGCTTCTTTTTCATGGGCTGTTTGTTCCTGCGGTGTTTGGGGACGGAGCCCAAACGCTCCCCCTGCCCCCCGCGTCAGTCTCCCGCTCGTGCACACGCTGCCTGCTGTTAAACCTTACCCTGCTGAATACCATGTGTTTGATATTAATTACATGTCCGAGCCCCATGAAAGTCATTGAAATTTAATGAGATGCAGGGATGGAACCACTGAGCCAATGGCATTCATTAAGGGTTGCCATGGAGATCAGTTTGCCAGGCTTGACCCACATTAAGTGCCACTGGTCACCTCCCAAATAGACAAAAACATGAAATTGGAGGAAAAGAAAAAAAAAAAGGGAGCCAATTCCTGAGGGGTCTGAGCACTGTGGGCTCTGACTGCCTTCAGTCAGCGCAGCTGGGGCTCGGCAGTTGAGCGTGTGGCTCGTGGGTCTGTCAGGGAATGGGGCTTTAACAGAAATCAGGGGTGCTCCTCAGTGGCATCTGCAGAAACGAGAAAAAACAGCAACTCACTAACAGAAAGAAGCCAGTGAGCTCTTCACATTTCCCTCCTTATAAGTGGTTCAGCTGAACAGGGCTGTCACTGAAACGCATTGTGTTCTGCTTCCAAAATGATGCTGTTCCTAGTGGATATTGGCATTGTGGCTCTAAGTCCAGGGAGATGGGGTGAGAGAATGAGAGACAGGGAGGAAAGAAAGGATGTTGTAACTTAGCACGGAAATATTAAGATGGAGAAATTTAAAAATAGAAGGCTTCAGCAAAAACCAAGGCTGCCTTGTGATGCAGGCCCTGCACAGGAGTTTGGGAGAGATGACGCTACTTCCTGGCTCAGCCAGAGTCTCTGTACAGCCGTGGCCAAATCCCTTACTCACTCTCTCCCCTTTCTCTCCCACTAGCCCCATGCAAAATCAGGGTCACAACACGTCATTTTTCCCCACCCTTGTCTAGTGAGATAGAAACCAAATCAAAGTAGAAAGTGTCCTGCCTATATGCTTTTCAAGTGCCTAGTGAAGGGGGGGGCTCAGACAGCTCTTTGTAGTCTGTCTGTATAAACAATAATAATAAAACAGAATTAATTAACCAGCTCACCAATCTGGCTACTTTCCAGTCCATCAGTAATCTGTAAGAATCAGACTAAGACACAACTGCAGGAGAAGCTACGTGGTGGTGAGGAGGGCTGTCTGCGCAGTGAGGTACCCACAGCTCCGATACCCAAGCAATGTCTTTACCTCCCCAGAATCCTGGTGCCGGTACAGTGCGGCCCCCTGACATGGAGCTCACTGCAGGTGATAGAGTACTGCAGCAGCAGGTTCAATTTTTTTGGATTCCCAAACGTCTTTTAATATTTTATTTTTCAACCTTAGTCCAAGCACCTGCATACAAGCAAATGCACACAACTATCACAGCCCAATTTCTAGAAAGGAACCTGCAAGAACAGGATAGTTTATGCCAGGTTTCAATGAAATGAAAAATGCACTCATCGCAAAGGCAAAAATGTAAGTTACAATTTATAAGGCAACTAACCCCTAAGCACAAGGGCCATCCTTTGAAGCACAACCCAAAAAATCAGAGAAATTGCAACAAACTTATCTGAGTACATCTGGTTCACCTAACCCATCTGCAGCCCTGGGAAAGAACCCCATTGCCAAAAATGGCTGAAACCTTATCCTTATAGCCTACGGGGGTTCAGATAATTATATCTGACATGAAAACTTGTAGCACATACAAAAAAACTGGAGGGGGAAGAAAAGGTCAACTGTATAAAGATGCAATCACTGTAGAAGGGGCCAAGTTACAGCATGGTGAGCTGTTTAAACAGCCAAGATAAATAAGATACAATTAGGGTTACATTGGCTCACCCTTTTGAGATCCCATATGTGGGTGTATGAACCTTAGAAAAAAGGGGCCAAGTTATCAGGACTTGCAGCTTATTTAACTTGGCCCATTCCAAGGCTCTGCTTGTTCTAACTTCATCCCATTTTTGCAGCAAACATCCCATTTCCAATATTTTTGTACTTGTCAAGTGCTTTCTGATCACATCTCTCTTCTTTTTATTGTTTTCATTAGAAAGAGAAAAGTGCTGAGAAAGGGAAGAGAATCTGAACTCAGGGCCTCCTACACCAAAGTCAGCAAACCTTATCCCTTTGTGCCAGCCAGCCTAGGGTCTTTGGTCAAAAATGAAAGCACAAGAATTTCCAGCATGTTTGATTACCAACCACAGGGAGCCTGGTACAGCCCCACAAGGGGAATAACAACATATTGAAACTGGCAAAGGAAAATCGACTGAAAACATTTTGTGGAAGGGCCACAGAGTTGAAGCCCACTTCTGGAAGGATGCAGAATTTCATGGGAACGCGATGTCGGCACTCAAAGCCTGGCTCCTGCAGAGCTGCCCAGCCCCATGCCTTGGGATCAGCATTCCCCAGTTTCTGGGGATATTCAGAGCTGAATCTAGTATTTTTACATAGTTACCACACTGAAAGGTGCTTGCGTGCAGCAGTAAGGTTAATGCAGAACACTTATTATAGCTGTGCCTGGTTCAAAGCATTTATAAACGGTCAAACACTAGTTATGTATTTATGCAGTTGTTAACATCATGGTATTCGATAATCTTCTTGCTATCTTAGTTTTACCAACACCACCACTGAAAAAGACAGGAGGCTGACTCCATCTCTTACTTTCACCCCTATATGCCACTCCACAGATATATAGGAACCATGCTTGCAAACTTTTGAAGTGTCTTCATTAACATGTGAAACAGCACCTGGTTACATGATGGTGGGAGGACCGTGGTGATGACCATTTGGGGCACAGATCACAGAGCAGGAGGGAGACCACAGCAATATACTGTGAATATGTGAGCTACGTCCTAGCTGCAGGGGAGCAGAGGAAAGAATCAGTGGTGCAAATCTTTTGCTTAGTGTATCAGATCTGACAAGCCTGCTAATGCCCTGCACCTAGCACTGGGATGAGATTGCTTTGCTACAGGCACACAGCAAGTCTGCCAAGAGCAGCCCCACAATGACTTCAACAACATGGTACTGGGGAACCCTGGAGGGCACGTAACATTACAGGGGTTCTCATTTTGGTAACTCAAATCCACTCAAGTGCTGATAGCTCTCTAATTCTTTCATACACATTAGGACAGACAAACTCATTGGAAAATGTATTCAAGAGTATTCACCTTACTGCGGCACAGAGCGCTATGGGCTGTGAATGCAGAACTCCTCACGGCGTGGATGACGGTGAACCATGCAGCACAGTTAGCTCAGCTGCAGTTCTGCAGTGGTTGTCTAGAATAGGTCAAGGAGGATGCTAAGAAAGAGTGCCATTAATTCTGCAGCAAAGACTTACTGTAAAGGCTGATTTGTATAGAGCACCGTATGCAGAATCACACCACAGATGTGCGGCCCCGTCACTGCCACAGCAGCACTCTGCAGGACAGCACGGCCTCTCTGCTGGCCGCCAGTTCAGTAAGCACCTGCAAATGTTACTGCCAGACCTGGAGCCCCAGCACAACAACATTGGTTGATTTTCTGTGCAGTGCTTCAAATCATTAGAACTGGGTGAAAGTACTGCTAAATTTTGTTCGTTGCACACTGTCTTTCAGAAAGGTTCATTAATTTATAAAGAGAGCTATGCTTTATGGAAGAGCAAGTCTGCCTCTTTCTCTAGCATTCACGCTCTCACCTTTTCCGCTCTGTGGTCTTGCTCCTTTACCAGGTTAGTGTCTCTGCACCCAATTTCAAGGAGCTGCCTGGTGCCTGGGCAAGCACTTTACCCAGCTTGTCAGAATCATGTTGTTTTCACCCACAATGAAAGCCACTGTGTTTGAAGTGTGAAATTCTCATCCCTGTGCACCAGCGTAACCCCATGGAAGACAAGCAGGCGTTCATTCTCAGTAAAGCATGGACAGCAAAGACAGGCAAGCTGGGGAAGGCTCATGGAGGTCTTCAGAAGAAGAAAGGTGTGATCAAGGCACGACCTGCCATCCTCCCTGTGCCAGGCTCTAAGAGGCCTCAGCTTGGGACTAGAGCTGGACACGCACATCCATCAAACTCCTCTGTACCCAGCATGTCTTCCTGGGCTGCGGGCCATCAGACAGGCCACCCTACTGCACCACAGCACCGAACGCTCACCACTGACCCTGCCTTGGGGGCACCTGCTCACCCAGAGTGCAAGCAGGATCAAAGTGCCCAGGAGTTTTTAACAGCAGTGCCAAGCTCAAGGGATCCCTGATACAATGGACATTGACCATTGAGCTGGGAGGAGAAAAACAGAGATAAAGGAGCTGAAAAGGGCTGAGCCAGAGCGCTGTACACAATGAGCCGCCCCAGGCCACTGGAGGCCCTTCAGGGCCATCTGGCCTAACAGCAGCACCAACCTCCCCCTCCATCTCTGGAAAAGGCTGGCTTCTTCCAGTCCTGGGCGGGGCAACTGCCATATGGGCTTGTGGCTAGGAGACAGGAGGGACACAACACAGCGGACAGATGAGGGTGGAGATAGAGCCAGGCATGCAGGAAAAAACATATACCCTCCCTATTTCCTTGCTTCCTCTGCCAGGTATTTAGGAACCAACATCTCAGCCCAGTTTCATTAAACACAGAAGACGTGCCCCATTGTCAGCTCTCCCTGCCCCAAGCCAGAGAGGCATTTTTGTCCTGCTGCAGTCCCTGCTCCTGCACGGCACTCCCTAGAGCCACAGGCACAGGCTCAGACCAACCAGAACAGAAGTACCCAGAGGAGGAACCCAGCCATGCAGCCCCTCTTCCCCTCTCCATTCATCACTGTCAAGCTCCAATAATTGAATGTTTGCATCCCCGATTTCACACAGCCATCCCCCCAACTCCCTGCAAATTATCGGTCGACCTGTATTTACACACCAACATGTCTGCCAGATATCTGCTTGTGGTGAAGGCTGCAGGGGGAGGGTGGAGCAGGAGTGTAATGGTCCTGTCCTAGTGCCTGACAAAAAGTTCTGGCCCTGAGCGGCAATACTGGGCTTCATTCCTCATGTTCCCCCATCCCATCCCATCGTGTAATGCAGCCACGTGGTGCTACTGCTGTTGTTGGGAGTTCTCCTGTTTGCATCATTAGCACTCATCTCCTTCCTCTGTGAGCCTTCGTGGAGGTGTCTCCATTTAGTATGCAGGCCTGGTTGGCCAGTTGCCATAGCAATCCATCAGAGTCCTCATAACATTGCAGGAAGCAAGATCAAAAAAGCTGGACTGTAATAAAGCCAAACAGAGAGAGAGAGAGAGAGGAGGAAAGGCATCTTCCCCGGCGTGCGCACACACACTGGTTCTTTGTAAGAGCACAACTTTTGGGGACTGGAGTGGAAGACGAACACGGCTCCAACAGCCACGCTGCCAAAAGCCAGACACCCCCAGGGAAGAGAACAGGCGCTCACAAGCGTGGCAGCATCCACAGCTTGCAAGCAGCTCCATCCCTTGACACTTCAGACACCACTTCTCCCCTGCTGAATTACATACCCCTCACCTACAGCAAGGCTTTACCTAGCACCCCTCACGCTTACCAAGAGGCAGCTGCTCTGCACTCAGGACAGCAGAGCAGTGCGTTTACCCGGCCTCTGCTCCCAGAGGAAGCAGCTCGCCAGCTAGAGTTTGCAGAGGCTGATGCTGGCCCTCACTGACTACAGGCCAAAGAAAATCTTCTCCCTTTATTTCACCACAGCAATTTCATTTACTGTTTTTCCTGGATGTGGTGGGGATGCCCACTTGAATCAAGCCTACACTGTTGTTGTTCAAGTAAGAACTAACTCATCCCTTTACACAGTGGCCTCCAAGCTGACCCGCTATACGTCAGCCAATCACTACCATGTACAGCTAAGTGCCACATAAATGAGCCTTTGCTATAAAGGAGTTCAGCAGAGGAATGCAGCAAACACACACCCCAAAACATCCTATTTGGCACGAGGTCCAAAACAAAGATGAGAGTGCCTGGCCTTGGGGACGCTGCAGCTGATGCTTACATCAGCACAAAAGCTGTGCGAGTGCCATTTGGTTTCTGCTCCGACACGTGCTGCTACAATAGTGTAGATTTTTGTGGTTATGAAGGACGTACGTGAAAGCAGAATCCAGCCAATGCTACCTGAAAAACAGACCTGGGCTCATCACCAAACCCAGGCTCCCCTGAGCCCAGAACCTTCACCCATCTCTCCCTTCACTTGTCTCCTTCCTCCTTTTCAGACATTTTGATTTCACTGCACAAATATTAAAAGGAGAAGGCTTTTTTTTTTTTTTTTAAGTTCGCATTGTATGAGCAGCTTTAGGAAGCAAGTGGATGAAGACTCCATCCCCAGTGGAGAGCACGTGGCTAACGGGTAGATTTAATTTATATGAAGCACACTGCTCTCTTGTAAGCTCTGCTTGGCATATTAAACTGGTGTCTTACATCTCCTTCCAGTGCCAGAAATATTCATTTCCCACATCATAAAGACCCATCCATGAATAATAATATTAATAATTAAGCGTCTGACTCTAGGGCTATACTTTGAGCATCATAACACTCTAATCATTTGCTTATCCCATGATAATTACACTCCTCCATCCTATTTCTATGCTCTGCCTTATTGGTTAACCATTTATTTGCAAAAGTCTGTTTCTTAAGACTCCATCAAAGTTTTCAGATCCTTAAGTCTCACCTTCTTAGCAAACTGATGAGGTATGTGTTCCAGATTTAAAATTATTTCTCTTTAAAATGAAAGCTCTTTGTGCCACCATGAGAAGCAAGGAGAAATCTAATTACTGCTATTGCTTTTTAACAGAAGCATAGAAACAGCACTTTGTACCCCCTCCTTAGAGCCTGAGAGCAGTAGCATTCCCAAAGACAGCAGCCCAAGGCTCTGCTGATATCCATCGTTCTTGCTAGACTCAAAACCAGAGGCTGCCTGGCACTGCGGAGCAGCACGGATGTCCCAGCAGCCTGTGTTACAGAGGGAGCCACACTCATTTCAGCTCCTTCCTGAACTGAGGGGAAAGTGGCCAAAGGAGTGGGAAGGGAGGAGGATTAATCTCTGCCACACAGAGCAAGGCAGATAATTCCAGCTAAGCTTGCTCAGCACTAGTGAAGAACAAGAAGCAATACAGCTGTGTTAATATGGCACTCTGCCTGAACTAATTAGGTTTTCTAAGAAGCATCTTGCACAGGCTCACCTGAAAAGGCCACTTGTAAAGGGGTTGCTTAGTTCAGTGGGTTTTGTTTTGTTGTTTTTTTTTTTTTTTTCAAACTCACTCCTGTAAAAATTATGCTCCCCCAGTAGCTACTGCACTGATTTCAACTAGAACTACTGTTACACGCAGCTCGCGATAAGAAAAGGCTTAATGCCTGCTTTTGCACACGCCTTTGCTGTGGTACTACCCCACGTTTTCCCTACCAAGGACTGCAACTGCAGTACAAGTATCCAAGATTCCCAACCAGCTCCTTATTCTTGGCATTCCTGCAAAGCCCAGCCACAAATCTGCCCCATGGAGAAGCAACTCTCTGAACGGACAGATTCCTCATTCCATGTAATCTCATAGCATATAAGGCATCATTTCTGATGGAGCAGAAAAGGCTCATTAAAAGCAAGTGGACAGCAGTCTGCAAGGCCATCAATAAGAAGAAAATGAGCAGAGAAGCAGAACAAAATGAACAGTAACTACTAGTACTTCAGAAGCAGAATATATCAAAAAATTAGTGTCAGCAAAGAGGGCTTAAAAATAGCATGAAAGCAGCAAGACCACAAACAAAGGTCTGATAAGGCAAAAAGACTGGCATGTTGGGAAAGATCTCTGATGTTGGAAAAACTACTTTTGTAATTGTTTCTGACTCCATCCCAGAAGAAACACTAATACTGACTCCTATTGCTGAATTAAATCAGAGATTTGTGGTATGGCTTGTTTCTTTTATTTATTACCAAAAGAAACCTGTTTCTTGCTGATGTTCTCCCAAAATCAAACAGAGAGTAAGAACACCTACCCCAACAATGATGAGATTCTACATGCTTACCTGGGGAGAACTTCAACTTATCAAAGAGTTACTAGTTACATATGAATGAAGACAAGTTAGATCCTGCAAACTTCAGCAATAAAAATAACTTCTGCAAAATCAAGAACAGACAAAATACTGGATGCCAATGCAGGATGATGCATTTGAAGACACCATGTTTCAGCCAGTAATGAAATAAAGAGAGAAAGAAAAAACAAACAAACAAACAAAAAAGAAAACCACCTGATTTTCAAGAAGAGCTGAAAACAAGGTTAGAAAGGCAATTCCTGTTCAGGTCAGTTTTATAAAACCATGACCTATAAGACTCCAGCACCGACACTGAAAGACAAGTATCAGAGCAACTTCTCACCAGATTTCAGTGCCCTGAGGTACTGACATACGCAGAGCTACCTCCCAGAAATGATTAACCCTGTTCATTGGTGTCACGTAGAGCATGCTAGGTTTTATGAAGGAAGCAAATGCCCATATGGCTTGTGGTTCCCCACATCTCTAAAAGCAAGTCGCACACTGTCAAGCAGTAACACCACTACTCCTGGCCGGAGCTTTGCCTGGGGCTCAGTCTGTACCAGAAAGCTGTGCTGCTTTGTTATACCAAGACACCTACAAACTTCCCAGCCAGGCAGACCTTGTCTTTAAACGCATTCTATGCAGATGTCACTATTCCTGCAGGGAAGATGGGACAGCCACCTCTTGCAGCACTGCCCAGAGGCAGCGATATGCAGAGGCACATTATGCTTCTTTTCCTCCTTTGCAACACCACACTGCCCCTCCCTCTCCTTTTCAGCCAAACAGCTGCATGCTAAATACCTGGAAGGACCTGGCAGGGGCTGCTGTCTCACACAGAAGCAGAACACCACCCACCAGCTGCAGGTCAGTGCCTAGAGGCAGGAGCTGAGAGCGGCTGCTCACCGGCAGCAGCCGATGGCTGCATCTTGCCTCCTGCAAGGCAATTCCCCTGGCTCCTCCTGAGCTAGGACAGCATCCTCACCTCCTGTTGCCCAGCTTGGAAAACTGCCTACTAATAACCTACATATCTGCCTTTATACTACAACTTTTACCACTGAAACCATGCAAAAAAATTCACAGTCTAACCACATTTAGATAAATTATTAAAATTTCAAGCCAGGTCTATGTCAAACTATTTAAAAGAAACGCAGAAATAGATACTTCCAGTCATTGCTTTAACCGTGTAACACAGCCTTATCTGATGGTTTATGCAAACATACTACACACCAGAATAGTTCCAATACTTCCTGGAATACCTTACTTATCTGGAATATTTGCAAACAACTTGCCACACCTGTTGACTTTGAGTGTTCTTTATTGGAATTCACTGTCTGGTGTGACTAATTGTCTAAATCACGTTTCTGGCTTTGCTGCTTGCCTAGATGCCGCCCCAAATAAAAATCAGCTTCAAAGTAGCTGGTGAGTATTTCAAAATCAATACTTGCATACGACCATAGTTAACACAAGTATCTACAAGGGTCTCTTTTCCCCAACACCTCTATAAATTAAACCACGGTAGAGTACCCAGGGAAAGCCAACAGAGGAAGTCAGACAGATCGTGGGGATGATGTTTGGATAGCTTACACTGAATTCTGCACTGAAACTGAGGTAGCGCAGCAAAAACCATCAATTATCCATCAGTGGCTTTTGTCAGCAGCCATTCAGCTCTATCTGGTACATGACAGTCTCCCCACTAGTTAACTCAGGCTTCTTGAAGCTGTGCACTAAAACGACGTTTTACATTGTTTAAAGACAAACCAGAGCGTATACACTTGTATAAACTGATATACAAACAAGCCTGCCCCATTCAATCCAGGCGAAAGCAGACTTAAACCTAACCACAAGACCAGCACCTGACAGCCATGAGGACCTGAGGGTAAAACCCAACTGTTGCTTTATACTTTTAATTGTCTAGTAATGTGTTTGTTGCATCAGCCTGCTGTCTCTTATTGTGTACTCAAGATTGCAAATGCTTCAGGGCAGAGGCCATCATTTTTTGTATGTTTATACAATGCCTACAGCAACAATACAATAGCAACTGGAAATCAAATAATTAAGTTGTTATAGTAATAATGACAGGGCTGAGTAGCAGTGATTGTGGCTGTGTCAAAGCTGCATAAATCCCTTTAACACTTGCACAGATTTTCTAACCTCCCTTGCCTAACTCCTGGGGGCAGGAAACAGGGAGATAAACCAATGCACAGAGGGCTAACGGTCCTAGTAGGTCAATACATCGCTGCTAGTTGGGGTGACACGATGGGTCAGTCAAGGAAGCAAATATGGGTGACTGTTTTAAAATTCCTATTCTGAATGCCGTGGGTTAAATTCCCTCTACCATACAGAGGGTTAGAACTGAATACAAGAAAGATGAATGGGATTTTCTTTTCATGAATGGGGGTACTGGTAACAGAGAAACTTCTCAGATCTGCAAACTAAGTCAGACTTGGCACACTCATCCCTTCCACTGCACACACAACAGCTTTCTTCTCAATGAAGTTCAAACCTCAGAACTTCCTTTGGAGGCTGGTGCTACTCAGTTAATTAAAATCAACAGCTCAGAGCTCCACATAGCTGTCTTACACAAACGTGAGTGTAAACACACTCAGATTTTAGATCAAGATGAACAGTCAGTGAGGCAAATGCAGCCACATGCTCAGCTCTGACTTTCCCACTGGTGCACCATCCCCGTTAATAAAAGATCCCCCAGTCTAAGTTACCACAAGACTGTGACCCCAGTTCTTTCACAGGCCAGAGAGGGTGGATGTTGTAATCCCTCTACTGATGGTGTTTAAGTAGAGCATAGTCCAGATTCACAGATAATGCAGAGATGAAAGAAAAAAGCTTATTTTTGTTGTTTCTATTAGCTAATATTGTGTATAAAAAGTAGCAATATGTTGCCTATTATGCTAGCAATTCTGTGAACTTTTATATCTATTTTTATTTAAGCAACAACTGCCCTGAACTGATTCTACTCTGAGTTAACCACAGGCACAACAGGTGGGTGGAACAGAAGGAGACAGAAAAGGAGACAAGGCAATGAATAAAACGAGAGCATTTTGCATTTTAAGCAGTTATCACGTTTCTCTACACCCTAAGATTGACAGGGACCCTTTCTGCAGCCCTTCTGCAGAGTTCATCCACGGGACCTATTCGTTGTTTGTATGACAACATCCACAGCCACGTTAGAGAACCACCTGCTGTGATGCTTGGCACTGCAAGAGATTTGGACTTACACCCAGACAGGCTACAGCGTTTTAAACCAAACCAGATAGGGCACCAAACACCAACCACGTTTCCACCTGGCCTAAAAACTCCAGTCAAAGACTAAAGCCCTACCTTGTTAGATGTCACACTGATGTGCTACAGTTCTGGGCTCTGAAATCTTAAAATTTCACCCAACAGGCAGGGAACAAGGCATACAGGTGAGGTGCTAAGGCAACAGAACAGACCAGGAAAGGATCTGGGAAAGACCTCGAGTCTCTTGTGTACTAGCTCCAGGTTTCACCAAGACAACACACCACCCCTGCCTTACCCACATTTTGTCTTGCAGAGAACAAAGTTAAGACTGTACTGCCACTGCTTTCTCCTACCAGTGCAGACTGTTTTGTCAGCGAGTGCCTCTAGCAAATGGGAAAAGGGGGCAAGTCCTCTCCTGTATGAAGCACCAAGAAAAAATAAGTATCTGTTACCAGGGTTGTGATTGGCTTTTCCATAGCAGGTCACCTACGGAAGAACCAAGCTCCAAGGAAGAATCGGCAGCTGATGTGACCCTGAAATCCAAAGAGCAAAAGATCAAAGGGCTCAGAGGAAGACTTTCTGTTGAAGGAGTCAGACACAGGGCACAGTAGCCACCCAAATAAACTCTAGCATATGCATTATTTATGGCATCATTAGTAAGTCAATGGCTGCTGGCCACCCAGGCCTATCCACGGTACCAACAGTTCCCCAGCAGGATGCACCAGGACATGCACAGCCCATGTGCGACTCTGGGAAGGTGACAAGACCCTGCACTCAGGTTTACCAGGGAGCTTTGCTTTCTCTTCTGTGACCCCTGCCATACAGCCACTCACACCGCCAGCAATGGTGACCACTTCCAAGCCTGTGAGACACCTGACATGTCAAGAGAGGCACTAGCCCTTGGCTCCCTCCACTCGGAGGCAAAGCAAGTGGCAGAGTTGCAGGGCAACAGTGGGCAAAGATTATTTCCCCTTGCACAGGAGAAACCCATCTGTCACACACCCTACCCATGAGCTGCCCTGCAACATTTGCTCTGGAGGGAACTGCAAGGTCAGGCGAGAGGTGTGAGAACAAAATTGCTGTTCTTCCTTGGAGGAGCAAGCAACAAAATCCTGTGGCCTGCCAGGGTGGCCACAGATGAAGCTGGCTCACCGCTGCCACTCAGAGCTGTTTTAGCAGCTGTGAATTTAACAAGAGCGGTATTAAAATAACGACACTTATTTACAAAAGCAGGCAGGCTAAGTGACATTTCTATCACAGAGCACACACCACCAGAAGATTCCCCAACACCGCAACAAACCAATGCAACCTTGCATTACGATGCACCATGCTCTCTGCAGCGCGTACAAGAAGGCTGGGCTGTACTGGTGTAACAGCAGGGTTTGATTCTTCTCCCTAGAGCTGAGGAACTTTTGTTACAGGCTTTGACAGTAATAAGATCAAGTACTAAATCCGTAAGCAACCCCTTAGGTCACTTGCATTCACTTGCCTGTTCATGTCATATAACATATCTTGTGATCATGCTGTCACTGCAACATCTTGCAGCACACTGTTCTTCTTAGCAGCTCGGTCTGAAACGAGGGCATTCACTTTGGAGGATGTCGCATGAAACTGCATTGTAATATCATCTCCATGTTATATAGTATGGCTGAGATTTTCAGACATTTAAACATTGGACCACTGAAGTCAATGAAATGCTCACGTTACAGTTATTTAGACTCCTCCAAAAATCTCATCAACCTATTGGAATCCATGGATTCCTCTCCTGCCCATTACAAAGACTGCTGCTGTAGAGTACTGGATATATTAACAAATACAACAGAACAAAAAGGTCAGATGCTCTTAATCACACCAGTTTAAACCCAGAGTCACTCTGATAAAATCAATTGGATTATTGATATTTACAACAGTATACAGGAGAGCAGAATTTGACCCTTAATCTCTATCATGTGGGTTGCTGCCCTGCAGCAAACTGTGGGTCCCAGTAATCTGTTCAGATGCCATCAGTGTAATCTGCATCAACTGCTCTGCATCTAGCAAATTAGTATAACAATCAAACACAGAGGAGTAAAAACAATTAATGCTTCTATCCAAAGCATGCACTATCCTCTATAAAAATACAACATGCTCAAAACCACTGCAGTATATTGCACAAATGAGCTGTGTGTCAACAGAAGCTGCAAGCTCAAGGTAGCCTCCCTGCAATATACTATCGGCTTTATTCTGCGTCACTCCCAACATCCACTGGGCTCAACTCTGTTTTTTCTCATCTCAGGTATAAGCATGATTACATGCTCACTTCTCCCTAGCTGAGCGATCAGGGACCTTCTGGATTACACTGGTGCCCACAACTGCAGAATCAGATCTGCTAATGTGCATGGAAGTTGTGGAAAACATTCTTCTACCTTTTATCCCTCTTTCTGGTAATGTTAAATGACGAGCTTTCTGAAATGTTCTTTTAATATATATAGGCCTCATCTGTACCAAAACTTTTTTTTTTTTTTTTACAATGACAACACTTTCTTGCCTTTTTCCACAGAAATTAATATATCAAAAACGAGTCCTTTTTTGCATCATGACTCAGAGAGAACAAAAATGTGTATCAAAGCCATAAAGGTTAAAAAAGTACATTTAATAAAGACACTAAGCGCTGCTCTAGATGCCTGTGGATTCTGACTGTGCCCATAGCAGTCCAAAGACAGCAGCAGCACGTGTTCAATCAGAACATACTTTAAAGCTATTCTATGCCACAGTCAAAAGGCATACATGGTGTAAATGATAATCCCAAAGACTGACACTAAAATTGCCCTAGATGTCTCACAACTGGATATAGCTTAGCTTTTACATATTAATTCAGCTTAAAAAGCCTTGCTTTTCTAGTATTGAAACTGCGAGCACGATGCAGGGGGATGACTTTTTTGCAGGTAGGTGGGCTCTTTTTCCATCCTGGACCACTGCTGAGTTAAAGGTTTATAGCCCACAGCAAGCTTGCCTCTATCACTGTTAGAAAACGATGCCAGCTTAAAATAGCACAAAGGCACATCTTAAAGAAAATAGCAAGGCTTCCTTCCATATGCTAGCCTATGTATGTCATTCTCATTTTACATGGACAGGCATAACGATAACGTTATAGCATCATTATGTATCTATAGATACCGAAGGTGTACTTAACCGCTGATACTGCCTGGTTACAGCACCCCATTGTAACTGTCCCCTTTTCAGCCTTGCTCGTCACAAATGAATTACTTCCTAAACGAGATGATGCTCATTTAGCTTGTATGTGAGAAGCCTGTGTTTTGAAAGCAATCCCTCTGTAGATTTAGGTGCTGGGGAAGGCTGCTGTGTGCGCCAGTGCAGATCTGTTGCACTAACTATTGGATAAAAGCTTCCAGGATACGTAGGTATTTATTATAAAACACGACAAATTAACATCAACATTCAAACAAGTTCAGAAAAATAATTTCCCCTTAAAGCACACTCAGTTTTCCTTCCCATTCCAAATTCAACACAACCAAGCACCAGGTGGGATGGCTGCAGGCAGGCGGCCAGCTTAGCACAGCTCCACCCACACAAACAGCGGCAGTTTCTCCCTGGTTTGGAGTTACAGAAATTCTGTTCAGCAGCTCAGGACTTCATGCATTTTGGGATTTCAGTGCTTCAAAATCTGGACTGTTTGTTTTCCTTTTTGTTAAACAATCCAGAGCAAAGACCTCAATGTGAGGAGCTTCACAGCAGGCAAATTACAGAATAATCTGCCCAGAGGGAAAGTTCCTTCCTAACTGGCACAAGTCAGAGTTTTATGCCTCGACATACTGCGTTCTTGTAGCTTTATTGTTTTAATTTACCCTCTTTAATGCAACTGTTGAAGTTCTCATCACAAAGACAAGGAGAGATCTCAAGCTCATGAATGCAGATTCAGCATTCAATTAATTTCCACAGGGAGTTAAATGCCCAGCTTGTTTCTTCTGTCTTGGAAAATTCTCTTCAATTCTTCTCTGGATTCTGCTAAACTCTTGGCCCAGTGCTACATTTGGTAGGATGTCCTGCAGCAGGTTACAGACCATTTTCTTTAGACATTTAAAAAATTTTGCCTTTCAAAGTCATCAAACAGCTCCTTCCTCTTCTACTGTAACATTCATAAAGGGCAGTTCCTTACCATCATAAGATTAGTCTTCATTTCACATGCTTCTAGGATAACTCTCCATCATTCCCTGACTCTCTAAACTAAATAAACTATCTTTTTTTGTGTGGAAGCTGCCTCTTATTTCTAGGAATAATCATGTATCCCTGAACACTTCCTAATTTCGTAATGCTTTTTTGCACTCAGTGACTGAGAACAGACCCAGACTCGCAGGCAAAGAGGTACTCTCCACGTACACCACATCTGATGTTGGAGAGGAAACGTTCCAGATCTTAACCAGGAGCAGCTCTGGCTGCTGACACTGCTGGCAGTCTAAAATCAATAGTTATCAACCTTTTCCATGTTGCAGATTCTAAATATTTTCCAGTGCTTTGTACAGCAACTCTAAGCACACTGACAACAGACTCACTTTCCTTAGTCACGCTTAGAAGAGCCTCCAGACCACAGATTATAAATCACTAAATCAATTGCCTTAAAAAGAGGTGCGAGTTTCTCATTTAGCTCAACAAGGTGTTAACACTACAGCACAGCAATGTGCACATCAGCACTCTTCACTGGTCTGACAGAATGATGACCCACAGAAACATCAGACCATTTTGCAACTGCAGAAAGATTTGGGGAATACAGCTGGACTCATCTGTATTTTTCAGCCTGACCTCTGACGTTGGAGTCCTAATTTGGAGCAGGAACTTCAGAGAAATTGTTTCACTTCCTATGGCCTTGATTAGCATTAATATATGTATTTTTTTATTCAAATATCTGACATTTAACAGTAAAATCTCCAATCTATATAACTACATACATGTCAAAAAGAAAAAAAAAGGTTTTTAAAGACCTGTAATTATGAGATAAAAGAGAGAGCATGTAACTATCACAGTTAATGCCCTACGTAAGTTAAAATGGATACTGAAGCTGAGATAGGAAAAGATTTTCCTTTTAAAAGTTCTGACTCAGCAAGATTCTTAAGCATATAATTTAAAACGTATAAATAAAGCTGGTTGAGAAATACTGGTTACTTTTCTAAAGAAAATTCTGGAGGAGTTTTTCATCTCCATTAAAATATTTTGTTTCACTAGCCATTAAACACGTCTTAAAAATACATTTTCAAAACTGAGTAGTTTCTTGCCAAAAACTAAATTTCATTTTTCCCTTCAACAGGGAGGAGACAGAGCAGAAATTTTCAGTGAATTAAAATTCAGTGCAAAAATCTATTTTTCCATTTTTCCCCTGCAAGCTCTTCCACAAACCTGAAGTTTAACTATGCTTAACTACTCTGCTGGAACAAAGGCCAGACAGGGCTTCCTCAGACAGGCATGTTAGGGCTGGACCCTGCAGCCTCTGCTCCTGGCCCCGCATGCTGGCTACCCGCCTCCAGCGCCACATGCCCAAGGCACTCCGTCATTGCCGAATGCTGCAGCCCAGCCCCTGCGCTGGGTCCCAGCTGCTGTTCACCTCCAATTCCTTTGTGCCTGACCTAAGCCACGCTGCAGCGCAGGGACTTGCTCTCTTCACTGGTGAGCGCTGTGAGCTGATATCCCATGTTAGATGTCACACAGATGAATAGGAGGCAGACAACGGAGCACACTGGGCCCCAGCCCAGCCTTGAATAACTTACATTTGCCTAGAAGAATGGGTAAAGCCATGGGCAAATCATCAGGTAATGTCTTAAGAAGAGACTGATGAAGAGCTGTGCCAAAGGAAACAGCACGGTCTCGCTCCCACCAGCACCTATGAGCCTCTCCCTTTCCTGGCGCACCAGGACCCAGCCCCAGGTGTTCACCGAGCACTCAGGCGGAGTGGCTTCAGCCAGGTCCACTTGTCCTCCCTTCCGGGATTTACACCTGCCAAGTTGCTTGGCTTTGCTTTGAACTCAGGCAGTGAATTGGGCAATTCCCTCCTCAAGATGAAGCTAGGGTAGGGATATGAAAAATGTAGACAAAATTAATCCAGGCCAATGACAACCTGAGGATGGGGGGGAGGGAGGAGGATTTACTCATTTTCATGACAATAGCCACAGAGAAAAGCAGCAGTCTCCTGCCTCTCCCCGGGGACCTGAATTGAATTCCCAGGGCTGCCAATCAGATCAAGAATTTAACAGCATTTATTCTGTGGGGAGGCTGTCTGGAGCCAGCGCGTCAGCATCTGGATGCTGCCCTGAGCCTACACAAGCAGAGCAGCCAGAATCATGAATTTGCCTGGCTTGCCATGCAAGGAGAGATTCTGGACACATGCACAAAGAACCAGTTTCTCTCTCATTTATGGCAACATAAAGCTGCAGAGTCAGGGAAGCCCATATTATTTCACTAAAACCGTACGACACAAGCTTCAGACCAGAAATCACTGGCATTTGGACACGCTGTGTTGCTGTAAACCCCAGCCTCACAAACCAGGACCCTGACTCGCTCCTGATGACTGGCAACTGACTGGTTTAAGTGGTTCCCATTTGGAACAGTGGTTTTGTGGGAACTATGCCAGTGCAGGCAGAGAAAAAGACCCAACACTTTATGAGGCTGGCTCTTCTTCTGGGACAGTTTGCAAAGAGTTAAGTTGTGGCTTATGTTACTTTTAGCCCGTTGCTTGCAAAATTAATTCATGTTTCAGGCTGTAGAGAACGCGAACCATTCAGAGTGCCAGGAGGATGATAAGCTCTTAGGGTCAATTATTGCACAGATGTGTCCCCATTCAGTTGCCACTGATTTCAGTAATAATTCCACATACATATTTCTATATATTTAGCCTACACAGGTTAGTTGCAGGCAAGTCCATCATCTACAATATTTTTTCCTAAATGTCCCCGAGTTGGTATATTTATTACTACAAAGTTTGCACAGCTGTTTCTACAGAAACAAACAGGACCATGTGGGTATTTCTGACACTAGCAGTTCAATCTTTCCCTCCCTGCAGTTTCCTTTCTTCCACTTTTGGTAAATGTTCAAAAGAAAAATCATGGTGCAAAGAATGCCAAGCCCCTCTTTGTTCTTTGCTGGAGCATTTACAGTACTGCCATTTTTTAGATGTTGTTTAAAGCATGGCACAACCAGTGCAAGACACCATATTCTGCTGGAAATCCTGGAAAGATTGAGAACCATCTTTCACTGGTACAGAATTTCCTCAAAAACTGGAGAGCCAAAGGAAAGGATCTTCCACTGCAGACATGAGAACCAGTCTCAGACTGCAAAACATTAGTTCCAGCAGGATTCCAGGAGACAATTAACTATCAACGACTGACAAATCCAGCACACAGTGAATTACACAAAGGCATCACTGGCATTGCCCCAGCTTTCCAGTGCACCATTACTAAACCAGAATACAAAAGGACTTCATACTCCATGTGATGCGCGAGAATTTTTAGCTACTCCCAAGGACTCCATTGCAGTAGTAGTAGTGATGACAACAGACGCCATAACTTAGTATACATCGGAAATTGACCATCCTTCTTTCTTTCTGAAGGAAACAATGTTTCTGTATAGAAAGGAAGAGTTGATGAAGGGGGAGTAGCAAGGTTTCATTGAGAGCACCATGGAAAAGGTTATGCAAATAACTGCCAGAAAGGCAGGCTGTATTTTAGTGCAACTTACAGACTGATCCAAACTGCGAACTCTGTATTATTGTTATTCACCCATTTAAGGTCCTATTTTCACTTCAGTTTCCATAGTAACCTGTTGTCCTAAATCTGCAGCACTTATAGCCTTTTAGTGTCATGGGTTCTTTCTTTACAGCTCTAATTACACCATCATCCACAAGGGGAAATGGCTGGGATGCTTTTCCCACCACAGAAACATTCAGGAAGTGCTGCTCTGTAGACAGAGGGAATATAAAACCTAATCATAAACCTTCAGACATCGTCCTTTTTGGACAATTCCCCTATGTCACAGCTGTATGTTTTATTGTTCGGGTTTTGAACATGGGCCATGGCAGAAATAAGGATGGAATCTGCAGAGGAAAAAACGATTTTAACGTTTGGGTTAGCTTTTTCCGTTCCTCTCTTTTCTGGTCTATGGTAAAGAATAATTAAATATGACTGAAGAAACTGGAAAAATACTTGTAAATCAACTACCCTGGTGTCACATGGATATTAGATATATATAAGCCTGAACGAGGCTGTCAAGCCATATGGTCCAGAAAGACCTCCCACTGCCAAAGGAATGAAGCTCATGTGCCCTTTGTTCACTTAATTCAGCTCTCAGGTCTGCATACAATTTTCTTCTCAGCATATGAGGGGTTAAGGTTCCCACCTATGCATTCCAGATAGACTCAATAAGACTTTTTCAGTGTGCTAATACGAAACACACATAGACCTTTGTCTTCCTACATGCTGGTAGAATGCCTGTTGTGCTATGCAGATTATTATTGTTATTATTATTTCTGGCACTGTCACTTCTAGCTATGGTGCTTCAAAGCCACGATATTAAAACCATAAAGGCAGGCAGCCCTTTGGAAATGAGGAATTGGAACAGCAACGTCAAGAACTTTTTATAGCACCCCTCACTGAAACATCTGGAGGAAGTATCATCTAATGGTTAGTGAAGATGGCTAAAAAGCCAGGACTCCTATGTTCTGTTTCTAGGTCTGTCACTGTCGCTGACTGAACATAACCTTGTGGAAGTACCTTAAAAATTACATAAAATACTACCTACTATACTTTGCTTTTTTATGACGGGTAAAGAAGTTAAAGAAGTTGCCTAAGATCTGCTGAAACAAACGAAAGATGTGTCTACATTCAGACAGTTTTCTGCTATCACTCCAGTGGTACAAAGGTGTTTAAGGACACGGCCAGTCAGCATCACCCAGAACCAGAGCCCACCTCCTCCAGCTGCTTGCCCACTTCCCCATCTCTTTCGTCCTCCTCACAGAGGTTGTGTTTCCACTTACTTGCCAAAGGAGCATTTCCGGTAAGTACTCCCTAATTTTCTTCAGGCAGAGCCAACTGGTTTGCTCTGGCCAGTGTAAGTGCACAGAGTGTGTGCTTAAGACCCACTCAACTTGGCCTGGGGCCCTCCCGGTGATCAGTGCAGAGAGTAACAGCAGTTGGTGCTGGTAACATCTTTCACTAGCGCAGCTGAATCTGCAGCACTTGCCGCTAATCTGACTACGATGCAAGTGTTTTCTTTAGGGGAAGAGAATAACATTAATGAGTTAACACCTGTGTTTGTTAATATGCCCTTATATCTGCATAATTTTATATAGCCTAGGGCCTTTCCCAGTGCTTTCAACACTACTCCTTACCAACAGAACCCTAATTAGCCAAAGAACCCTACTCCTTACCAATAGAATTTATGAGATACAAAAGTGGTGCACAGATCAAGTTTTGAAGCCCCTGTTTTGCTGGGAGACACATGCCTCATGGCTCCACTCCCCAAAATGCTCAAACTGAGGTCAGCTGGACATCCCACAGACAAGCCTCCTTATGGATTAATCCATGATGATAGATATAGAACAAAGTGGCTATTTAAAGTATTACCAGGGACTTACAGTAAACCTAAAAATGGATATTGTGGGGAAGACAAAGAATATTTATTGTTCTCTTAGGTAATCTTAAATCAAATTCGAAACTGGAAGAAAATATTTATACTGGATTTTTCCCTTTAACTAAGCTTAAAAACTCAAACCCTCTCCCTCTGCAAATGCTGAAAAGTCCTCTTGGTAAACCTTGACTCAATAATAGTGTTTCCAACATGTACAGATATAGAACTTGTGTCATGGTGTTTCCAATAATGCCTTTTGACATTACTTACTCTGCATAAACGTTGTCTCATAAAATTGAGAGACCCATAAAACCAGAGTTTCTCTATCAGACATCTTATCTACCAGCAGCTGGGACTGCTCTGCCAAACAGCACCACACAGGTCCAGCCAACACCATGAGCTGCAGCTGCAACACTGAAGCTCTGCCTTCTTTTCTTGTATTCAGGAGGTTCTCCCTGCTCTGACTGGGCCTCCTTCAAGCGAGGAGTGCATCTTACTAGGAAAGGAGAAAAACAGATCGCCTGTGGCTTTTGTGACATCAAAAATACTATCATGTATGGGGTGGCAGCAGTGTTGCTTAATGGTTCCACAATGAACAGAAGATGTAGATCTCCAAATCTATTTCAGCTGGCATTTCAGTTAAAATGATAAAAAAATATTAAACTGTTCTTAAGACAATGCTAATGTTGGGATGGTAGGTGGAGAGGACACAGAACACAACATTGTCTTTTTGCTGTATTCACAACATGGTGTGGTCTTCACTTAGAGTCTCCCTATCACCACAAAGATCTCAAGCCAAAACAGCAGGAACATAAAAATTATGACATCCTGACCATCCACACACTCCTCAGAGCAAACGTAGGGAAAAAAAATCCTAATGAATATTCATTTGGATATAGGAATCATTCTTCTTGTCATTGCTGTGCTCGTGCCATAATCTGTGTGAATAACTTCTGCTCATGCAGACAATCATGGACAGCATCTTTGAAAGCCACTTGCCTAAGTCTTTACAGAAACAGAATAACAAAACTAATCCCAGCAAAATCTGCACTATAACTATTTTTAAGGTTAGGGAATGTAAAACATTAGTCATTTAACCACAGACAGTGACCACAGTTACCAAGCGCAGGCAGCTGTTTCAAAGAAAGCCTACAACAATCCAAAAAGCCTACTCTCCACCCTCCAAAATGCCACAGAAATCCAACAAATTTTGAGCAAATTCAAGAAGAAAATTCCATATAAAGAGCAGGGCTACATTTGTAAGGTAAATTATATTTCTGTTTGGTATTCCACATCCTGACACTCTCGAGAAGCAAGGAGGTGCCAGGATTTACCAACATTTCCTGAACACAACACACTTCCAAGCCAAATGAGAGGCCGTGCTAACCGCAGCAGCTATGGCTTTTTATCCCCATGAGCAGTCGGATATAACTTCAGCCTCATCAACCTGTTACCTGTTCCAAGTGTTTGCAGATGTTTTGCAGCTGCATCAGAGGCTGCCATTATGACTGTTGTTAATGACACTTGAAAGGTTTCCTTTAAAAATAGTTCAGCCCCATTTAAGTTACAATACTGGGGGTGAGGCAGAATGTGCATCCAGCCTTCACAGCCTGCTCTGCCAGCTGTCTGCACGCAAAACTCGAGCAGCTCTCACATACGATGAGCAGGATGTGGGAACCAAGTCACTGCTTGGGCACTGGCAGTCCTTGCAAAGCTATTTCTAAAACATGCCTTGGGAGAAAAAGAGGTCAACGATTGATTGTTTCCAACTAGCATATGCTTCAAGATTCAAGCAGCCCGTGTCATGCAGTACACTCAGGTGCATTATATGGGGACATGGCACTGGCTGGAAACTAGTCAGGAACAAAAGAACACATGCATGTTTTAAGTGTCGGGAAAAGCAGGAATTCAGCAGTAACCGTTCATGCAGGACAGATGGCATTACACACAAACCAGCCACTACAGATACAGGCATTAAGCTCAAGCTATAGGAAAAAGAAGTGTTGGGGGAACCCCTTGCTTCTTCTTGCCAGGGGTGACCATTAACATCAACTCTGTCCTCCTCAGGGGCCAGCGAGCCCCTTTTTCACCGATGCTGCGTGGGGAGGTTAACTCCAGAATTAGCAGAAGCATGGGAGGCTCCTCTCTGCTGCCACAACCAGCACTTCAGACAGCCTGTGCTCTGCACTGGCAGGGATGCTTAGCGTCACAGATCTTCATACTACATTCATTACCGATGCCCACAAAGGTTCGGTCATCCCTTTATTTACAGTCTCATTTCCTGATCTGACACACTGCAGAGAACGTGACCCTGGGTGGGTGTGAGGGGCACGCGGGTGTGACTGAGCGCATGTGAGAAACATTTGAGCTCACAAGAGTAACTCAGCAGCTCCAAGATGGAGTTTTTCCTTCAGTGTTCTAGTTAATTATGGCTTACCTCACTTCTCCCCATCAGAAATCCCCTTTGTCCTTTGCACTACCATGCTATTAAGTGTAGCACGCTCAGCACTGACAGGTGACAAATGAAGCGTAAGTTGGTTCACCACACTGACCCTTCTTGGCAGGGTTTACCGGGCTGGGCCTGACCTTTTCTTGCAGGCTAAGCAAATTTGCCTTCTGTGATGTTCTGCTCACGGGGTGCTGCTTTGTGGCTAAGCACAGGAGTAGAAGCTTCTCACTTCTGACTGGGGGTTTAGGAGTCCTCTCCTGGCACATCAGACAAAATCATCAGGAGAGAGTAAATACAGCAGAACGTGGGGAATATTCTTTTGATAACCGAACTATAATAATCAGATTTTTTTCTAGGCACAGAAGAAAGGGGATGAGGGGAAATCAGAATGCTGCTGTAGTGCTGTATTACTGGCAGGCAGCTCATTGACCAGTGGCCTAGACCAAGCCCTCACTTTGGAAAAGCACAGTGCAGTAGCAGTCTGCTGCAATGCCACCCATCCCTTCTGAGCAAAGGTACTGTTTCCCCCGCGAAATATCAAATTTTCTGTACAGCTTTCAGCAAATATAAGCTTTCCAACAGAACTGGTCAGCAATAGTCTGCTTTCAAGACAACTTGCAAAGAAGGGAGCAGGAGGGGTGACTTGCGCCTGTTACAAAAACAAACCACAAAGACATCCCATGTAGTAGATGCACACAAAGCTGAACTCTGCACATGAAAATGCTCCCCAGAGGAGGAGTCAAAGAATCAAAGCAAAGGAACAGTGATACAGATAGCCTGACTTTTCAAGCACATCAAAGGCCAGAAAACAAGTCCCTCTCTACCCCAGAGACCAAGATAGAGAAGATCTAATAAAGAATTCAAATGCCATAATCAAATAATCCAATAAGCTACAGTTAAACCAAAACACCTCTTTAGTGAGCATCCGTGAGTGGGAGAGGAAAGGGCTCCCGAGTCCTAGGCATTGATGCCTTCCTTCACTTCTCCCTGTTAACACATCACCTCCTGCCAGTGCGACAGATCCAAAGGTTTGCTTTTGGCATCAAATTTGCACAAAGCAAAACAGAAAAGGCAGAAAAGCATCTCAACAAAGAAGCAGTCGCTGATAGCAGAGCAGTGTAGAATATGCACTGGCTGGCTTGCCGTGGGGGAAGCTGGTTAAGATACGTATGTGAGAAAGATGAGAAAGGGTAGAGGCTGGGAAGGAGAAAGGGAAAAGAAGAAAAACATCCTCTTCAGGACTGCTGCCAAGGTTAGTCCCTCTCTGTATCCTCCCACAGTACTCCTCCATACCTTGGTTCCATCTTGTTCTGGACACCTTCCTTTTTGTCTTCCAGTCCCATGCTTGCATTTCTGAATCTCTCCCTCTTGTTCTATCTGGGGCTCCCTCAGTTGTTCCTGCTCCCCTAGGTGCATCTCTTCCATCATCTCCCTGACAAGCCTGCCAAGCAGGGAAATGACCTTTACTTTGCCACTGTACAGCAGCAGCAGCTGTACAGAGTTTTATGTGTGAGGCAGAATGACCCTGATGCTCACGTACAGCCATCTGCTTGGTTACAGATGCCATAGAAGAGGATCTCTCTCAGACACTGGTATTGGCATCAGCCAGGAACGTGGTCTCTCCTTTGACACACTAGGTACGACTCCCCCCTTCTCCTTCCAAGCTCAGACAAGTAGACAGGAACAGATTTAGGGGGAAACTCTGACCTAGCCTGAGGACAGATCCAGACTTACAATCCTTCCTTTGACAGCAAGCCCATGCCTGGCCTAACTTCAGTGATCATGGAGACCAAGTTTTGCTGACATGCAACCCTTACGTATTTACTTTTTACACAAGTCTCCCTGTTGCAGTCAGTGAGCAGAGTGCGCTAAATCTCCATGAAACACAGCAGGGGATGGTAGCACCAGAAAGGGTCATTTCCTCCTGCGGAAACTAAAGCAGGCAAGTACTGTTCAATGGGTACAAAGCCAAAGGAAGAGGGCCCTCAGCTCCTCTGACACATTTGTTTACACAGATGCTTCTGGGGAATCCTAATATCGTTCAGTGAATCGGTACATAAGCAGTTGAATTAACATCCATAAATACGTCAACCTCACACTGGTAGACTTCTACCCTGACTTTCCTTTCTGTGCAGTCTCCTGCCACCAGCCCCTCTTCTACTGTACAAGCCATGTGCTAATCCCTCTTTTCTCTGCCTAAGAAAATAATATTCCTTATAAAGTGCTTTAAATCTGTCTAGATGATGTCTGATGATGATACATGACAATCAAGTTTTCTTATTAAAGAAATACATTAAATTAGTTGTGCACATGAAGACTGTACAGAACTTGATGATTTGAATGTTGCTGCAGAGCCTCAGAATGTCACATGTATGCTCATGCCAGCAGCATTTTCAGGCCTGATGCCTCTGTTTTCACTGCAGTGGAAAGCAAAGGCACCTGCGCAAAATCCTGGCAAGGCATGATGAAGAACTCTGAAGTCCAGTGAAAAAGCACTTTTTCTTCTCTTTAAGTAATCATTATAGAGGGGAGCACAGCTCGATGCAGCCATTACAATTCTAAGAGTGGGAATTAACTTATTGGAAAAGGTTGGGCAATAACCCAGACACATGACCCCCATCTGGAATAAAGCCAGAAGGGGTCATCAACTCTTTTAAACTCGTTGCTTTATGCAATATGAAATCACTTACTGTTGATGCAAAACATGACAGTACTTGCATAGGTTATTCAAGAAAAATCCATTACCTTGATGTGCCACGTACATACAGCTGCAACCGAGCAGTGTGTGAGCACGTTCACACCAACTGTACAGTGAATTTCAGAAATGGGAATATAGATATAGAAATGGGAAGGAAATAGCGAACTGTTGTATATGATCTTTTACACGGTGCGTTATCAGTTGATTTATGTAGCAAGAGTCCCACAGAGTTAGTTCATGATAAATTCATGAGGCATGTGCTTTTGATCGCACAGTACTCTTCTCATGTCTTGCCGTTTCCAGCTCCCTCTTTATCCAGCTTCCAGAGGCAGTTTTCTACCTCACATGGTAAACGGGTACTACAGATAATAAGGACTAGTCCGCAACAGTTGCCTCTTCTGACATGCTGTGCTCCGGAAGGGAAAAGATGCCTCAAGAAGTCAGAAGTCTGGGAGATGTCAGTGCAAGCAGGCTGACTGAAGGGGTTAAATCTCTCCTCCTAATATACTCAGCATGTGTCTCCATATGTGTAGTAAAGGACTGACAGTCACCAGTTCTCAATCAGCCGGCCTAAGACAAAGCTGGCTCTGTACCGTACGTGTGCAACTAAAGCACTCCCGGGTTCATACATCTTACTAGAAGGATGGTGTTCCCTGCTAAATAGGCTAAGATGAAAATTCTTTCAGGGAAAAGACAGTATGAGAGAAACTACAGATTTAAAAGATGCATCATTTTCTGTTCCAGGCCTCAGCTGTCATAAATTCTGTAGTCTGAAGTCAGCCCAAGTCTGCATGAGCATGGCTAGACCTAAGGAATAACCGGACATATTCTTTGAATAGGCACCTTTCAGATCAGCACTGAAGATGACCTGGAGCACACTGTGGCATTCCCCAGTTATCTGCCTCAGTTCTGCTCTCACTGAAGCCAGCAGCTGTCTCAGTGAGCACTGAATGTGAACACATGCAAGCAGGGAAGATAACTTTTCTCAAACTCTATAATGCTCCATAGTTTGCAATTGCTAAGAATCCAGAAACAATGTTCAAAAGCTAGTTTTAGGGGACAAAGGCTTCCTTGGGTTATTTTTATTGAGAGACCTACATACTTGGAAGAGCCAGGATGGCACTATTGCAGTGGCATGGCAGGAATAAACAATCACATGACAAAGTGATGCAACCTACAGAGCAGCCCAAACTGACATACCTACAGATCAGAATCTGCTTCTGCACCTTGGCAAATAGTGACCTTCGGAAATACAGCTGCTTTTCAGAACAGGCAGAATGCTTACTGCTAAAGCGCCATGGGAAGGAGGACAAATTCTTGGGAAGATGTTTGGCATTTGAACCAACTGCTAGTCTGAAGAACTGTGATGAAGGCACATTCCAGAGTCACAAGGCTGTGACAACCACAAGGTAGGGAGGAATGGCACAAAGAAAGCAAACCAGGCTGCAGCACGTGTACCAAACCAGATATATCACAGAATGATCTATGTCTCAGTTTACCCACCTGTAAGATTTTATAGCTGGGAAGTGCACAGAGTGGATAGGACCTGCACGAGCTAAGGACCGCGTGCTAAGCTTGAGCTTTCTTTACAACCAGGAGACATTACTGTGTATCAAACACATGGTGCACCACGACTTGATAGGGAGGTCCTCTGCTCCCCAGATACTCCACTCTGGTCTAGTGGGTGGTAGGAGAACCCCTGTACTTTTAAACATCCTCACTAACTGTTGCACTTCGGGAGACACAATAATTAGCATAATTGGCTGATTCAGCTTCTAATAATGCACAATGCACTCATTAACCCAATTAACCCTACACAGCACAATAACCATCACAAACAACGGTGTGTTGAGAACTGATGTGGTGGAGGAAAGCGGCTGTTTGACAGCCCTGACACTTCCCAGCGTGCTGACATGATGCTTGCAAGGGTGAAGGTAAATCCCAGTGGCAGGACCCCCTCTCAGCTTGGAGATGGGGCATGCTGCCACCTGAGCTGGCGTTAGCCATGCACTCAGCTTTCTTCAGCACACTTGCAGGGCAAGAGAGGAGCTTCCCTTCCCACAAGGTTTTGCCTGGAAGGGACTAGTGCATTTAATTAAGCACTGTGCATCAACCCCCCACAACCACACACATACAAACCCTACTTCTCCGCCCTCCTCCTCCCTGGAAGAGTCTCAGGTGGGATTCACTCGCTTGCTTTTGCTGCTGCTTAATTCAGTCAGGCTGGTAAATAATTCAGCAGGCACTCAGCCAACAAACAAACAGGCAGGCAGCACAAATGGCCAGAAAGGAAGATGGAAGAATGAGAGAGACCGAGAGGGCGCAAACGGGAGAGTGATAGCCTGTGCTGGAGCTCCTTTTCTACAGGCAGGACTTCAAGCAAGAAGCAGTGATTCCTTCTTCACTCCCTGCAGTTACACTCTCATCCCCTACAGAAGCACAGAGTCTGTGTACCACTGCCATGACCTACTGACAGCTCACTGGTTGGGGCCCCATTGAATGGAGCCCTCGGCCTTTTGCTTAGCTTTTAGAGAGGGCTTCAGTGTACTGCTTCAGCTCTTCAGTTTTCAAATCTATGATGGGTACCAGCAGTCTTGGGCTAGAGCTGGGTACGTGGGAGTCTGTATCACTGACTCAAGTCTATTTTCCTGTTTTCCCAGCTGTAAAAGAGAAGATTGAAATCCCTCCCCACTGGGGTCTCAGCAGACCCAACAAATATGAGCAACTCTAGGAGCCTGATAGTTCTTCTGATGAAACACCAAGCCTTGGCATTTCCAGTCCAAGGGTCACAGAGCACTTTCAGTAGCAGGTTCTTCACATTACAGACAGGCAAACAGACCCAGGCTGTTTTGCTGACCTTCCCAACACAGCACAGCCCATCAACAGACATGGGCTTCTCATGTTGTCAGCTCTGCGCACCACTAACGTCACTTAGGTTATCTGCATAAGCAACTCTGTGGGACTCTTGCATCCATGCAGGAAGGTAACTCTGCAGAAGCTTATTGGAGAATGGATGCAGCACAGTGTTAAAACAGAAGCAGTGAAATTGGGCTAGCAAAGACAACACTTCTAACTTCAGATTTTACCTGAAGGACGCAGCGCTAGTGTTACCCACTTTTCTATCCTGTGTGTAAATGTGGCAACAAATGGACAGGCACAGGTAGCAGAACAGAGGGAAGACTGCGCTGATTCTCACAAGCACCTGCCCTCTTCTCCAAACTACATTTCTCTGACTGTACATCAGCTTGTTGGGTTGCTTCTCTATCACATCAGCATGCAGAAAGTGAACAGGCAGCAAGCACTAACTTGCAGAGTGGCAGTTCTCAGGCAAGAGATTCCCCACCCCCAGCCAAGCAGAAAGCTACAAGCATTATAGGAATTCGCACCACAGAGGCTTGCTGCAGTGACATTTCATCCTGTTAAAGAGTTCCATTCAGACTCACAGACATTCTGCATGACAGTCAGCCTTTCAGGAGTCCAGGCCCTTAAGTCAGTCACAGAATAAATTAGAAATCTGCATTTATAAGCACTGATGTTTCAATAATGTTGCTCTTTCCTGCAAGGCATAAGGTCTTTCATAGCTCAAGGTGTATGGTGCTCCCAGCACAGAGGTTTGGAGTTTCCTCACTCCAGTGTCTGTGCCGAAGGCCACCAATCCTCTACCGCTGGAGAAAGCTCCCTTGAATACTACAAGCCTGGCAGAGCGGGTGGCAGGGGGGAAGATACAGGAATTATTCTTTTCCCTGTGCCTGCTCTGTATATGGCAGTAGAGAAGGGTTAAAGCTAAGAATGAACAGCTACAGAATGGTCTCAACATCACAGAGACCTCGGCACATTAATTCTGGAGCAGTCAGAGCTGCACAGAGCCCTGGAGGGTGCTTGTGGCAGCTCCACTCAGCTCCCTCACGCATCTGCTCCAGAGGTACTTCACAGGAGCAGGAAAGAAGTTGTGCCTGTAGTATCTTGGCCCTTTGGAACAACATGAGCTCACAGAGAACTTGAGAACATTAACAGTAGCATAAGTGTGGACTACACAGTGCTGGTTGCTAGATGTAGCTGTATCTTTTGTCTTCAGACACAACCAGAAATCTCTGCAAGATGACACACTGCCCAGAAAGCAGTAATTTTCTTTAAGCAATAAAGGCTGGGGCGGGGGGAAAAAAATTGCAACAGATTTTGGAAGGCTTATCAGGGATGAAAGTTACCTGACACTCTGCCAGGAGTGAGACTAATTGACTGAGCTCCTACTTGCTTCCCCCTTTGATAATCTGGCCAACGCACCTGAATACCATTCCCCCTGTTCCAGACTTGGACTGGAACAACATGACACAGCCCAACACATCCATACTACACCTGGCATTCTAGGCCATCAGTACCCATTTGTTTTACATCTATTACTTACCCATATCTGTTGCCTCCTCTGATTTGTCACGGTCTCAGTTTTATCTAGACTTGTGGTAGAGTATGTTGGGCTTAACTACCACAGTGCAGAAAGAGAAGAGTTTGCCTCTTGTTTCTCCTTCCCAGAGTCCCGGCTCTCCCACCAAACAATATCTAATCACATGAAGGGTCATAAGAATGAAGTGTTTAAACTGTGAATGAAAATATGCAATCTCATTAAAATCAGCTACTGTGTTGCAGCCTTGCATGGTAACAAGTGTTGTACCTGTATTTCAAAAAGGCCCTCAGGGTTTTCTGGAGAGCTACAGACTCAAAGGCTGTACGCTGGTAAATTCATTTAGTTGTTAATTAAAAGTAGGAATAATGATACTGCTGTTCCATGATGGGCATGAACCGAGTTTTTGTAAAGGAAAATCCCATTTTACTAATCCATCAGAGTTCTCTGACCGCATCAGTGAATATAGCAAACAAAAGACAGTATCGTGAAGCACCAGCCTTACATTAAAAGCTGAGTTCCATAAAAACATTCCAACCAGAGCAACACTTTGTGATGCTCCAAGGTAAACACTGTGCTGTTTTGTCTACAGAAACAAACAATAAACCAAAATATTTGTAGTGGGGATTTCTGTGATGCTTAAATTTACAATAGTGATGAAGCTTTTATGCATGTTATTTTGAAAGCGATTTCTACACACAGAATAACAAATTAGCATAAGATATCTGTATTAATATGGTTAGTTTATTTTATTTAATCATCTGAACATCATATGAAAACACCAATCTGTGTAGTCAAGAACTCAGGAAATTCCCATGTACTACAAGGTTTCCAAAATAAAATCCAAATCTCCAAACCCTTTTGAGAGCCACAGTGTTACTAAGAAGACCTGTCTCTCAAATTGCTGGGATCCCTCTAGGCCATGACTATTGTGGCAGAGACAAGGACATCAGGTTCAGGGTTGCTTACACACAACGTGCTCATTAGGTGAATGCCTGCCTCACTCTGTGCTGACTCCTTGCTAAAAGATATTTAACCAGTTTGCATGTGAGGATCGCTGCTGAGGTGGTAGTGGTAAGACATGAATTTCAAAGGGGATGACAGAGCACTGTACAAACATCTCTTAGGTTATCAGCTCCCTGAATCTATCCTTGGAGCCACGTAATTGCATGATAGTTGCCACACTCTGCTAAGCAGAAATATCCTTTGCAAGAGTCAAAGGCTTGCAGGTTGGTTTAGTAACATGTTTCATGTGAACATCCTCTGAGTCTCACTGAAAGGGATTGAAAAAAAAAAAAGCAATGGAACAGTGACTTGAGTGGGTGTACATATACAGTAACGACAGGAGAAAGAAGCTTTTCCAGTCTAGGCAATAGCTAAGCATTTTCTCCGGAAAAAAAAAAAAAAAGAGAGAGAGAGAGAGAGAGAAAGTACCACCAAGCAACTGCTCAAGGAACAGTTACAGAGTTGTAACTGCTAAACCCTGTGCAATTTAAAGAATGAGGGCCCAGAAAACACTCCAGGAGAAACAGATACTTTCTGCTGGTAGGTAACGAGTCAGTCAGTTCGTCAGAAAGCAAAGTGCTCCTGGAGACAAAGCTGCCTCAGTACCAGCAGCTGAGCCGCCACTACGCTACAGTGACCTGCTAAGTTAGGCGTGGCCGCAGCGTGGCAAGGTGTGCTGGCTGGCAAGCCTTCAGTCACCTGCTGCCCACAGTGACAACAGGTTAAAAGGGAAGTGGGGCTACTGCTGACCATGTCTGGATACTGCTTTTGGGTTCATGCCTGCGCCCACCTCGGGTGAGCAATGAAGTCACGTGAAACCTTCTTACAGCAGTTCACAGCAGGGTCGTGCAAACCCCTTCTGGTTTTGGCTCAGGCAGGCTCATATTCCCTGAACCTTGGTCTGAGATTTTGTTTCAAATAGACAGAGGCCCTCCAAGCATAACCACAGCCAAGATCAGCCTGGTTGCAAGTCAAACGTTCACATGGTTTCCACCCCAAATCATAAATCCCACCCTGTCACCTGGAACTGAGCCCATTCTGCTCCAACCTCAGCCTGCATTTGGGGGAAACTTGACCCCAGTTCACTGAGAGGTTTGCAAATCCAGCCCATGTTCTGGGTTTGTAACAAAACCTCCAAAGCAGACAAAATGCCCTTGGTTTTAGGGTTCATCTGGACCTTGTTGCCAGAGTCATGGTGTCATCTAGTGGCGACAGCTTGTATGAGCGCACACACACTACCCACCTCTACTTTCCAAACATCCTCTGAACAGTGTAGTGTATTCCAGGTCCAGTGAACAACTTTCTCCCAAAGTGCATCAATTATTTGAGAGCAAAACCCATTCACATCTCAAAGAGAATTTTTTGCAAAGGGTCCATAATGAAGTGAAAAGCAAGCTCTACTTTTCCTGTCACTTCTGCACAACTAGTAAACAATCTCCTGGGAAAAGGGCAAACCACAGTAACTTCGAGGGACAGCAATCAGCAGCAGGCTCAGTCATAAACCCATTTTAAATTCGAGTCATTCTCAGCATAAAACTTGCATCTGCTGAAATTTCACTTTTACTTCTACTGTTACTAATAATGCCAAAACATCCCAGTAATAGATACTAGAGGATAAAGGACTCAGATTTCACCTCATTCTTTGAGAGCTCCCTTGCACAGCCATACAGTTGCACTCAGTTCTCAAGAAGCAGCTGCCGATTTTTGGATTCCCAATTTATATCCCATTGGGTTCAATTTTCCTAAGTATTGAGCAGCCAAAGGAGCTCCTAAATTTAAAGCACAACCTTTGTGAAAAATCGAGCTCCTTATGTCTCACTACAAGCATTTCTAAAGGGATTTAGCTCATCATATATCCCCCATGTGATGGGGTATAGCAACATGAATTCCTGCTCCTCAGTGAAGTTGTAGGAACTGGTGTGTCTGCTGTAAAGGCTGCTCTGGTTTTAAGGAACTTTCAGTGAGATTTAAGTTCAAGAGTTTTTTACCTTTCAGCTGAGACAAAACAGGAACACAAACACGATTGGTTATCCAGGCTCAGCTGATGTGTAGGAACTCAGTTACCATCAGCCCTGTTCCCATAGCCTCAGGCACTGCACTGAGTCACTTTTCCCGCAACCTGATAAGAGCTACATCTCAAAGGAAAGACAACTCTTCAGATTGGAAGAAGGATCACAGTGTCAGCAAAGAAGCAGGGGAAAAAACTAATTCCAGCATTGTCCTGGAAACCAACTGGGTTTTCAGGTTTCTAAGCTCTTTGCAAAGTTTCATCATGGATCTAGCCCAGGTGTTTCCTTGGCAGGTTTGTCTTCTTACCTAGAGCTAATCCCTTCCTCTGATCTAGTCATCCTGTCTGCAAGCTAATGAGCTTGAAATTACTATATACTTGTTTGCCCCTCTCTGAGCTCTGATCTGTGATACAACCACTGCTGTAGCTGGACTTCTCTCTTTATTGACCGGGGTTGGAGCCTCAAGGCTAGGCTTGATGATGAAAGCACTGAAATTCAAATCTCAGTTTCCACGTGGGGTAAAAAGGAAAAAGCACCTTTCAGAGCCCAGGTTTCTGTTGGGATCCATACCAAGACAGCGTTTTGTTTTGTTTTTTTTAAAGCCTGATAACAGCACAGACCAGGGCTATCTTCATGGCAGAGGACTCCAAACAACTGATCCCACCTTTGTCACAAACAGCAAGGGGAAGACTATTAACTACTACTTGCCTGGATTCCAAGTGACCACAGGAATTACTCATGCTCACAGTTCTTTACAGCTGAACTGTTTCAGTGTTTTCTTCTCTTGGACCTGGTTTCTTCCCCCATCCTACCACCTGTGTTGTTCACTCTGTGAGGCTTGCCATTGTGAAGTGTTTAGCCTAAGTCTATGTCTACCATGAAGGTGAAGCCCAAGGTGAATTACTCAAAGGTAAGAGATAAAGTTAAACTACTGTTATCTAAGGAGGGTTTTATTTTTTAGTACGTACTCATGAATCTTAACCAAAATAATGGACAACTTACATCTGAGCCTGCATACAGAGTATCTTTCCAAAAATGGAAGAAAGCAGCTTTCAAAAAATGTACATGCACAGAACCACAGAAATGTAGCCACCTCTGGAGCTGAATACAGCTGCTGCTTATCCAACACAGTGCAGTAATAACAAGAACAACAGCACTGTCCATGGCAAACCTGCTTTTTTTTTTTTTTTTGTAAATGCACTATGGATTTCTGCATGCTTGCTATACCAGAGGAGACTCATATATTTAAAGACTTCACCTGAGACAACAATGCAGAGTCAGCAAAATGCATTTCCTTTATGTCCCTTGGAAGGTCAAAAACCTCCCCAGCTGAATATGCCAGAATACAAACTGCCAGGCTCTTGAGCAATTTCATATCTGATATTCAGGTTCTTCGCTAGCTCTACCACTCAGTGCCTGCCGTGACAGATATGTCACAACTAAAGGTCACGGCAAGGTTTTCCCTGCCAGACTTGCTCGCCTTACAGGAAAGGCAGAAGATTTGTTTCTCTCTTCAATTGCTTGGTCCGTGTGTCCCAGGTACTATCGCTTGTTTCACAGTGCCCTCTGCCGCCCAGCCTGCATTGCTGTGCGGCTACAATTAATGTGACCAAGAAAATTAGCAGGACCTTGGTGAGGCCAGACAGCACTCAGCACCACGCAGCTTCACATCAGCTCAGAGGCCCCATGCTAGTGCTCAGATCCACGCTCAGGGTCTGGTCCCTGCCAGAGCTCTAAAGGCAACGGGTTTAGAAAGCACTGCCATCTGCCAGGGGTGCACAGACAATTGATTTTCAGGTCTGTGTTCGTTTTCCGGGGGAACTGTACCTCAGCTCCCAGCCCACACCTCACAAAGTTCTTGCCCTGTTCTTCCAACCTAAATGATTCTGTGATTCCCATCTCTCATATCTGGAATAGAAAAGGCAGCAGATGCCACTTGTACTAGCACTGCTGGGGTCCCTCCTTTGCAGCCACAGCAGGCAGCTTTACTCTTTACTTCTACCCAGCCCAAGCCATCTGAGTGAAGAGTAATTCCCAGCTCCAAAGGAAAATAGGAAAGCTGACTTTCATCCTGTCCTCGCACAAGACCTGGAGCCAGGATTCCTTTTGGCAGTGGGGGACCTCTGAAAACTGTGCAGAAAGTTTCTATCTAGGTGGAAAGAGATGAGATATTCTAGGTTTCTACTGACTTCCCACCTCTAATACTTGGCAAAGCTGTTCAGTCAGTCAGGTATCCTGACAGCTCCAAGAATCCTCACCCTACCCTTACCAATAATCTTTCTGTCTTGTGTAAGGGGAGCTGGTACAGGGAGCCAGGCCTGACACAAAGAGTAAAGTTTCTGACTCTCAATGCCAGAATGTAAGGTGCTCAGAATATAAGATGTTCCTGCAAATTTCTTACCTACCTAAGTTAATAAAGTTCTTTCAAGCCCAGCACCCATAGGTCACTTTATCAGATCGCTCACTCACGTACACTTGGCTACCACGCATGCACAGCATTGCCCTGTGCAAGAAACAGCTTTGCAATACGTACAGGATTCCTTGTGCAAAGAAGTCAGGTATTGCGAAGCTGCTAGATCTGTGTTCCAAAGAGTAATGCAAAGTTCTCAGTACAGGAACAGTTTGCATGTGTACATGCAAAGACACGCACATAGTTTTCATCTGTATGGTAACAACCAGCATCTTAAAAAGCTTAGGTGTAGCAATTGAAGCATAGCTCACCAAGTCTCACAGGGGGAAGAGAACTTCACAATAGCAATATAGGATTTTCTCTCTTCTCTTTTGTTAACCAGAGACATATTCCTCTGAGGCATCACTCTGATACCACTACAAGGATGAAATTCCTCATGGAAGTATAGACCCACCCCTTCTCATGTCAGGATCAAGGTTACCACCCCACAATTCACTCTTAACCAATACATGCAACTGTGACTGTCTCCTAGATTTGCTAAGTTTGGACATTTTTTCCCCCACAGCAAAAGCACAATTTGTTTGGCCAGGCTTGCCATGCCAATGATGAGACAACTTGCTTAAGAACAGAACAAGACACATTCCTAACTTTGTGTCTGTCATCAGTGAGGGATTTTTCATTCCCGAAGGGGGGTGGAGGAGTGTCAGGGTGTGTAACACAGGGTATGGGCACTTACACCCACACTCCCTTTCTCTTTTGGTTGCCTGGCTTCCCTTGGGAAGAGATACCTGAATGCAGTCAGGTAGGTAACTTCCCCCTTCAGAGAACTGCTGGCCATCCTTGTCACGCAAGTTGCCAGCATGTGTGATTACCGAGATTGCTTATCTGTGTCATCCTCCTCGTTGTGCTCTGCAACAGAGCACAACAGAGCTTCTGCTCTCCCCTGGCAGGGACGTACAGCCAGGAGGGCAGCAAGCAAACAGGGTCACACAACCTTCATAAACCTTAACACGAGCGTGTTCTCAGTTTGTTGCTTCTGTAAGTACCCAGGCTAACCACAGCAGTGTTGACCATGGAGTCGATGCGTTAGAATAACAAGACTAACAGAAACACTACCACTGATGCTGTATGAAAAAAAACACAAAAGCATCACCTAGAACTACAAAGCTCTAGTAATAAGGCTGCTGCAGTTGCAATGGCCCATCAGAAACACGGTCCCTTTGGGGAGGTCATGCTATTTAATAAGCCAGTTGATGCCAGTACTGCATGTATCACAGCTCATCTGCTTTTGCCAGCTAAGTAGCTTATCTAATAAATATACTATGTCACGTTACAAATTTGGTTCTTCAGTATTACAACTCCCATGACCTCCCAAATGCAGAATTCTGACAAAAGCAGATAAGGCACACACAAAAAAACAACAACAAACAAACGCACCACCGACATACGGTAGGTAACAGCACAGGGTAGGTCTCCTTTACACCAGGCCTGGAAACTGATGCAGCACCCCCAAACTCAATTTCAATGTGCTTTCAGTAACAAGGCTGTCAGAGAGCCTTTATCTAGAAATGACACCAAGCATGCTTTCCTTGAGCATGCCACATGCTGCCCAGCCAATTTTAGTCCTTGTTGTACACAACAAGCAAAAGTGCCATGTCCTAACACTGGGAAGCACAGGCATGATCTTTTCCATAAGGTCAAACAGTTACTAATCATGCTTTTAAGCTGTATCTGCATCCGAGACAAATCCTTTTGCTTACTGCTCTTTTTTGACAGTGTTCATTTGGAACCAAGGGGAATCAATGGACATATTTATGGTGAAAAGGAAAAAAAAGTTTTACCTAAATTGCTGTCAGCAACAAACCTTCCCTCCTGCCCCACCCCGACCCCCTGCACTTCCCAAGGAGGAATCTGGCTCCTCTTCCCACGTTTGATCATTTCATTGGCTCCTCCGCCGAGTTCCGTTCTCTGCCCGTACCAGCCCCATTGCTAAGCAGCATGTGCTCGGTGTCCGCAGGGGGTCCCGTGACCCTGCGCACCAGCCAGAACATCACACAGGCACGTTGCGCTAATGGAGCTGGATTGCTGTGCTTCAGTCTCTAACGCACATAATGAGATTAGCATTTGAATAGTGCTGATCAAGTTACCAGCAGCACTGAACCCTGGGTCCATCAGATGCAAATGAGCCACTATAAATTTTGCTCCTTTAAAGGCTCTTTATATGCACGGCCAACACAGAAAGAACTGGGGAAAATCTGTCTCTCACTATGACCTGGATTTCTGAGAGTGGAGAAATGACGGGAGCATCTTTGCTTAGAGATTTTTTTTGAGAGAGTGNNNNCCCCCCCCCCGTTTTTGATGCCTCTTTTCTGCAAGGGCTGTGAAGGCATTAGAACGTATTCAGATATAACATTCAGGGATAAAAACATTCAGCATATCTTTGTGTAGGTCTTAATTTTATCTGATCCTAATTACCTGAGTGACTTCTGAAAGCCTGCCAAGCTTCTTGCGTAAAGGACTGTATCCTTCCCTGGTGGGAGGATGAAGGTGAAATAAGCCTGTCGCCTCCAACTGCCTTGATTCAGTATCTCCGAAGTGCATGCAATATACTGGAGCACCTTAGTAATTTCTTCTCACCTCACCTCCTCAGTCTCCCTAGAGGAAGATACAGAATACATCTGTTTAGGACGAATCAGCTTTAGGGTACTGCTTTACATGATTAAACATACACTAGCTGATCCTCTCTGTATCCCAGCAGATGCTCAATTACATGGGAGTTTTCTCCCACCTCTGTGCCGTGTGCGGGAACCCTGAGGGGCAGGGAAGGAGGCACAGTCAACTTGTGAAAATGAAATCTGCAGATGTCAGCAGGTGAGCGTTGGTGCACACCACCACTAGAAACCACAGAGAGAAAAGAAGTCACAAGAGCTCATATTTCCTACTAACAAGGGGGTTTTAACACACCTACATTTCTGCTGGCTTCATACCAGAAGAAACAATACAAACAAAAGATCTCAAATACAGTCATCTTTTAATTTTTAAGAGTGTACTGCAAATATAACTGACCCAACTTGTTCTTGTGATAATTCCAGTTGACCTCTACATGCATTTGGCTCCAGTGGCTTTCATTTTTCTGGACAAACTTGATGGAAGAAACTAAGATGATATCAGATCTCTAAGCAGTCTGACGGAAGTACATAAAATAAGTGGATACTGTGAAGAACACTCAAACTCATTCGCTTTCTGATACAAAGCCCTGGATGGCTTTAATTGTGCTCTAGCATACGTGGGCTGAGATCTGCAACTGGGAGTGATCTTCTGTAGCCCAATCCCAGCATTAGCAGAGCTCCATTTAATATTAATATCATATCTAATGTTATTATTCACCAGCTGATAGTCACTTCTAGCCCCATATCTTTCTAACAGCACTGCTACAAGCTTTTGCTACAGCTTTAGTGAGGATGTTTACTGCTACTAGCCTTCATTTACCCTGGACTCATGCAAGATGGCAACTTCTCATGCCATCTCCATTTACTGCTAGCTATTAACTGATCTTCTCATCATAAAGCTGCTTAGAACATTCATCTGGGTTTTCAGTTTACATATTGCACTTATCTTTAGGTGCAGGAAAGGAAAATACATGCATTGACTTCAATTAGCAAAATATTAGAACTCCTCACCCCCTCCCCTGAAATGAGAAGCCTTCAGGTCTCATCGTGCCACCCATTCCCCGTTTCAGAAAAAGCCTAAGTACATCCCACTTGTACTGTTAATCGGCTCCTTCTCCTATGAAGCCTGAATAGATACAAATATCTATTACGAATAGTAGCTTTGAGCCTAAAGCACAAGAATTACTCCACATCCCAGCTGCTCGTTTATTAAAGCTGAATTGAATAAATAAATAAAGCAGCTCTTACACACAACTTCTCCCTAGTGAGCAGAAGATTCGAAGGTGCTCAGAAGGGCACCCTGCCCGGGGGCGGGAGGGCTGCAGCCTCACCGCCGGCCGGCCGGGCAGCACCCACCCCCCGGCTCGCAGCGCCTCCCTGCGCCGCACCGCACCGCGCCGCCTGGGCCTCCCGCCGCGGCCCGGCTCCCGGGGAGCTCCAGGTCCCCGGGCCGGGCAACGACCACCCAAGGCCCTTCCCC
>VXAA01003794.1:227274-244216 GCA_013399115.1 Anseranas semipalmata | reverse complement strand
TACAGCAGTATGGTTAAATGCCCACTTACGCCAGGAGCTGTGGCCACCACTCTGTATGGAAACACAAAAAGGTCCAGGCCTACCAGCTGAAATATGTTCTTGAAGAGATCGATGATTTGTAAAGCTAACATGTCCTGTTATACAAGAAAAAAAAATTGCACAAACATTACAGGGGTTACAGATCATAAGTCAGATTACAAAAAAGCTCTGAAGAACTCTGAAGTGAATATTAAGTTCCCCCAGAAGGTCTGCAGATGTGTGCTTCTGCACACCCTGAGTCTCTGGGGGAAATCAAAAAAAGGAAAAGATAAATGTTGCTTAAGTGGGTAGCAAGCAACACTGAAGATTTAACTGCCGACAATCTATGAAGAACAAACTTTTCTATCATTCTTTGATTAAGAGGACTACTAATAACTCCAGAAAATAATAATAATAGTAAGCATTCCCCTTTAATCAAAAACAATCAAGCTTCAATGTACAAGATAACAACCTTGAAAACTACTTCTATGTTACCAACAGTTCAACCAAAAAATAAATTCTAGAAAACAAAATTTTAAGTCATGGCATTAGATGAACTGTCTCAAAAGAATGACCTTTGTTTCCAAACTAGGTGTTCTATAGTGGTACAACACAGTTCTCTTCCCTCAGGTACAAAACAATTCTCTCCCTCTGTCCATAGCTAGTGGGGATTCTCAAAATTGCAAAGAAAAAACATTTCCATGCTAAAATTATTTCCTTCTTACATATTGTCACCTACAAATCTGGCTTCTTTAACTGCAAAACCTAGTAGCTTTGTACCTGTCTGCAGTCATCGCCCACTTTAAAGATAGCTGCCTGCCAACAGATTTTCTTACTGTCCACCTGTTCTTCTGCACTTTCATCTATGGAATCAGAACGACATCGCAGACCTGCGAGAAGAGTACAAAGCAAAACCCAGACATGGACTTCAGTTAGTAACTTTCTACCATGACAAGCCCTCAGCACTCAAAACCACAACATTTCATACTGGAGGTCCACTACAGAAATTTCTGCTTTGCAAGGTGAATTCTGCAAGGCAGTTCCCTTTCTATACTGGAATGGGAACATACACATTAAAATAATCTTCATGATTTACTTGATAAATGTCTGAATTACATTAAGGTAGTCAGCTAGAGTATCCCACTAAATTTATTATGAGAAAAAGCTGCCAAAATGTGGAGTTTGCTACACTCTAAAGACCATGGAAAGGCAATTAATTTATATGTTAGTCTAAAGTAACTGTTCACATTTCTTCAGGATACTTATTGTGGCTTCCTTCCNGGGGGGTCTCTCTCCATTTTATGCAGTTTCATTTCTGAGCTGAACCATTGCAGATAAAGTTCAACATGGAAATATTTTTACTGCAGCAGCACAGGTCACTAAAAGCAGACAGTTTTAAAGGAATTGCTGACTCTTAATTAGTAGCATCAATGATTAAGACCCATTTACTAACCTTCTTTTTCAAGCTCACTAACTCCACATCGCTTCACTTTAAATTTGGCCAGGTAGGGCGCTTTTGCTGCACTAAATTGTGATAAATACAAAGATGATGATGATGATAAGCGCAAGTTAGCCAAACAAGAATTTATAGAAAAACTAAATATAATGAATTAACTTAATGGAAGAATACAACAAGAGCATGTTACCTCTGCATAGGAGTTCCTGATTTGTAATCAATGTCCAGAACAATAGCTTCAGGATTGCTGGGCAAGTAACAGCCTGCAAAATGGAACAGACAGCCACCTAGCCACCAGCATCAAAACTGTGAGCATCCACTTGGCAGACATTTCAACGGTCGCTTGCAGAAAATACAGTACCCACACTGAACGGAAAAAGTCCACTATAGGATATGATTAAATCACTTCTTACCGGGTTGCACTTTCACCTCAGACAGGGCACTCAAGCAAACTTTTTTTCTTTCATCTCCTTTAGGAAAGGGCCTAGAAAGATTAATGGGATTTTAAATATCTACATGCCATATACTACTCTATGTATGACCCTGAAGTTTGTTTCAGATTTATACAAAACTTCACAAAGATGTTTCTTTCTGTAATGATGCAGATCTCTTACTGCACCACTGTCTTTAACAAAGTCTTCACTTTGTAGATTTAGTCTTTGCTTTGCAGATATAACACTGATTTGGCATACAGTTTGCTGACAAAAATCAAACAGCATATCAGCAGTAAATGAAATATGAAGGCTCTTCCTTGTAGAGAACTTCAAGCATAATTATGCTTTTGTAAGCAGTGCTGTAGTTCTACCAATATGATTTTCCCTCGTGGACCTTACTCCAGAGTAAGAACATTGCTTTGGAAGTGGTATAAGCTAACTGGAAAAGGACAAGCCAGCAAAATGCCTATGCAATTACACGCCTAATTTGTTCACATACTTAGCATGACTGCAGGTGTCAACTGGATAATTGGTAACATGGTTAACGATTAGTATGTGCAATTACCCAATTTGCACAGGCACTTGTGTTAACCATCTATTGAAGTCAGTCATGCAATTGCACACTCACCTGGAGTAGCAGCATGTAACTGAAAGGTATTACTTATGCTCTAGTTTTAAGAGGTACAGCAGATTACTGAAGCAGCAACATAATGCTTACAATAATGAAATCATCACAGATGATACATTTGTTCATTTATGCCATCTACAAAGCAAATAGCATCTCCTCTGTGTTGTTTACATGGGAGATGCATAAAAACCAGATGCGTTTTAAGTCTGGGGTGCAAAAAAAATGCTTGCAACGCACAATTATTAACAGTTGCTTAATTATGACTTCATACTAACAAATGATATTTTGATTTCATCCTAAATATCAAGATATTCAGACCCTAAAGCCCCCTTTTAACTCATCCAACTGGGTGAAAACATTTTGACACACACATAGAAGACACCTAATATTTGATAGTTTTTGTGAAGCAAGTGTCCTTTAGCCCGATGCCCTTATACTGGTGGTAAAGCTTCATTTTAAAGGAGGTATGTTCCAGGAAATACATTTTATATGACTTCCAAATATTTTCACCCGCCAGAGAATGTTTTAAAAATATGCAATAAAACTACACTTACAGACTTACAACTTGTGTGTTGAGCTGCTGCCATCCACTGGCAAGCTTTATAAAAGTTAAATTAAATACCTTGCTGCAGTCAGCAGTTAGAATCAAATCTGTGAGCAAGACTTCCAGTTTTAAAGATCAACAATCCAGTGTTTGTGAAACCACATCTTTCTCAATAACCACAATTTAGGAAGGAAGGAAAAATACTTACATATGAAAAATGGAGCGATCCTCTTTGTATTATACTACACAATAAAATCTCTTTATGAAGAGGAAAATAAAGTTTTATGGAGCTTTAGCAGAAAGTGAACTATTTACCTATGCCTGAGTTGTTGTTTGTTTTTAAAGTCCACACAAAATGTGGATAACAAGTTACAATATGCAAAACAAATGACAGTCAACCTGGCACACCTAAACACAGCAGTAGTGTTTCTCCTTAACCAAGCTCTGCTTACTTTTCAGGAGAATGTTGAGATGCTATCTGAAAAGCCAAATTAATGATGTAGGTGACAACTAGACTGATGGGATTTCAACTAGCATAAGAGCACTGATTGTTTTACCAGTTCCAATCACGTCTCAGTGCACTTTTCTATGGAACTTCATTTCACTATTACCAACCGCAACATATTTGATAAAATCAGATTAAAAACTAAAGTTTACAATCATCTGCTTCCAGAAAAAAAAAGTTATAGCTGTTTCAGACAGAAGGACTGCTGGCTCAAAGCACAGAGATCAGGCCAGATATGAATTATCAACATAAAATGAGCTTTTGCATCCTACTATGACTCTTAAGTTACATTAAAAAAAAAAACAAACATTTCTTATGATATAATTAATTCTTTTTTTTCTTGAAAACACTATCTTCAAAACCACTAAAAGCAACTTAGCATCTTAACCATGATGCTGGTAATTTCCAGAACTACGAGCCCCAGAAGAGTACAATCTCTGCAGTATAATACTTACTTGATAATGGCTGAAACATTGGTGATTTTATTAAAGAAATCAAATTCCCGCTGGTAAAACTCCTTGGCTGGGCCAGATAATGAGCCAGTTATCTCCTCTACTAGCTGCTCCAGGAGTTCCCCAATGTCAGCTGCACGTGAAAAAGGAAGCATCTATATCAGAAGCTTATTTCAGAAAGCTAAATAATATGGGTGATGGGAATAGCCACCTACGGTAGTATTCAAAAAAAAAAAAAAGTACTGATGCAAACATTGCTGCATCTCTTTTGATACATTCTGTCAGGTAGAACACTTCGATAGAATGGGCATGGGTCCTATCTCTACAAATGAAAGAAGTTCGTTTAAAAGGATTCCTCCTGCCAAAAGAGAAAGCAGGAAGGAGATTTAGTCTGAACTGAGGCAAGGCAAGGAGTTGAACAAGATTATATTTTAAAGCACTCACGATCTTTTTGGTGTCCTTCTTCATCCAGGTAGATATTAGTTTTCATGTTCCAGATGAATTGGTGAGCCAAGAGCTGGGATTTGGCAGCTGCCCACAGGATGTATTCTCTAACGTAACCCATCTGCAATCATATCCAGTCCAGTAAGCAAAGATTGTTACAACTCAGGCAGATTCAATGTTACTGCTTCTAACAGCAATTCTTCAAACTCAAAAATATTTAATGGATGGAAAGAAGACCACTGCAATCTTATTCACATTGCTAAAAAGCCTTTGAAGAATGAGAGCGATTTCTAACAAGTAGGGAATTGACCTAAACTGTTTTCAGCTTTATTACTGACCTAGTCCATTACTCTAACTTCCCACCTCCATGCCATTTTCTATATGTTCTATTTGGATTTCAAATCTCCTTGAGACCTGGGCATCTCCTAGTACGTGTACAATGCACAGGAAATGCAATAGAGACATTGGTCTTGCTAATGCTCCTGTAATATCAGAAATGCAGACAGTATTATACAGACTGCACATTTTGGTGTCAAGAACTACACACATTGGCACAGTTCCACAGAAATTCTAGGGAATAAGAACTTACAAAAGAATTTGAAGTGTACATGGAAATCGTATTCATTCCAGGGACAGCATTCCCTTTCATCTGTTTGCAGCTACTTCTTTAGTCTGTGGAGGTTTCTGTGTTTGACTGATATTAACACGACATCTGATGTTCATGATCTGCACTGCAGAGGTTACTTGTCTATAAAAAGTTCTTAAAAAATAACTATATACAGTCACCTACTTTACTGTCTGTGGATGTCTTCATCTGAAAATAACGCACTGGCCAGAGTTCACATACCTTACGGGCATATAACAATAATCTCTCATTAATGACCTGTGAACTCAGTCCTCAAGCTTTGCTCTGGCTTCTGCAAGATAAAGCTAAGATATGATTTCATGCAGATGGAGTAGTGAGACACCCTTAAATGTCTTCTCTGGATAACTCCACAGCAAAATGATTAAGGATAGTGATTTTCATTTAATTTCATTACTGCTTCTCTCACGCAGATCTTCAGAAGCCATATTCAGATTCCTCATCTGGGGGTTCCCATAACAAAATTTTGCTCCTGACGGATACACTTCATACCCTCTGGTTTCTCAGGTTCACTTGTTCATAAAAGAGGTGTATCCAAAGAAAGTCAGCCTTTACAGACATTTGTCTGTTATGTATTAGATACAGCATAATAATAAGCAGCATTAGTTTAAGCTTAGAGTTTGTCTGATTTGCAGTTTTAAGTCTGAAAGCTGTTTTAGAAGTTTGCTTTGTTGATATGCAGCTGTTTCATATCCTCACCTTATCATACCGTAGTGCCTGAACAATCTGTGGAATGTAGAATAAAATAGCATCCTGGAAAAGAAAAGATGTCAGGGTTTTTATTGTTATTGTTTTAGTACTCAAGAACGGAAGATAGGTCACATGCACAGAAAAGCTTCCTTCAGTTACATAACGGAACAAAATTATAGATAGCACTGCCTCTTCGTTTTAAACTATTATATATACACCATCTCTTCAAATCAAAGAATTTTTCTGCACTGTCCAACTTCAAAAAATATTATTAACAATCACGTATTTTATAGTCCTAATACAAGTTTAACAAATATTAAAAGTTATCCACTGAAAGGAAAAGATTCGAAAGGAACTATGAGAGGAACACTGAAGAATTCAACTTGGTGTGATTTATGACAGAAGAGTTGCAAGAACACAAGCCAGTATTATTTGGGACAATCAACTTTAAATTTTCTCCCCAGTCTATTCACACTCTCCAGTGTGGTGTGCCCATTTCACATACGTCTCTCTACAGTATTAAAATGAAACCTGTGGCCACAATGACTAAGGTCATAACTGCACCTGAAGCATTAGGCTCTCTTGGAACTCATCTTACCGGAGGAAAAGAGCGCAGGACTTTAACCCCATACTGAGCTGTTAGAGGATGAGGTGGATACATGCTTGAAAAATAGGAAAGGCCAGTTGGTGGATCTGTTGGTGCCCAGCACAGAACATGGCTGAGCTCAGGTGCATCAGCATCAATTGTATGCCAGGTAACCAGGTACTGAAAAAGCAGGTCAGACACGTTAGGAGTTTACAGCACCCAGTAGCGACTGGGTAATACACATCAGACAGTAACGCTATCATCTAGCTTACTATAGAGAGGCAAAGGAAACATGCTATGTTTTAGTTTACAAAACCACAGCTATTTTATCTAAAGCATTTTTTTCCCATGGAAATCTAACTATTGGAATCGCCTCACCTCCCAGATCACCAGGTAAAGTTAGTGAAGTCAAATTACTAAAAGCACAGTAGAGGAGTTCTAGCATGGGGAGAAAGAAGAAAAAACAAGCCCTTTTGTAACAGTCAAAAAAGGTACAATTTTCTTGTCGTCTATTTTGCAGGTGATGGTACAGAACACAGCTCTGACAAGACTGTCCCTCACATGACTAGAGTGCTTTACTGCAGATTAGCATGAGTTTTCTCCATTTTAAGAGGCTTGGCCTCTTGACATAACTTGAAGTAAATTCAGCAGCAGTGCTCACCGTGACTTGGTCCTGTGGCCTTTTTACATATTACACAAAATGAAAAGAAATGGTGGCTGTACTGCAAGAGATGAGTTTTGAGACGTTCTGTGTATGGTGACAATAAACCTAATAGCAAGAGCTAACTAGCTACCTATTCTTATTCCTGAGATTCTTGCCTCAGCATCTTATTTCCACAGCTGTTCTATCATTCTCTCCTGTGGAAATATGCTTAGCACTAGAACATACACTATGCTAAGCAAAGACTGTATTTTCCAATATAACTGAATGAAACAGCCATTCTGGGGCCCTGTGACAGTATAAATATTCACAAGTACCTTTATTGCTTCAGGAACGTCACTAACAGCTCCTGGGTCCAACCGAACCAGACGAGTCACTTCTGTTCCAATAGCTTCAGTGTTCTTAAATCTATGCATAACCGGGAATACAATAGTCTCACTAGAAAATTTTGAAAGCCTTTCTATTTATGTTGAGAACAACAAAAGGCAGAAGTGTATATGCTTAGTAAACAAATAGTCCAACTATGAAATAATGCACACTGAAGGAACAATATGCTGTCAAAAGAGGATTCAGGAACAACTGGTCCTCATCCAGTGCTTTTGTACAAACCACTATTATTTTAGCCCATTATTGAATTCTTGGCTGAAATATAACATCTGGGATTCTACAGAAACCTGCACACAGAACTCTATTTGGCAAAAACTATCACTGTTGTAAGGGGGAAAGAATTTCCTTTCCCTTCCAAAGCCAACTATGCTAATTCTCCTAGCATACTTATTAAAGTGCAAGTCAATATGTAGCTAGAATGTTTCAAAGACACTTTATAACTATTTAAATACTATGCATGCTAATGGGTTAAACGCTATTAGAAAACAAAGATAATTCCCGCTGAACAAAACCCTAAGTATTAGCATACAATGGATGGCAGGGATGGAAACCAGGCTCCACTATAGCTTTAGCCAAATTAGCATCTTTTAAAGTAATCCAGTTCTTTTTAAGGTCTCAACCAGCTGTGAAGGTATACAAGGAGGCTTTAAACAGGAGCAAGTACCATCAATACTTATAGTGTCAGTATTCACTCAACTTCTAAGAAAGGCAGCAGGAATTGCATCAGTTTTTTGTTTTGAAATTTCTCACCTGGTAGGGAGCTGTACAGCAAGATGAGGAGAAATGCTCCAAGCCAGATTCACATTATCCTTCCATTGCTTCTCACTAAGACTGATGTACTTAGACCTCCAGTTTGCCACACTGCTCTCTCCAGTTTGATCCAACTCTAGTTCAGGGGAGGAGAGTGGATTGTACCATGTGATTAAGCGTTCAATCTCAGTAGCCTGAGGGAAACAGAAAAAAAAAATACATATTTTCTGGAAGAAGATAAAATACTCCCATTTCACACTCTCACGCTACTTTAGTCTATGCATCCTGCAAAAACAACAGTATTAGAAAATCATACGGTTTCCCCGTTCTTTTGATGACTCACCAGCAATGAGAGCAATAATGTCCTTCGCTTCATGTAGTACTTGTGTAGCTGCGTACCTCTGTTAGTCTTCTTAGACATTCCTTGAGAAAAGGATAAAAAAAGTTTTCAATGGCTTTTGTTCTGTATGTTAAATGCTGCTTTCAAACAGTCCACACCTGGCAACATCAACACATAAGAACTGAATCACCATAGGACACCCATAAATTTACATTGGAGTGACCTCAGAAAGTCAGCACTGCAGCTACTCGTTGTGCAGTTTTTCTCCAGATATACAGAGTACAACAGGCTACAGGGAAACTGGTTTAACCAGTGTTGCATTCACTTTAGAAACACAACAGCCTACTAAAAAGAAAGAGCACAGTTTACAACTGTACAAAAACACAGTTCACAGTTTAATGCCACTCTGCTGACCCCAGAAAGCAGTAGGTGCACATTTGCGCAAACAAAACAATTTCTTTACAGGATTTCAATACACCTTGACCTCCATTCTTGTATCTTCTGCACTACAGAACTTAACATCCTATCAAACAAAACAAGTAATTTCAAAACTTTGCTGCTTGCTATCAGTGAGACTTTGTTTTTTCTTTTTTCTCCTCTCCAGAGTTTGGCATTGGTAATTAAATAACCTGCCAGGAGAATGAGCCCAGTGTTAAATATTGTCTTTAAGTAACATCTGTATATAAAATATGCTGTAAAGTTGGCTGCAATGAGCTGGTTACAATTAAAAAGATACCTGATTTTTTAGATATGGTTGACATGCCGCTGGACAAAGGGTAGGTATTTATCCATCCTTGTGTAGCCTGCTGCCGAGACCCAACATTGATATCCAGGTTGCTCCTGGTGTCTTGATTATCTAACAACAGAACAAAGACCTGATGTAGAAATTAATCAAATAAACAACAGGCTTTTGAAACTGCACAGGAAGGAACTCACCAGGTGGCACAAGTTGACTTGCTGTCAGATACTTTTTGTCTGAGAACATCGCTGTCCAAAACTTGATCAATATGCTGATATCCTCACGAAGCCTCTTTTCCCCTTGCGTAGGGAACTTTGAAGGACAACTTAAAAAAAAATCATACAAATAATGTGANGGCCACACAAATTAATCACTTTTTTTCTTCTTACTACAATCTACAAGGACGAGAGTACACATCACTACATTTTATCCTCATTGCTTCATTCTGTCTGACTGAAGCTTCCTATTATAACTAAGTCAGAAGCTTCCTATTATAACTGAAAATTAATGTGGCAGCCTGTCAGCATCTTGGATTCATTTGACATTTAATATCATGACTGACTGACCTCCTTATATTGTCAGACATTCCTGTTAAGTACATTATTTTTTGCTGTGTCCATATCAAATCTTGAAATCAAATTCAGTGTGGGTGTATTTTAAAATGATAAAACTGCATCTCAGCCATACACTTTGTTATAGCAGTTCTTTACATCTTATAAATCTAGGTACAGTTTTGAGCATTGAATGAACTCCAAAATAAGGAAAGGAAGAAAAGAACAGAAACATTCCTGAAGAATTCCAAAAAAAAGGAAATTATACCTAAGCCTCATCAAGATGGTTCGTGAACTACACAGAAGCAGAAGGAAAAGAAAAGCCTTTGTTAAAATGGGCAAAAAAGGAAAGGAAGTTAAATCACCAGAAGAGAAAGACAGATGGCGCTTTGAACTATCTGGAAGGTTTTGGAAATCAGACACACACAAACACACTTTTTTAGTGAGTAGTTGGAAATAAAAAAAGTACCTGAAATAATCAAAGGCAGTTGAATAAATCTTCTCCCTCAAAACATTTCGAATAGTTGCATTTGGAACCACATCAGCATGCAGCAAAGACAACCCCAGTGTCAGCAACCTAATATGCAAAATATTTAGAGAATGAAAATTTTGGCATTCCCAAAATGGTGACCAATGCAATACCATCCAATCCATAGTTACAGCTATACTACAGCTATAATTCCATTCAACTCATTGAAAAGTGTCTGTTTCAGAGCTCTTGGCAACTGCTTTGTCATCAGCCTGTTCCTAAAGCTGTGACGACTGAACCACAGGAAGCTGAAGCCTTCAAGTCACAAATATGAAAATAATTGACAGGGCAAAATTATTCCCAAATGATGCACTGACTAGATCCATGATCTGGACCAATCACTATACAAAATTATCCCTTTAAGTTTTTTGAAGCACCAAAAATTACTTTCAAACTAAAGTTAGCTACTTCTACATTGAAAACAGAGCTTAGACTCCTCATCATTCCAGGCTTTTAAAAAATTTTTCACCACTTTAAGTCAAGGACAAGACGTACATTTAGTGTTTAGTTCTTTTCTCCCACATAACCTTATTGCTTCCACCAAGGAAAAAAAAAACACTGCTCACTTGAAACGGGGTCCAATTGCTGCCACATGCCGATTCAAACTGCCCTTCGCCCCTCCAATGTTCAACGAAAGTGACCGCTGGAGCAGGCTGGAGAAGATCTCTATTTGGTCAGAACTGCAGTACTTGGCTATTTCAAATCTCTGCACCAAAAACTGAAAAAAGAGACAGACATGCTTCTTCTGTTTTGAACACCTTTCTCCTTCCCAATTATTATTCTCCTCTAAAAATAGAGTGTCCCCGGGGCTTTGAGGCAGAGGGACTACAATAATGACGCCACTATCTTTCCAAATCATGAGAACAAATAGTGCAGAGTAGCTTAATCACAGCATCACTGCAACACCATCATAGGTGGGACATTCCAGAAGAAATACACACCTCTATCCAGATGTAATGTGGAGTGACCTCTGGCGGACAAGGCCTCGGCTGACTCTCCTCTGAGGCTGCTAATGGATCTGCTTCTTTCTGCTCAGCAGAAAACAGGCCAACTTTCTGCTCCACTGTCATTTGCCAGGCTCCTGCCATTTCCCGCATGAACTGCAAAAAGGAAGAATACAGTATTTCCTGTTTCAAGAGCATCTTCATGTATGGAAAGCATAATATTTCTCCACAGGGCGCACAATGACCTACTATATCAATTAAAATTCATTGCAACTAATGGAGAGGCAAAGACAGGTGTATAAACTCCACCTGAAGTAAAATGTTCCTTTCACATCCTAAATTATAAAGGGAAGAAAGACCCACTCAGAAGTTCAGCTAGTAACAGAAAGACTAGGGGGAACAGCAGACAAGCGCTGTATTTGTTGAAGAGGCTGAACTGTTAGATCACCTTGTGCTGTCCTTTCTTCTGCTCTACTAAAGGTTACCACCTCTAACACTGGGACATCAGAAATGAGCGTACACCAACTTCTCATGTACTGCAGGACACAGTCTGGCTTATGAGTATGTACAATCGATGAACCCACACAACAGAAAGATGGCACAAATTCACTTTTGCTGAACCTTCTCTAGGAAGTGGAACCATCTAGTAGAAAGGAGGCCAAGAAACTGTGGGTGGTTATCTGATCTCCTCAACAAGACACGAAGAAATTTCCCAGAAGTCTAAGAGAAGAAATTAAACTATTGCTTAAGAGGCTAAACACTGAAATGTGCATGGAACTGACCTAAGTAAATTTTTAGATAGATGATTATATGCAGCAAATGAAACCTTCAGTGCTCTCTAACTGCAGCAATTACCACAGACAGATTTCTTTCTCAGCTGTGTGTGGACTGTCACTAGACCACGCTGAGTTGGTTTATTACTATTAGATTCATCCCCACTTCACAAATACAGTTGGTCTAACCTGTTCCAGGATTAGGAGTTTTGCAAGCCTATTTTTATGCAAGGGAGCAATGCCAGATACCAGAGGCTCTGAATGATGAGCAGGGACATTAATTATTATTCGTTTTAAAACACCATTCTATAAATCATGGTAGTTCAGGACCTGATTCATGAGCAGCTCAGGTATCTCAGCAGCAAAGTAATACAGCTGAGAACCTAACAGCTTTCCCTGATGCTGAGAAAGATCCATTTCCCACAGTCCATGTAGTGAGTGGAGGTGTTCAGACTTCCAACAACATGTAAGCAGAAATTTCCTGGCAGGTTAAAGTGATTAACAATGCATTTAATATCTTTATTTGACAGGGATTCACAACAGCTATGAATCTCTCCATATATTCTCTCTTCTCCCCTCTTGCAGGGACAGAGAAAGAGTAGTTAAATAGCTTCCTACCGGCACTTCTATTCCATTCTTGGCAGCAAGCAGCCACTCCCAGCAAGCAATTGCTGTTTCCATGCCATGTTCATTGAACATTCGCAGAGGTCCCCAACACAGATGATGAAGGAGCTGGGGATCACAGTCTGAAAACAAACACACAGATTTCTCCAGCAGAATAAATAAATGCACCATCAGCAAGAAAATAGTTAATAAATAGCTTCTAGTTTAAGAGCCCTTTCCCCACTATAAGCCTAATTGAAAAAACTCCAAACAGAGTTTTGCTTCAAGCTGATGTGTATGGGGTTTGTATACAGATAGCTTTTGTAGTTTATTACTCTTGGCATTCACATCCAGAAAGCAGAACTCCATTTGGTTTTCATTACCTTTGCTGCTTATTAACAGTGCGGTCAACTTAAACATTGCCTGGGTGTAGAATTCAGTCTGGCCTGATTCAAGAGCATCATTTAGCTCTTTGACCATCAGTTTATTCAGGTCAGATGTTCGTCCTGTAGCATTTGAGAATTGAATCATTCCAGAAACCTGTAAAATATAATGAGTTTTTCAATGAAGAACAATATTTTTAGGAGTCTAGTTTGGTATTGGTCATGCGCTGAGTAGGGATATCCACTACAAACGGACTTCTTTTCTTTCTACTTGCTAACACTACTTAGCTTTGCCTGCAATCGAAGATCTCTCTACAAGACCAACAGTAAAATGAGCTCCTTAATAACCTAGGCAAATTATACCCTTTAACCTGAAGGAATTTAGAGTCCATGCTTAAAAGAACATAGAACCACAGAATAGTTTAGGTTGGAAGGGACAACATCCCCTAAAAAGCTATGCCAGAGCTGGTGAACACTCCACACACTCAAAAAACCATGTACCTACCTCTCCTGCATAGCGGTTGCGCAAATTAAGAGAAGCCATGAAGTTGGAGTAGTCCTTCTTCACACAAGTAGGTCTTTCAGTTAGCTGGGTTGCCTAAGACCAGACCACATATAGCTGTTTATACCATTCATATCCAAACACTTATCTTTTTTCTATTTATACCTTTACCTATGTTTTAAGTTTAGTTTTCTTTGTGCTTACCATCAGAATAGTATCAGGACCATTAGGTACAACAGTACCAGGACTGATAAAAATGAAATAAGGAACATGTGCACCAGTTCCGTGTATACAGTTTGAAATTTTTCAAAATTTATACACATGCGCGTTTTTTGAAAGACCAAAAAAGCATTAAAAGGGTAGTAAAATTCTAGAATCTGACAGCTTTCTGAAGGTGCTTTTGTCACCTGGTTGATCACTTCCCTACCATACTTCTTTCAGTACAGTTCTTGATGTGCAGGAGGGCCCTCATCAAAACAAGTACTGTGAACATATTAAGAAAATGAGAAAGTTGTTTCTCTTACTTCCTTTCCAGCTCTAAAGTTCTGATTTTTCACCTTGCCTCTTTATGGAACTACATCACTGCACTCCTGAAGCTTGGGAAAGTTCTTTACACTATTTATATGTAGTGACTAGCATTGGCTAGAAGGATGACTGTAACAGGGAATCAAAAGGAAATCCTACTAAAGCTAGGGGTGGAGGTGGGGACAGTTTCAGAACTGCTCCCAGAAAAAAAGCTGGCTGATGATACAACAGATTCTACCGGATGTTTCTTCAGGAAATCAGAAATTACAACCACATATGAGAAAAAAGGAAATGTAAAAAACTGCACAGAACTGTATGAAATGTGCAACGCAAGCATATTCTGAGTGAACCTATGTAAAATTAGAGCAAATGGATGTGGCTCACCTACATTACTGTTCTAGAAAGCAGCTCATTTCAGCCTTACACAAAGACACTACTTTCAAATCACTAAAAATCATCTCTAAAAAGCTCTTAAAAGACTTAGGTACAGTTTTACTTTCTTGCTTGTTATCACCCTACTTTTCAGTAATTTACAGTACAATAATGTGATTGGAAGACACCTTGACTTGAGACTGAGAGAAATAAGGTATCTGAGTGATTTTCAAGTGCTATGACAAAGATGATTTAGAAAATCTGTATTATCTGGCTAAACTGAATGTTATAAAATTAACATGACAGCTACACAAGCAAATACTCACGCCCAAAGTGGTGTTCTGTCTGTTGTAGCCAGCGAAGTGCAGAACACTTTCTGTAGCCATAGCCAGTCCTGTGTGCTGGGACAAGCCTGATACCCAGTTCTGATGTTTGTTTAGGTACTCCTGATGCACAACAAAAATTACCGTGTTTTTCAAAACAAGGCAGCTTATTAAGCAAGTGTTACATCATTACAAACTACCAGAAAAATTAATTAGACATGCATCTGACAACAAGTAGACTGTCTCTATTCATCCCTTTTAGGCATTGCTCCCCAGCAATAAGAAACTTTGAGCGTCATCCTAAACACGTAAAGAGTAAGCCTCGTTCCTTGTTACTTTAAGGCTGAGGTCCTCTTTAAAGAGAAACACTTTTTCACAAAAAGAACCTTACAAAACAAAGTGCTTTGGACTCCATGGAAGATGAGAATATAGTTATTCTTGTACATAAGGATAGAATCCATTGGGATTTTGTACTATTGAAGGACATACAAACTCCAGGTAGATTTTCAGCGTCCAAGATTGTTCTTGAGCCTCCCTAGAAATTCTGTTTTCAGCTCTAAATAGGCAGAATGCTCATCTAACCTGGACTACATATTTTCTACAACTACTCAAAGGGTTAACAAAAAGAGACCTCTGTTTTACTGTAGTGAGATTTCTTGTTTACATAAAGTATTTTATTTATTGTATTAGTACACCATAAAGAGTCTTCTGTAGTCTTTGCTAAGTCCTTTTACCACTTTCAGCTGAACTCTGCCACATGTGAGCATTTACTACATCCATGCTCAAATTAAAGTCTGGAGTTTACAGTGGTCTCATATATAACGGTGTTTCTCTGTATTTGAAAAATGAACTGCATAGATGGAAAAAAACATGCTCCCAAGAGGAAAACAAGAAAAAAGTTTTACAACCTAATTACACATTTCAGTCAAGCTGGTATTTTAAGCTAGCTATAATTAAACTTTGCTAGGCAGAGCATTCTATTATATCAAATTCTGATTTCTGAATTAAGTCCAGGATGACCAACTGTTTACAAACCTGTCATGTTAAAGATATTCAGGTTTGGACTACACTAAAGCAACAATTCTATTCTCTGGCAATGCTATAAGGGAAATCTTAGTATGATAAAAAAATTAAAATGAAGCTTGGACAGTGAAAAAAATAATAAAAACCCACAGTTTAATTCTAATTTTGAAGATCTACAATGATCAAATTCTTTCACAGAAACAGGCTCAGTACCTGTAGATGAGATTTTGTAACAGAGGGAGCCCATTTCATTGCTTCTTGCAGAATCATCCCACAGCGTGCAGCAAAATCCTTGACTATACTCTAGAACAACAAAGCACCAATAAATCAGTAAAATGCAGGATATTTAACAAGAGGCACTGGTTTTAATGGTGTAATAAGTAACATAGGGACTAAGACAGGTTGCAGCAACATGATACAGTTAAAATTTCCTCTAACAATGAAACGTACCCTCAGGTAAGCAAAGAACTGTCAACGCTTCAAGCCAAGTAAAATAATAAGATTCAGAAAAATATAAATGCCAAGAGTCAGATTGTATTAAAAAAACCCTTATTTACAAGTATTTTTGAAAAAAGGTTTTTGTTTTTTTTTGTTAAAGTACCATTTAGAGTAACTCAGAGTTACTTACCTCTGAAACAAAATAATCGAGCATTATTTTGTTGTATGATAAATCAAGGAGGACTGCCTACCTCTCTGGCTTCATGTGTGTCAGGGACAGTTATTCTATATGGAGCATCAGGAATGTCATAGTATGGTTGGTCCTTGTGAATGTCCTAAACAAAAACAGTTATCTATTCTTAATAAAATAAAATTCATCATCACTTAACTTGAACAATAGAGGTAGCACTCCCCCTAAATAAGAAGTCTGATTTAACACACTATTTTGTTCACATTTGCTCTCAATCTGAACAACTCTAAGATTCCAGTTTGGTTTTCAGTATAAGTAATTCTAAAAATTTGAAACCTTCTCCTCAACATTTAGTACAAAAATAAAACTTGACAAAGCCTTTCCAACTTCAAAAATACTAATATGTAATATTTCTAGTATTACAGATTAAATGTAGTAAATCCAAGAGATATGGATAAACATACACAGATTAAAAAGAATATAATCTGACAACCATTATCATTCAAAAA
>VXAA01003794.1:187882-227265 GCA_013399115.1 Anseranas semipalmata | reverse complement strand
AAAAAAAAAAAAACACAAACTACCATCAAATTTTTATTTAAAATGAGAGAGTTCAACAGTTACAATCCAGAATGGGTAATCCTCTGTTTTCTTAATGATAAATTTGATTTTCTGAACATCTGACAACTTTCAAGCACTATTTTTACTATGAAACAGGAATGCAAATGTACTCATTTCACAGAAGTCTACTGATTAAGATTATATCGATCTTAATGATGAAAGCAAAAGCAACTGAAGAACTCCAAAAAAGTAAATATTAAATGCTGAAGCAAAAAAAAAAAAAAACAGTTCTATGAGAGAAAAATGGAAACATGCATCTTGTATTCCTAATAGCATCACTAAAAAAGAAACTTACTGCACTAAGAGACAGTGACAGTGTCTGCAGAATATCTAGCATAGTCTTCAGCACAGTTCCACTCCACAGCAAGTGAGGAAATCTAGAGCAAGACAGGATTCAGAAACACAGTAACCATGGAGAGCTGAGGAAGGAAATTATTTTAATCAAGAAATGGAGCTACTCAAAGAGCACTATCTCATACTCTACAGAAACCACAAAGCTTGCCTTGGCTCACAACAGACTGGCTCAATACATGTTTTAAAACTCTCTAAAAAGCAAGCTAAGTAGAGCTATTCCACTGTAGTTGACATTGCATTTATTTCATGGGTGCTTTCCTTTGCTCCATCCACGGGAATGCTAAGTGGACACAGACATTTTAAGCAGGGATTTCAGAGCCTGTATTAAAAGTACTGTTGGATGTTATTTTACAAGACAATGTTTCAGCAGAAGTACCAGCCGCCAAATCCACACGATTGTTTTCATTAATTACATGAGTATTCACTAAGCAGTCAATGTGAAAAGAAAAACAGAGAAGTGAAATCTACACTCACTTGTCTACCAGACCAGATAAGTACTTGTCTGCAACTCTCCTGATCCTCTTGTGAATGTGGTTAAAATTCACCAGTAAGAACTGAGCATGTCTCTCCAGCTCTTCTTCATTCTCCTTGGTTTTAGGCTAAAAAACCACGCCAAAAAAAGTGTAAAGCCAAGCACACTTTAATAAACTGAATGAGAATTTTTATACTAATTTTAAATTTTAGTTGCCATGTAACCTACTTTATCAGCCATCATTGTCAGGAAAGCTTCAAACACCTTATCAGCAACAGCTATCACACACTGCATCATTCCTGAAGAATTGAGAGAAGTCACAGATTTGATCATAAGAAATGAGTTTTCTTTATGCTTAACAGTTAAGAAGTGTTTATGCTTACCAAACCAGCATTGAACCAAGCTGTTTCAAAACAAAAACAGCATTCTTGGCAAGAATAAGACAACAGCAGTCTAATGAATGAGAGTCATTTTGTTATTTAGTTGATTGATTTGTTCTAGTTTTGCATGCCTGGAGACAACTTCATAGTATCTCAAGTTGCAAGATAACCTAGATAGGTAAACTTACCAGATTTGTCTTTTTGAATTGCTTTATCTTCAAAATAGCAAAACATGACTTGGAAACGATCTTGGTCAGTTGAACGCAACACCCTAGGAGAGGAAGAGTTTTACAGGGTTGTTTTTTTTTCCTTTTATTTAAACACCTTCAACACAAATCTATGTACTTTAACCCCATATTACATACCACACACATACAGTAATGATTCATTTCATGGTAATTTTAAGTCTCTAATAAGTGTGATACTGCTATTTGTTTCTACATTCATCTAACTGGGCTCAGATGATAAAACACCAGGTTGTCACTGAGAGAATAACTTTCACACCTCAGGAGCAGGAAACCTGATGATGATGCACTTATACAATCACCACAAACATATAAACACAGTACAATCTTTGGCATTTCTACAGGCTTTGCTTCTATTGAATTTGCACAGTGGAAATACCACTTATTAAAAAATTGTTTCTAAAACACAGCCAGTATGTTTCTGGAAACTGTTGTACATGTTGTCAGCTATTGTCAAAGTAAAAATGCGATGGGGAAGTTTCTACCTACTTTCCTTACTGCTAGACCTTCACCTCAGCTTTCAGCTACACACTTCTTTGCATAGCAGTAATGAATACACCTCTAAAGAAAAAAATGTAAATTCAGTAAATTAGGTTAGTACAACCTAATACACACTACTCTCACAGAATAGATTATCTTTTGGATATTTTATCCTTCCGAGGAGCAAGCACAATACTTCAACTCTGTGCAGAAGATACATTACACTTGCAAGACGCTCCTCTGAAGAACCCTTTTGCCCATCTTCTATTAGTTCCTATACAAAGGAGTTTCCATTTTTTGGGCCCTGCTATATTATCCCATCCTTTTACCTATCCTAATTTCTGTACAGATGAATTCTCAGTCTCAGAATCTTCAATGAAGCTATTTTGACTCAAAATATTGATTCTCATTTATCATAGCATCTGGCAATTTTACTTGAACATATACAATTTGAAAAAAAAAATCAGGGAAAAAGGTGTATATATATATACATATATATACCTCATATACTCCAGGCGATAAACAGAAAGGAGGTAGGTAGACATGGCAAAGTCCAACTTATTGATCAATGCTGACACTTCTGGAGGAGGATCCAAGAGATTTATTATGGTACTCCGCAGTTCATTTAATTCAGCCTAGAGATGAATACATGCAGTTATCTGGAGTGGGAGGACTATATTAGTTTGTGTTCTGAAAACATTTGCTTTAGCTATTAGTCTTTTAGCTATTTTTTTAGCTATTAGTCTTTTTAATTTTTTATGTTCACAAACAATATGCTAGGATGCCTCTGAATGCAGACTAGGTCCAACTACTCTAACTTAGCAAGTCAGATTCTTAAAATACAGAATTAAACAGAATTAAACATTGGAGTCAAGCTCCCTGTCGAAGTAACTACTAGTTTCCATGCAATAACATGAGGAAACACAATTCCTACAATAAAGGCATGTAATTTTCATCAACATCAATGTTGTCCAGCTTCTGAAACTTCACGGGACTGTTGTGCTATGCTTTGATGTCACAGCATTAAATATCTAGGCACGTGCAGATTTCTGAATTATATCAGAGCCAGAGACATCTTAAAAGCTGCAAAAATTCAATCCACCTTATACTGCTACCACAAATAGTCTTCATGTAAAATCTATCCTGCAAACACTAGGGAGATAGAAGTATACCATTACCAAGCTAGAGGATGAAAGATAAAAAAGTTCAATTAATATACATTTCTTCGAACAGGGAGAAAGAATGAATGTGCTGTTTCCTTCCAAAGTTGCCTCTCTTTTTTTCTTTTTTTTTTATAGTTCAAGTTTTGTCTTTGTCTTATAAAAAATTGATGAAACTGACTATTAAAATACTTCCATCTCCACAAAGACTTGGTTTCTACAGCTAATCAAAATAGTGTAGCTACTACCCTAAACACTTGTATTAACACATTCAATAAAGCCAAACCATGTACACTGCTGTCATAAGAGTTGTGTAAAAAGCTGTTTTTCACTAATAGGAGGCAGGTTGAAAGGGTATTGTGCCTATGAAATACATAATATTTCTTTGTTAGTACATCATGTAACACCTGACAGACATTATGGAAGGAGGTAATAGAAGAAATTAATTCTTACAGAAGTCACAGTATCATTCTTCATGGCGGAATTGTACTGAAGAACAGATCGAAGTGGTTCTTTGCTTGGAAATGTGAGTAATGGAGACTTGGTGGCAATTTCACATACACCTTCATACCATTCCTCTGGCCAGAGACCTAAAGCACAAGCGTAGAGAGGACAGTGGGAAGGGGGAGAAAAACAATATTAAGATTCACAAAGTTAATCAGCATCATCAAGCTTTGCACTGCTATCTAGAGCCAGTTTTTCCCATTGTACCACATATTTGATCTTCCATTTCAGGAACTTGGCTATCAAAATTCATATTTAAGTCACAGCTAAGTGCTGTATTAGCTTAGAAAAAAAAACTAGAGTCCAATGACTGTGCTGAATCTTATAGCAAAACAGAACATTTACACTTCTGTTCATCAAGAGTTTAAATGCAAGCAGCAATATTATTCTCTTAAAATTTACGCTACCTGATCCTTCCACAGCAAAACCCATGAGCACTGAATACAACCAGAAGTCACGGAACAGCTTTTGCAACCTGGGCTTGGCCTCCTTGATGGGTGGCAAGCGTCTAGTGAGCTAACAAAGAAATAAAAATTAAAATCAGAAATGGTGGCAGTTACAGTAACCTAATTCCACGTAGAATCATAAAATCATTTAGGTTGGAAAAGACCCTTAAGATCATCAAGTCCAACCATCATGTAACACTACTAAGTCCACCACTAAACCATATCCCTGAGTGCCACATCCGCACGTCTCTTAAATAACCTCCAGGAATGGCAACTCCACCTCTTCTCTGGGCTGCACAGGAATCAATTCATGTACCTTCATTTTACAAAGGTAATATTCTTTGTCACCTGTGGAAACTAATACTACATTGCTAGTGGTATACTGAAGAAAATTAGATTTTGTTAGAATAGCTTAGATGTTAACAATCAAGATGCTTGAAGTTAATTTCCTTGGTTTCACACAGGAATACCACCATACTAATACAGTAATTCTGGAGAGAATGCATAATATTAGTACACATCAACTGCAGAGAGGAAGAGACCACATGGTCCTTTAAACTGTGTGTTGAAGACAGTGCCATGCAGCTTTGCTTCAGTACAAAGGAACTCAAAACCAAATAAATATTAGTCAAACATACTTCTGGTTGCTATTGTTTATTGGCTTTGTGGAAATACATTGAGGCTCCAGTTGGGGATCTTTCATTGTTTGCACCCACGCACATAATGACATCAGTCCTGGGGAATTTACTATCTAAACAAGCAAGTAAAAGAGCATTATTTTCAACACATCTATTAAAATTCTCTGATACTTTTTTCACAAACAGCTGCTACTACTGGAGCACAGTTTATACTCCCAGACAACATGATATGGAATCGTATATAAATTTATATAACAACTCTGATAGTCTGTTACCCTAAAATTGTTACAAGCACAGACCTTGTTTAAAAACTTAAAGAAAAGGTTCATTAAACCGTCAGCTTTATCCAATGTGACTGGATATTATTACTGCAAACTATTTAAAAAAATTGTTAGATTCTAATCTAGCTTGAAGATATTTTCTCTAACTGTACAATAATTCTCTTGTGGTATGAAAAACCAACAGTACTTCAGTAAAACCTTATATAAAGCCAACTTGGGATGTATTTGTAAATCATGAGGCAGTTTGTTCATTAAAAAAAAAAAAAAAAAATCCTTTACTATAGTAAAATTAACCTGAGTCTAAGCTGTTGAACAGCACTGCAGTTGTCAGCAAATGTCTGCACCAATACGACACTGACTAAAGTAGCCTGACCATCACTACCCCAGCAGCCTCAATCACATTTGAAGTGACATACAAATAGTAATACATCCCCAACTCAGCACAAATTAGCAGTGACATAGTTGCTACTAGTCATAAACAGCCAAGTTTATGTGCACGCTTGACTTCGAAACTTTACATACACACTAATTTTTGCTCAAAGATTTTCCTCAAAAGTGAACAAGTACCTGCAAAGCCATAAAAGTAGTTTAACAAACAACAAACCAAACGATCCAGCAGAGATCACTAGGCGAGGGAGGGATTTTGGCTGACGAAGTAAGTTTAGCAGTGTTTGGTTTAGAGAATGTTTACTTTGGGAGATAGACAAAAAACTAGCGTCAAAGTTCAGATTTAAACCCTGCCATTCCCCTCACTTCAGCTATTCAACACATCTTTTCTGTACAGTGGCTTAAAGGTAAGCTTCATTTACATCTTCTGTTATTTTAGGTAGATCTGACACAAATGCACTTATATTGCAGAGTGGGGGAATGCTTTGCCTGTGTAAGTGGAGCTGAACAATAATTAAACTTTGGTGAAGATGAGAATGTAAAGTTGGGAACTACAGACAGCAAACTCTTACATGACAAAAGCAGAAAACATTTACCAGTGGTTACTGGACAGAGAATCTCAGCCCAAAGGGCCTGACTTCTGGGGGCAGGGAAAAAAAAAAAATTATGAAGAAACAAATACTACTGACTCAAGTCCTTCAGTTACAATGTAAAACCTTTTCAAATGCACCTTCTAGTGATCCTTCATCATCGTAAAACAATTAATTTTTGATATGGGTTAATCACCTTAAACGGTTTTAAGATTTCAGGCTAATTAGTTTGATGGGAGAGTTTACAAAATTAAAATTTTAGCTAAGTTACTTCAGTCTTCCTACAACATGTTTGAAAATATTTGCCACAAGTAGTGATTTACAGATCTGTGTTTATGTATTTTACTTCTACAGAGTAGCTCTTTGGACTATTTGCTAATTCACAAAACATTTTGATCAACATGTTAGTAAATTTTTGTTTTTATCACATTCAGTGTTTTTTCCTAGATTGTAAATACCTGCGTGTGTGTTTTAACTCAATTACTATCAATAGAGATTGACTTTATAAAGTCACCGACTTTCTAAAGAAGTGTGATCAAAAATCAAGACCCTAGCATTCAGACACCCATTTTACAGTCTCAGTTGACACAGTTATTGAACATTTATATTTTGGTCTTTCTTTGACTGCCACAGGAAGAAATCACACTTTTTCATATCTTTTTCAGATCACTATAATTATTGCAAGCCAGTATTATGGTGAAAAGTCTCTCAGACCCACTTCTTGCTAGTGTTTTACAGACGAGTAAGGCTGATGGATTCTCTTCAAATTTTATGCATCTCAGACTAGTTCTTGATTTTAAAATCATGAAGAAAAAAAAGCAGTCCAATACTCAATAGATGAAGAAGAGAAAGTTTCCCTTCGGAAACAGCAGGTTCTGCTTAAATATATTCTCAAATAAAATAAATCCAGTTAGAAATCTAGCACTGGGACAACACTAAGACTAGAAAAATCGTTCTAAATAGGAACTTAAGAGACTTCACATCATTAAGAAAACAGAGCAGTACTTTTTGTGTAGCACTGCACCATACGTAAACAAACTAAACAAAAAGCAGAATCAAGTCAATCCAAATGAAAGAGGCAGACAGGTATACCACAACTGTAGAAAGTGTACATGACCATGGAGCAACACCTAAGTAAGATGATGAGCAGGCCAGTATGTACACTTATGCCTAACACGTCCCACAGTGCAGCCCCACTAACAGTGTTTAGTGCAAATGTCTTTCTCCAGGTTTGTCACTACATCCCCAGATCTCCTTTATTCCATCAAATTTCAGCTTCACTCATCCAAAAATACTCCCATAAAACTCCCATTTTTTGCTGTAGCTACACGTCTGTTTTTCAAAATCCTCAAGACATCTCAGCCTTCTGGTATGCTCCTTCAGTGGATGCCTAGTCCCTCCTCCTACCAAGCTCAAATCTTCCAATTTCTCTTAACCTCGTATTTTTAGCACACATCAGTGTGCTAAACACAGCGAGCAGCACACATCAGTGTGCTCTAACACAGTCAGTAAACATTTAGTGGTTTATTTAGTAGTTAGTGGTTTATATATAAAGAGTGCCATGCATTTTAGGTAACGAGTTTGTTACCACCGAAATATGTCAATAACAACTACTTCCATGGGAGGAGTTCAACCAATTATTTGGCAGGCTGGAGGCATTATGTAAGCAAAAATGATTACCAGTAAAACAGATTTATCCATCTAATTAAGCTCTGTCCCACTAAAAAAAATGCTGCCGAATAAACTAACTACAGACTTTCTGCTCCGACAGAATTCATTGTAGACCTAAAATTAGGGAACAGACAACTAAAATTCAATTACCCTATGCTCTCCCACCTTTGTTGTCTTCCAGGTTTTGACCTGTCAGAATGAAGTTCCTGTTTCATTTGCTTGTCTTTGCTGTCATCATAACCTCCACATTTTGTGGAATCAAGGACTTCAGTGAGCATTTTGAAAGCCTCCAAGATGCACAACCACATAAAAATGTGACCTATGATATGCCAAACTTACCACTGGAGTTCCACAGAGAAAACACCATCACTAATGACTTGATTCCTGAAGAGGAGGAAGAAGAGGACTATCTAGATCTTGACAAGATACTGGGTGAAGATGACTACAGTGACATTATTGATGCTGCTCCATACATGGTTTCTGAAATTCAGCAAGGAAATATTCTTGAACTTTTCCAAGGCAAAACCAGAATCCAGCGCCTTAATATCCTCAATGCAGACTTTGGCTTCAACCTTTATCGGAGTGTGGCAGACAAAGCCAACTCTTCAGATAATATTCTCATGGCTCCCGTTGGTATTTCCACTGCAATGGCTATGATTTCCCTGGGTCTGAAGGGTCAAACTCAGCAGGAAGTATTATCTGTTCTTGGCTTTGAAGACTTCATTAATGCCAGCACCAAATATGAGCTCATGACTGTTCATAATCTCTTCCGCAAACTCACTCATCGTCTCTTCAGGCGCAATTTTGGTTATACTCTGAGGTCTGTCAATGATCTTTATATTCAGAAGGACTTTTCTATTCTGAATGATTTCAGAAACAATATGAAAACATACTACTTTGCTGATGCCCAACCAGCTGACTTTTCGGATCCTAACTTCATAACTAAAACCAATGAACGCATCTTGAAGCTGACCAAAGGATTAATAAAGGAAGCTCTTGTGAATGTAAACCCTACAACACTGATGATGATTCTTAACTGTCTTTACTTTAAAGGCAAGTATCTGTTATTTCAATTTTTAGCAGTGGATTTTCATAGTTTGCAATTCACTGCATACTTCAGTAGAAATCTCAGACTGAACTTAAATCTACTCTACAGTTCAAAATAGCCTATAGGTTCCTTTATCAAGAAGAATCTCTATTATTAACCCATAGTTTGCATGTTTCTGTAGCACACCAATTTTTTAGTCATGCCCTGAAGTTAGTGGGTATTATACAAGGACAACAAACACTTATTACATCCAAAAGCTTACAGTCTAAAAGTGAGACTAAAAAACATATGAATGCAGAATAGCCTCAGAAAGCATAGACTCCGTAGCAGTCTCGGATGGTGAGGTAGTGCTTCACGTGCAAGTTATTAGTCATTCAGTCCTGCTTCAGGTTATTGACTTCACTGAAATTGTACAGGTTGATTTCAGTTAAAACACTTAATATTTTTGTAGCATTCATGATTCATAGGAATGACTAAAGAATTTCAGCTTAAAGTATTTTTATATGATCAGAGTGTGATCCTTGTCAATGAGTCTGTCCAGTGGACTGAAAAGAATAATCAAAACGTTATTCTTCTAAAAGTAAAAACACATTCACTACTTGGAGTATTTCAGTAATTCAGCACAGACTGTCCACTGCTACGGACTCCTACATGTTCCACTATAGGCTGAACAGTTAATGAGGCTTGAAATAGAGGCTGCACAACATACTGTTACTATAAATTCTTATTTTCAATCTCTTTACATTTTAGTTTAGAGTCCGTGGTGAGATTTTCAACATTGGTTATCTGCCTCAGGTTGAAAGTTTGGTGATTTTTTTAACAATGTTTCAAACAGTATTAAATGAGCAAAAGGCAGGAGGTGCGAGCAAAAGAGGAACTGAGGACAAAAACAAAATCTGTTACTGTGTAAGATAAAAAAATCAGATAAAGGTAAAGTAAAACATCAGTAGGAAAAGAGAGATTACCACAAACGGATAGCAATGTTTGGAAGTACAACATACTGCTTTCCATAACCTATAAAGGGGGGGGTTCCTTTTTCTAATTATGTCCCTGCTTCCAGGAAACAGATGCTCAAGGTCTCTCTTACAATCTGCATTCTCAGCATTTGATTTTGCAACAGTGTTCCTCCAATTTGTGAAATGTACCTTTTCCACTCACTTGCAAGGCATTACTGCCTTGAATAATGCTGCTTGTCTCGTTAAAAGTTCTGGAGCTGTCATTAGCATAAGATCCAATAATCCCTTATTTTGAAGTGCCATTCAAAATCAGCTTATTTGTATTCTTAAGTACATCTCTGATGATTATACCTTGTCATAAAGGCATGGCTTTACTGTCCATAAGATCATCCAAAGAAATGGATTACACAATGTGCAACAGATGCATTATTTTTTCATGATTGGTCATATTTAAAATACCTCCTATTTTAGGATACGTATTTTGAAATCATTAAATGCTTTTTCTTTCCTCCATGTAGTCCTGTTATTTCAAATTACCTCAGTGTCTGCTGCTGAAGGCTAATTTCTAGCCCTCAAAAGCAAAAAAGATCAATTCTATATTGGTGTCTCCCATTCTATCATCTTACAGTAACCATCTCCTGGTAATTCCATTTCAAGTGAAACAACTTTTCAAAAGCAGGTTCTGCTCCTGATGTTCCTAGTGCCCCTACCAGTCCTTTAAGACATACTAATCTTTGTCCACATCTTTCCATTTATGTTTACACTGTTTGTGTCACTACAGAGAAGCCATGTTTAGCCCTCAGAGCTAAGAAACCTATGAGTATTCTCAGATACTGAGAGATGCTCAGTATAAGAAATATTGAATAACAGTACAGTTGCCAGACACCATTAAGTTTTAGGCTCCTTTTATGCTAAATACCATCAAGAATTCATTGGAAGCTATTCAGTCTTGGTTAGAATCCAGTACAGGTGTCCAGTCCACATCTATCTGAGATCTGTTCTCCATTTTGCCAGGGTTTGAGTGAGCTCCCTATTAAGTAGAAGCTGGTTATTTTAGCCATGATAGACCATAGCAGCTTTTGATAACTGAAAAATGTTAACAGGCCCAAAATTGCTTCTCTGAGATTCTAGTAATGGCTAGACATATCAAGAAAGTATTAGAATGGAAGTTGGACCTAAGTTTTTGTTTGTTTGTTTGTTTTGTTTTTTTTTTTTCCTGTCACTTCACAGTAAATTTGGCAAAGTCAGATTACAGGTCTCAGAATCCTTTGCAACATCTTTAAAAGGTTAAAGTTGTAGTCTCTCCACACAGTAGCGGCCACAGTCCTCATGTGTTTGCTTGCCAACAGTGACCTACAATCCAGAGTTTTAACAGGAAATACGAGTATCCCTATTTCCACTATGACATTCTAGCTTCATCTGCCCATTAAGAGACATTTTTCCAAAGCTACAGTTCTGAAGAGATCAATAGTAACATTGCTTTGAAAAAGTAGGTTTTTTTTTTCGCCCTCTTCAAACACAGTCAATAAATAATTGGGGATACCCAAAGAATCTTCACATAGCTTTACCATCAGGGTTTGACTCATGCTTTCTCTGCTGCAAAATGTGTTGAATTGTGTTTTTGGGAATAAACCTACCAGCTGACATGCAAGTGTGCTAAAATCAAACCAAACTGGATAATAGAATTAAGCAGTCAATGCCCAAACTCTCCAGGATGTCTTAACATGGTACATTAATTGGTTTGGATGGATTAAGTCAAGGTAATGCCTTCAGCATAATATCTTAAAGTATTATGCAAAATGAAATCAGCTATTACCTAGCTTGATGTGCCAGTAATATGCTTGAAGCAGGCCACTTCAGTGCTGGTTTCAAGCATCAGATCTCTCCAAATATATAGCTGTGTCTTTTGTTCCACTAGGTGCAAGCCCTGTCAAATACTTTGCATGTTTATAGTTTGTCATTCCCAGATTCCTCGTAGGTTAAAAAAAAAAAGCACACACAAAGCCATTTCAGATTTCCAATTTGTGTTTACCTCCTTTTGTAATTCAGAACATTAAAGTCAGAAATTTTAAAGTTGCTTTAAAACTTGTTGTCTCATTCAGACTTAAAGTTAACAATCTCCTACAGTAAATCCAAATTCACATGAAAGAAAGTTTAAGTTACGCTGTTATTCTGGGAATATTTTTCTAAATAAGGTCCTGGGTCTTTTTATCTGTCTTCTGCACTGTATTAACAGGAACATGGGAGAATAAGTTTCCAGTGGAAATGACAACCAAAAGAAGTTTCCGACTGAATGATAAGCAAACAATAAAGGTTCCTATGATGCAGACTAAAGGGAACTTCCTGGCTGCTGCAGACCCTGAGCTAGATTGTGGTGTGATCCAGCTCCCGTTTGTGGGGAACATCAGTATGCTGATTGTACTTCCACACAAGCTGTCTGGCCTGAAAGCCCTAGAAAAGCAGATAACCCCTCAAGTGGTGGAAAAATGGCAGAAGAGCATGACAAACAGGTATCCGCTGAAAATTACATCTTGTCGAAGTCTTAATATACTTTCTTGATCATATTGGCAAGGGTAAGTAGACAGCATAGAAGATAACACATGATATTTTGATTAAAAACTTTAAGCTTAAGCAAAAAAAAAAAAGCAAAAAGATGGACTTATTGAATTAAAAAATCGGGACCTCTCAAAATCTGACCTCTCAAAACTTAAATGCTGTTGAGAAATCAAGGGCAATGGGGGTAGAAAATTCTAATGGAGCCCCAAAATTCTTGCTGTTAAGTATTTAACCTTATAGATTTAAAGAAAGCAAAGTTCTTACTGATAAAATATACAAAGAGAATGAAAAACTGGAGTTTAATAACAGATTATTCATGGAGAATAATCTGGATCATATAGAAAGCAGCCTACATTCACTTCAGTAGTGTGCATTTCAATTTATATGGCACAAAGTCACACATTCAGTAGCCAACTATGCAGACTACAATTTTCTCTCCTGTAAAAATTATATAGCCTGCCTTGTGCAAGATGACAGGCTAGATGGTATCTCCTCCGTCTTGATAAAAAGAGCTGATCTGATGCATTATTCAAGCAGTTAAGCTATTTCTATTGTACAGAATTGACAAATCTCCAATTTAGTACTCCAGAAAATTTGTCAGTTCAGTATTTATTACAAGCATACCCAATCATATACTGAAATGCTCAGAGCCCCATATACTATGCACACAACCAAAGTAAAGCATCATAAGTTAAATGTTAGATTGACAAACTAACAGTTTTGGGAGGGGAATTAATTATAAAGAGCACAGCTTGAAATTAGTGATGCCCAAGTTTTGAAAGTAAAAGTATGGTACAAGTTCCTATATATTTGTGTCCTGCTTGCTGAAAACAGTTACAAAAAAAGTAAAGCAAAGGAGTTACGCAAATATGCACCTCCTCAATGATTTTTTCATTTTTGTTTTTATTTTTATTAGAACAAGAGAAGTGGTTCTGCCTAAATTTAAGCTGGAGAAGAGCTACAATTTGATTGGTTTCCTGAGATCCATGGGAATAGACGAACTGTTCAATGAAAGAGGCGACTACTCTGGTGTATCAGATGAGAAAGTCGCCATTGACAGGGTATTTATTCCTCTCCTGTTTTCACTTCCTTTCTGATTAAGCTATATCACCCGAAAATGAAGCAAAGCAATACAAATCATTCACAGTTTAATAAGCTAAAATATTATTTTATAGTGTTTCCTGGAGGATATAGGAGGGATGTGGGTTTCTCTGCATGTCCTCATTGACTGTTTATAAAAAGAGGAATATGTTTAATTAGATATCAAATTAACTAGAAGTGTTATGGTTGATCAGTTGGTCAGAAACTGGCCTTCCCAGAACCCCAAACCAAAGGACTGCTGCCACTAGGGGCTGCCAGCAGGAGCATCACAAAGGAGGCACATGCTGGACATGGGCTGGCGGGGAGGGGGAAGGCTGCAAGCACATCATTTGAGCATACTGAAGAGATCCTCCTTTTTTATTTTATTTTTCACAGTTCAATCACCAAGGCACAATAACTGTGAATGAGGAAGGCACAGAAGCTGGAGCAATAACCAACGTCGGTTTCATGCCTCTTTCCACTCAGATTCGCTTTATTGTCGACCGCCCCTTTTTGTTTCTGATCTACGAACATCGTACCAGTTGCCTTTTGTTCATGGGTAGAGTTGCCAACCCTGCCAAGTCTTAAAAGCAGAGACCTCCAACATGCTTTCATACACAGGCTGTATAATTATGCATTAATATACCAGTATCATAAAAGGCAATTTTCTTATTATATTAGTTAATACAAAAGCCATTGGTATAAAAATATATATATATAGTGCCTACAGATAGTTTCACATGAATGGACTCATAATAGTAGATGATTTGACTGCAGTGGTTAGTGCCATGTATCAATACAAGTGTATTAAAAAATACCACAAAGTAACTTACACTTTGTGTTCTACTTCACTGTAGAAAATGTAATCAATAAAATATTTAGACTACCTGGATTTTTGAACTTCAGCTCTAAATTTGTGTTAGGGCACCTATTTATAATATAGGAATAAGGAAATCCTAAATACCCAACTGGCATTAGAAACCTGTCTCTCCTGGGTATTTTATATTGTCTAAAGCTATTCAGAGTAGGTGCCTGCATTCTTGCTTTTGTTTGCATCATTTAACATTCAGCAGAGCGCCACAGACCATGAACTCTATGGACCAATGTACTAAATAAGAGAAAAATGTCTTGGAAGAATGAAATACTAATGGATCCACTATTTTTCCCCAGCCTAACTTCAATGATTTCACTACAGTTCTCCAATATTCATCAGTAGAAGCAATTTCAGAGTTAGGCCAACCAGGTAATACCTTAGAATACCTTATACATTGAAAGCAGCTAGTGAAACTTAATCCTCTCTACAAAAAGCGATTTATAGCAATTGCAACATTTGTTAAGAATTCAAATGCACTCTCCATACTCAATTCAACAGACAAAAATCTTCCAAGTCCTGCACCAAGACTGTAAACTTTCTGAATCATTCTGGTAGCAATATGCATGCTAATTTTCACATCTGAAAAAGAAAAACTTTATCTGCACTGTAGCATATTACTACCAACCTGGTATAAGGAAGAGTTATACCTTACATACAAGTTATTAAAGCCCATGAACATACTCACCTCTTATATCTTCCTTTGCATCATAACTTAACATAAAAGATGTGCCTCAAAAACCAGTGATTTTATTTGCAGTATCAAATATTGTATCACTCTAAATATATTTGTATTATAAGTGTCTCATGCTAGCAAAAATACAAAAAGCTGTCAACCAACAGTTTAAGGATTAAGAACTCTCTTAAAAAGCTATTCTTCAATATTAAGTTTAACATTTTATTTTGCTTCCATTTGTAATTTTGCATCTACTACAATTATTTCCCCCATACGCAGAGCCCTTTTAACTTGACGGCCAAAGAAATACTGGTATTAGATGAAACAGAATGATGAAGAGTTGACATCAAGTAAGAAGTTCAGATGTTTCTCTACTCCTAGCTTAAACTGTACTTACTCATAAGCCCATATGGGAGACAAAATTTTCAGTATTGAAGTTTCACAACAGAAATCATTATCATTCATGTACATATTTTATTGTTTTATCTACATTCAGAAAGAACAGGATATTCAAAAGATTAAATATTCATGCCCTAAATTTAATTAGTTTATCAAAGATTAAATGAGCTGNTTTTTTTTTTTTTTGGTTTGAGACCCAAGTAACCAGAATTATTCAAGGGAAAGAGGTCAAGCAGAAAAGCAAATCAGCTACTGCTCAAAACTCATGATCTTCATATATTGTGCAAGAAAGTCAAATATTTGCTTCAACAACCATAATGTAACCATTAACTCTTGCTTCAGATTCTGGCACTATCTGACTATTTAAAGGTCACATTGGTTAAGAAAAATATAGTTATCACCAGCTATTCAGAACAAATACATCATCAATAAAAATTTGAAACAGAAAAATACTTCCATAACTTTTACATTAAGGCTCTAACACATACTAATTTTTTTTTCCAATATGCAGGGAATGATCTTGCACTCTAATCAGCGATGACATTGCCACTAACTTCACTAGCACCTCAAAAATACTACCCACTAGGGTCTCTCTCTCAACAGAGGACTGGCTAGTTTAGTCAAAAAGTGGGCAGCTATTGAATAATAGTAATCCAAGACATTTATAAATACATTTCTGTAAAGCTAGGATCTGGTCCCTTGTGATTGCTGGTGAATTCAGGAAGATTTTACGCTGGAAACTGATGGAAGAGATGTGGGAAGGAAAGGAACAGTTCTGTGGTCTTTGGTGTTAATTTAAGGCTCTTCTCTTTGAAAAGCTTCAGTAAAGAGGTTTGTGAGGGCAGAATGAAATGATTTTTTTTCTTCTCGTTAATGGATGTGCAATATGAGCAAGTTACAAATAGGCATGCTTACTGCAAGTACATAATGTTTTCCCCTTTTGTCCCACTAGCTGTGCAGAAAAAAGCCACAGAAGAATTCAACATCAGGAAGGGAGAAAGTGACCTGATGTTTTTTGTCCTCGAGTAAGTTTGTCCATGGATCTTTTAGGCCTGAATGTTCTGTAGAAACTACAGTTAGGAGACTAGTCCTACTGACTTCAGAACCCAGCCAGTTCTAGTTTCAGGAGATAGGGGGCACTTCTTCCCCTTCTTCCTCCTTCTTCATTGATTTTTTTTTCCCCATTTAAGAAGCAGAATTCTCTGTGCTGCCAAACTAAGATTTATTTTTAACTGTTTCTATTAACTTTTGTTTTTCACTTTTCTCAGGCCACTTTTTCTTCAGATGTATGCCGTTTATTACATTGCACACCAAACATTATTCAAAGAAATATGCCCTGTGGTATTTAGTTCATGAATCTCTTGAATTCATGACAAGCAACAATTTAACTGTGAATCATGAAAGATTAATGGTACTACTATACTACTGTATCTGGGATGCTTACTTCTACATTAATCAAACCGTTGTTAGTCAAACTATTTGACTCTGCAATAGCACTGATATTTGATATATGTGAGAAAAATTGTTCTGTTGGTAATTACCCAACCATTGGCTACTCACCACAGCAATAACGGGAATAAGCACTCCAAGATTCCCTGCACTACTGGAGGCCTGGAAAAGAAAAAGGAAGTTATCATCAAAATGTCTACAGAAGCATTTCTAAAATACTTGCTAGGCGACATTTCAAGCATCAAACATTCCTACTGCTTATGAAAATGATAACATACATTGTCGTACAACCCTGAACCTTGCAATTGGATGTAATTAAGGTGGCCAAGAGAGCACCTTAGAAAGGCACAGCGCTGGGCACAGACCCAGGAGCCTTTTCCTCATAAGTTCCTGAAGGGATTTTTTTCCCCTTCCAGCACAGGAACTTCTAAATTTCAAAATCAGATATTATGCCTTGAACTAAAGGGGAACAATATTCATTGATACCACCTTTATTCTGACATCCAAAAATGCTCACATTAAATGGGTGTCCACAGCCAAGTGTCAAATGTTTACCAGAAGTAATTTTACTACTGAAGAGAAAGTAACAATAACAAGTCTGCAAAAAGACATCATTCTTAAGAACTTATTCCAATGAAAAAGGGTGCTCACGCTGCTCAAGTACAAGAACCATAAAGAAAATAAGCATCTCCTCTGACTCATTAGGAATTTTTTAATGGCACTTTAGACAACAATTGTTTGCTCTTGGTCAAATACAGTGTTAAAAGCTGAAACATTCACTGCACACAACACATAGTCTCACATTCTCTGATAAGGCAAGCAGTGATAGCCCAAGATGCCAGGCTAAGAGATATCTCTAGAATCTTTCCGTGCCTCTCATAACCCTCCACCTCGGAGCTGTGTGGGAGAGAACTCTCCAGATTCCTCCTTACAAAAGGGAGACCAGGTGCAGAGACTGCTGGTACGACAGGGAGGAGGCAAAGCAGACCATACTGGCAGGGTACAGCTTTGCATGGAGTGGTACAGGACAAAAGGAAAGAATTAAGAAAAAAAAGCCAATAGTCTTCAGATGAGATGATGACACAGCCTAACTAGAACACGTTTTTGTTATCTTTCCTGTAATGTCCAAGATGAAGTAAAACAGAAGATGGACCCTTAAATATTTTTGAAGGGAATAAATGAATCTCTTAGTTGCTCTAAGGGGTAGGAACAACTGGAAAAAGTCACTAACTTTTTTTTCTGCTAGCATCAGGACAGTGGACTGCACATGACAAACTCCTGCAGAGTTTAAGTACAGATGCAAGCTGAGACAGCCAGAACCCAGCACGACACCAAGAGATAGAACTGTAGAAAACCCACTTTTCTACTAGAATTTTTGTTATAAATGGAATATCAGCCCTTTTATGATAATATGAGGATGAAGAGGATGCAATGACTTCCAACCCTGTGCTACTCAAGAGACATCCATGTTGACTACTAGCAATAGCAAAGAAAAAAAAATTTCTTTTCCCTCACAAAAGCCACTTCCACATGGATGAAAGATCTAGTTTAAAACAAATATCTGGAATGTCGCTGAAGCATTTTAATGACTACTGAGCCAACTTAAGTCCATAAAAAAAGTGGCAGAGGACATGGGCAAACTATGCGACAACCAAAGAAAAAATCTGCTTTTGTTTGGGAGCACAGCATGTGCAGTGTCTTACCTACTTCAGCTCTTCTTGAAAATGAAGTAACTCAGTCTTCAGAATCTCTTCCCTAACTTTTTACTCTACATCAAGTAAATAGTCTTCTAGTAAAAACTGCTATCAGTCTCTCCAAAATAAAGAAACACTGCCTCCTAGCTCAAATCCAGTTTAAATCAACCACGTTTTTTCATTTACAGGCAGCCTTAAGTCAGAGCAGCAGTATGTATCCCATAGCAATTCAAAACTGAAACAACACAAAAATATCCCTGGAAAGGAAGAGGGTGGAACCTAATTTAAAAGTATCGTTTTAGAGCAATGTTTACAATCTGCTTCACCATTTCAGCTCACTTATCTGTGGTAAAAGAATCTATGAGACCTGTGCAGAGATATTTTCGAATATAGACTTCATGGAAAGCAAATTCTGGACGTGTTTTAGTTCCTTTGTAAGAGCAGAGTTGGCATCCCTGATTAAATGCAGTCTACCTTTAAAGCAAACATTCATTTCTGAGGGATTCACCAAGAGAGTTCACCCGTTCCATAAAGGATAAAGAAAGAACTTTAGTACTATTACAATGTAGTATGCGCAGAAGGGGAGGGGGCAGAAGAGGTTAAAAAGCAAAAACAAACATTATTATCCCAAATGTGTTATTGGTAAACCTTTAGCAGCAAATATTATACTTAAATGGAGTATGCATATAATACTAACACCACTTCAAAAAAGAATTTCCATTTAAGGGTTAAGTCAGTACTATCTTTTACCACTTGAAATATCAGAGGGTCCATAAATAGCCACATAAATGCAAGGCAGAATTATTTGAACAAAAAACATTTGGTTCACTGCGTTTGTTTTTGAGACTCAAGTAAAAGCATCAATAACCTAAAGTGGAATTCCTCTCCTCCCTGACCTCCACAGGGAAAAAGGAGGAATTACAATGCAGGTCAACACAACTCACATATTTTTGTATTTCCACAGATACGCATGACCATAAACAACTTCCACTAAAATGAAGAGAATGCATGTTTTGGGGCATAAGTCAGAAGCAGGTCTTAAGTAAACCAATTCATTTGCACCTTGTCTGTAGGATATTCTCACAAATACCAGTAGTGAATGCAAATGAATAGAGCACTCCCACTGTAACAGAGTGCACAGACAAGTGGCATTTACCTTCAAGGATTTTATTGAAAAAACTCTAATACTGTACTGCTAGATAACAGTCAAAAGGACAAAGGCAATCAAGACCCACATAGCTCTCTAAAGCATTGATTTCACATGCTAATGTTTAATTTTCCCTTCCCTGAAAACCTATGAATCCCTATGAGTCAGCCAGGAGTTCTGGATGTATAGGCAGCCCAGTCCCTATCTTACAAAGGGCTACAGATGAAAGTGCTGATACAAACAAATGGCAGGAAAAAGCAAAAAGCAAGCACATAGATTTTAGTTTCCTTTTACTGCTATACCAACGTGTCTATTTCAAAAGAAATAGGAAAAAAAAAAAAAAAAAAAAACCTATCTGCCCTAAGCAAAAGCAAGCATTGTATCAGGGAACAGCACTCAAACCACATCTAAAAAAAAGCACTATGAAACACTGAGTTTTTGAAAGTTATCATAAGAAAGAGCATAGAATGACAAGAAGTAACTGCCTTTGGACACCAGGGAGAAAAGATCTTTTTGATGAGTAGGAAGCAACCACATTTTGCTTTTCAAATGATAGCATAGATCTCAAGTGCAGAAGTCAAGGTTAGCAGCTTATTTACAAGCGTATTTTAGAGCAAAGAGAGGAAGGTACTGTGGGAAAGGCTGAGATTTTTATTTGCTTCTTAAATAGAATAGGCACATCAACTACTCCAGATACTGTACTGAAATAGGAAGAAAAGCTAGTATGAAGTGAGGTGAAAGTCTTCACGTAAGAAAAAAACAGAATTCTGAATGAATAAAGTAACTGCATAAGAACTACTCTTGTAAAAATTCAACTAGCACTTAAATACATTTCTCTTCCAGATCTTCTCATTGACTTTTAAAGGCCAGTATATGTTAAATTTTACAAATCACAATTGAAAATCACATTTAGAAAGAACTATCTTAAAGCAAAGCTGCTCAAATCTACTCTTCTGCAAAGTACTCCTACCATACAAATCAATCTAAGAGATGAGCCTTGTCTTTCTTAGGCAAGCTTTTTGAATAAACTTGCTTCCTAAATAAAGCACCCTTAAAAGTCAGGGGAGATTTTTATTAAATATATAGTTTTCACTTCAATGCACTGTTTCCATTACAAGCGTGGACAGATAGGTCTGCATCAGCCTGGATCTTGGAAGGTTCAAGATTCACCTAACCATAACAGTAATACAAGATTAATCAGGATGATATAGATGACTACTTTGAGCAGAAGATTGGACTAGATTTCCTGAGGTCCCTTCCAACCTGAGTTTTTCTATGATCCTATGACACTAGTAAAATTTGAAGTAGAATTCTGTCACATTTTAAGACATTAAGAATTACTAAGAGATGTTTAGGTGTCAGTGTTCATATTCCTCTTTCAATCTCTGCCTCTGACAGTGGAATATTCCAGACAGTTTATTTAGTCCCACACAAACTCAAGCACAGCTGAACAATAGGTATAGGATTTTTTTTTTTTTTTTGAAATGTGTGTGTAAACAATTGGGTTGGGTTCAAAAAAAAAAGATACAGAAGACTATGCTTAGTAGTACCATCTATATAAATGCAAAGCTGCATGCAGTGGAAAAAAAAAAAAACCCAACAGTTAAATCTTACTTTCAATGCCGGTCCTTTTTCACTTGCTCTCTCACTAGCTCTCTTTCCTTCTAGCCCAAGCTGAACAAACAGTTCCAGCAAGTTCATCAGCAGTTCATCCACAAGGTGTTCTCCTTGAATGTTAGCAGCAATGTTAGCTAGAGCATTAATGACTGCTAAGGAACAGTGTCTGAGAAGAAAAAAAAAAATTGTTAACAAGTCCTCAATACAAGGTTCTCTACTTTCAGTCCTTTCTTAGTAACGCTGACCAGCAAAATAAATTGTTAATGATTCGTTTATAACCCCTAACAAGTACCTGAATCCTAAAAAAAACACAACATGACAATGGAACTTCATTAGCTTTTCTAAGTGATTAATTTCTCTAGTTACAGATAACATCAGTCATCAATTATCATTTATGAATATGAATTCCCTACAGGAAATAATCAATACTACCTGTAGCAAAAAACATTTTTAAGGAATGTCTACATTATGAAGTGCTACTATTTTCAAACTAACATATTACTTTTAAACATCAAAGAAAAAAAGAACAGTATTATTTACAACATCACTGTAAAACCTGCACTGGAAAAGAGTGAAAATCCATGATGCAGCATACAGAATATTCAGTATAATAGCTGTGTCCCTTAAACATATGGATAAGGCTTACCTGTATCCATGATCCTTATAATCTTTTGTGGCAGAGTAAACAACTGAGCTTGCTTTAACACTGATTTGCTGAAATAGATTCCACACCTCCTGGTAAATATATTGCTGTAAAAAAAATAAAAATAAAAAACACTAAGTAGAGCTTATTGAATACTATCCCACTGAAGAATGACCCTGTAAAATACATTTTAAGTGTTACAAAGTTCTTCAGGCCATCTACTCGTAGCCTGAGCAATAGTTTCAGCTTCCAAAAAGCACACAGTGGAAGTGCTTTCATTAGTGCTTGTAATTGCTTGGATTTTACAGAATTTATTTCTTTAACTCTCATCTTCTTCATGGCATACTTTTTTTCAGGTTTCTGAGTTCTGGCAATTCTTAATTGCTTGCTCAGAAGAACAAGTTACATTTGGAAGAAGCAGAGTCAATTAATCTTTATCATTCAAGACGACAACCTGTACTTTTAAATGTATGGACCTTCAAGACTTTGAAAGCTAATTACTGATATGAAAAAGGAAAATGTGTATCTGTTGGGGATACAGGCCAAGTTTAGAAGCTACTTAACTTTTGAAAACATGCAGTTTGTTTTCCAAACTTTTATTATTTTCTGTTGGGACTAATCTTCTTTACAGGGACAGCATTTTACACATTATTAATTAGCTTTTATTTGCTGATGTCACTGAGACAAGGATTGTACAAATGTGCGCAAGTAAGATAAGAAAACCCTCCAAAAAAATTCTGCAGATGCAGTTTCTAAAATAGACACTTTCCTTTTAACTAAAGGAAAAGGATCATGAACCGGAACTCTCTTGGCCAGTTCTTTCCTTACATTTCCAGTGATCACCAAGCAGCCCAGCTGGTCAATGATGAGTACATCAAGATTAGAAGGTGGCTGGCAGAACTTCTGCTGTAAGATCTGTAGGATGGGTTCCATCATTTTGGGGGTGTCCCTCAGTGCCACTGCAATGTGCCCTAGAGCACGAATTGTGTGGTCAGGAATCAAATGAGCTTCCCTGTTACAAAACACACAAACAAAAAAAAACAAAGCCACACATTTAACTATTCAGCAGTTAACAAGACCTCAAAGCATGGTACATTTCACAAAAGAAACAATTCATTTACTAAATTTAAGCACCACTAAACTTTACTATAACACCTCTCTACACACCCATCTACTCCCAACATTAGCACTAGAGATGTACATGCATAGGTAAAAAGAAAAAAAACGAACAAAATAGAAACCAGAACTCACAAATGCACCACCCAAGAAACTCACACTAATCTGTGTGCAAACTGCTCTGTAAACAACAGTGGAAAGAGGTAAATGTGATCTGCAAAACATTAAGACATGACAGTCTGGCCAGCTACTGTAGGACTTCCCCTCGCTAATCTCAGTGAGATTTGATTCTGAAATAATGCTGAAATAAATACTTAGAATAAGCTTCATGTTGAGTGAAAGAAAAACTGGTTTTACGACTAACAACTTACTTATCACTCTCTTGTGAGATGTACAGACGGTTAGACAAACTGGCAAGAAAGGCCTCAACAATCACTGAATCTATAGTCAAGCCAGCTTTCAAGCACCTGGAATAACAATGAACAGAAAACATGCTAGAACAGCCAGAGGAAAAAAACACAATAAAACCACATGAATTAAACACTTCACATCATACAACTGTAAACGCACACCCAGTATAAGGAAAAAGAATTCATACTGAAGTCTAAGAACCAATTGCCTAGAACACTGCAGATGTATTAAAAAAAAGTTAAGTTTCTAGTGCTGCTTCCTCCAGCAACAGTAGAGATGTGAATATGCCGTAAGGTAAGTTTAGAATCCATTCCTTTAGAAACCTTAACTCCTTGCCTCTAGTCTTTGGGAAGACCAAATATTTGTCTTCCCTACAGCTCTGTGCAGCTGTCTAGAAGAGAAGAATAATCATTACAAAAAAAACCACAACCCTTCTGAGTATCAAAATGTGACTAGCATGAATTACCTATATGGGAAGCAAAACAATGACACTAAATGAGTATTTTAAAATTAGGACATAAACAAAAGCAAGGGATTGTCTGAAGGAAAACAAAGTCACAAACATAAAGGGCAAAAAGCCTTTATAACACAGAGCAGTACCTTCTAAATGGTCACCATACTTTCCTGCCAGAGAAATAGAACATGATCTAAAATGGTGCAAGTCTCCTCTGTTACCACACACCTCTTACCTGCAGATATTGTCTATGGCAATGTCACGAAGCTGTTCATACATGGATGGCTGACTTTTCTTGCCAGGCATTACATTTAGAGTGGACTCTGAATGCTCATTGGTTACACTAATCTTGATGTCATTACCACCTACTAAGAACATAGAGGACAGAAATCAGCATCTTTCAGAATACTCTTTTGCCCCCAAGTTGAGTGTACACAGGCAGAGCTATAACGGGCAAATGCAAAACAGGATACTTTACAGGTCAGGCAGTTGAGCTGAAGAACTTTGAAACTGCATGCACTGTCACTACCTTTGTAAGATGTCACTTAATATAATAATATTAATTAATAAATACTATTATTCCTAAATTTAGTCACCTAAACAGTCCAGTTTTCATTTTTATCTATTCTGCCTTAGTGTTATGATACTGCTTTTGCATTAGCAAGTGATTTACATTGAACATATTCTTTAGGGAAATCCTAACTCGATATTGCAATTCAAAAACAACAACAAAAAACTGCTAGGTGCCACCAAAATGGTCAGAGGGCTGGAGAACATGAGCTATATGGACAGGTGGAAAAACACAGCTTTGTTCAGCCTGGAAACGAGGTGGCTTTGGAGAGACCTAACAGCCGCCTTCCAAAGTGCAAAATAGGTTACTGAAAAGACAGAAGCAGACTCTTTGCTGAGGTGCACAGTGGGAGAATGAGACACAACAAACAACTTAAAACAAGGAAGGTTCCAACTGGATGTGTTAAAAAACTTTTCACTATGAGGATAGTTAAACATTGGCTAAGGTTGCTGTGGAATCCGTTCTTGGAGGTTTTTGGAAGCCTGCATGGACAAACCCCTAAGGAAACTGTTCTGAATTCAGTGCAGGAGATTGGGTTAGATGACCTTTCTGGGCCTTTCAATCCAGACAGAATCTATAATTATATGAATAGTCACTGAACAGCTTACCAAACTGATTTTATGGGACCTTTTTTCATGCCAAATTCTTCCAAAATTAAATTAGCTGGAAGTCTATTCTAAAACAGAATACCTTTTAGCACCCAGATTAGCAAATTAAATTTACTTAGGGATAATCCAGCTTCTCAGGAAACAAAGGACACTTACAAGAAGATATGAATTGTGGATCTCTGCAGAAGACAAGAAGAAACCAATTCTATGCCAAAAGTACTACAGAATAGAAGCTATTTTAACAGATTCTGTGCTACTATACAAACCTATCCTGAAGAGTCTCTCTCAAAGTAACATTAGCTTGCTCAGAATCTCCCCCTACTTGTCTATTTCTGTGACAAAGTCACATTTTCATGGACAACAAAGAATAAGTCTTACTTTCCTTTTTTACTCTTTTTATAGCCATTTTCCATCACTGTGTTTACTGTACAGTGAAATCAGTATACATATAACTGATGAAGCATAATGATGTAAAAGAAAAGATAACTGGTCATATGTAGGATGCAGAAAGAAAGTTCTGAGATGTAATACACTCCAAAATTGCATTTCTCCACAGTGCTGTCAGGGTGAGAATTACATCTCAGTATGCCAATATATCTCTAGGTAATATCAGCTACCTCACTATTCTAGCACTGGAACCCAATAAGCACATTTATTCTGGTGCAAAGGCCAGAAGGAATTAGCTTTCTTTGCTCTGTTTTAAAATGTGGGCTATAGAGATTGGACAGTTTAAAATGATGAAGCCTCCTAATACATTGAAACTGCAAATCCTATCTACTCATTTTCTTTCATTAACACCGCACAGAAAATTCTGCTCCATATTGGACATTACTAACAAAATAGTCTTGCAGAATTTTAATTCCACCCTTCTATCTTTGATGTCCAGAGCGAGAAGATTCTACAAGGCTGTCAAGCCAGGAAAACCAACATTTTCCATGGCAATCTGAAATCACAAAATAAAAATGGAACACTACACTGCTAACCATTTTTTCCAAGAACAACATCGGACAGAAAACAAGCCTTAAAAGGCTTGCATTTTTACAGATTAGGAAGCTGATCCACAATAACACCTGCTCACCCCTTTGTGCATGTAAGCACACCCTCCTGCATACAGATGCTGACCCACTAAGAGTGACCAAAAGGTGCCAAAGTGTAGCCACCTGTTTGCCCACCCACTTACAATTTGCCTTATAAAGCTCACACTCATTCATCCGCCCTATCTTGGTAACATGCTAACACAAATCTAATACTCAACCTGCAAACTGAAAGTAACCATTCTCTGCTTATCAACACATGCTGCACAGTCTACACAACAGGACACTGTTTCAACTCCCTGCTGGAAAAAACGCCCACTTTTCTGGAACTAGAACATAATTGTTGAGTTGTTCTTTAAGCTACACATAAATAAGCTGACATTGCCAGTAAGTTTGTCATAAGACAGATAATACAACATTCAATACTGCAGCATCACACTGCAATTGCTGGTGACCTCACTCAGGACAAAAGTGCTTGAGATAAGACTATCTCGGTTTCAGCGTAACAGGCACAGTAATGTTGCTCCTAGGATAAAACGTAGCTCTACACACACTGCTAGCACACAGATACACTTCTCCCTTAATTTGCATTCCTCCTCTCCACTCAAAAATCACAAATTCATCTCAATTTTCTCCCTGCAGATGCATCACCACAGAACACCTAAAAGCATCAAAAAGCCATAAAAGTTGCAAAATGATCCCTAGCATATCCTTTGGAACACGGCCTTTTTTTCCCTGATTACCTGTGTGATACTGGCTATGATACTTGTAAAGTTTCACAAGCACTGGTGAAGGTATCACAAGGAAGTCCCTCAAAGATGGATTGACAGAATGAACCACAACAGGGAACCTCTCACATAAACGACCTAGACCCTAAAAACAAAAAAGGAAAAAAAAAGTATATAATTTATATAGCATATACCATTTGAATATAGCAGCACAGTTTTTATTTCAACTGTAAGCTTGCAACTTCAGTTCAACACAGAAAACAAGGATAGTTCTAAGGGATTCAATTTCTAGTGCAAGATTCAGACATTCAAAGCATCTAACTCTTTTAGATTATCCTAGAGCGCGGCATGCCAGTCAAGCCGTGCTGCTTTCTTCATGGGTAATTTCACAGGAGGTAAATGAAATGAACTGCAGTCTAAAAATAAAATTACTGGACGAGTTCCAACATGGAAAGAATCCTGGTAATTTACTATCCTAATTTTGCAAAATACGACATTTGTAAGACTCTGTCCAACAAGAAGAATTAAAAATTAGAATAACCAAGTCTTAGTCTTAAATGTCAGTGATCTGCCAGTCCCAGTTTAGCTGTTTATGTAATAGACTATAACACTAAATATTTCAGAAATGAAATACAGGTAAAAAACATGCAGCAATATCATTCTTCAAGAACAAGCTGAGCTAAGTAAATTTTGAAAAAATTACTCTAATGCAGATCTACTTTCCACACCAGATCTCTACAATCCAAATGAAGAACACATTGATGGAAAGTAATACAAACAGCAGATATAAAATGTTCTTCTAGCAACTAGTACACCCNCCCCCCCCCCCCCCCCAGCTCTCATTCACTGATATAGTAATGTCAAATACAGCAAAGACAGACCTGCAAACAGCAAATTAGCAGCGGCAAATGAGCAATGATGACTTTGCTGGAAGTTTTTGACTGCAGCTTCTCTGATAACTTGATGCACAGGTTTTCTGCACCTTAACACCAAAAACCAAATGGAAAAAAACTTAAGTTTGTCAGATTTGTTATTAGGCCACACACAACACAATGTTATTGGAATGTCTAAAACACACAGAGAATTTATCAGCTTCATTCCCCTTGTACTACAATTCCTCAAAGAGATTTAGTCCTTTTCTGCAAAAAAAGTTTCGGAATCTTAGTGTCTGCACTGAACAAACCTGCCCTGTCAAACACTATGATTGATAGAATGACAGTACTTAAAGTTGATTTTGAGGGTACTTCACATCTGACAGAAATGAATTATTGCTAGGGTCAAAGGAAAAAATCCTACATGTATTCAGAAGATGTGTAAGAATTACATGACAAGAAAGAAAATTGAGAAAAAGTGAGAAGGAGCTTCCTAATACTGATAGCAAAGAAGAAAAAACATTTCCTTTAATGAACCACTGAGAAACTTTTAAGACACTAAAAGCAATAATTGAAAACATAAAACAAACTAGAAAATAAAGAGCAACATGTAATGAAGCAATTATACTGTCCCTCCTAAATGAGGCAATAGGAGGTTTGATTTCATTTCTGTAAAGAGATATCTAACTATCTGGGCCAACTAATTTCACAACTTCTTGATGGAAGTTTGACTTGTCTATTCAAATAGCTAAGAGTATTCAACTGAAATTTATTTATATTTCTCTGAGCATCAACTACTTTCAGAGAGCTTACAAATATTTCTACAAGTTAAAAATAAAATTAAAAAAACAGACATTCCAGAGACAGAAAAGCATTTTTCACCTTGCTCATCTTTCACAGCCCACACCATGAGATCCACACAGGCAGCGTTAGCCTGACAACGCAGTTTCAGGGGACTCAGTTCATTGTGCAGTCGATCAACATCATGAAGGATTTTCTGAAGTTCTGCTTGACTACTGTTGAATTGTTCTAGCACAAAATCATGGATTTCCTTCACAAATGAGTTGGGAAGGTCTAAAGAAATAAAAGGAAATAGCATTATAGTAGAAGAAAGGAAGTCAGTATATCAGAATGAAAGCACATGTAAAGTTAATTGCCATGTTATGAATGAAATGATTAAATAAAGTTTATGCCCTACCTAAAAAGATAAATTTCATAGCAAAGTCCACCAGTAATCAGACAACTGAAATGCCATCTGTTAATCATTTCAGTGGTGCTCAAATGATTTTTTTTCCTCTATTTCCCTAGCATCTTTTACATGGAAAGATTTCAATATACATCAGAAATTACATAGCACAAAAAAAAATACTATACCTTTCATATAGTATAAAGTGTCTCTCAGCATTTTAAACTGAGCAAGATAAAGAGGATCACTGAATGTTTTATAATAGAGATCTGTATTAGCACCCATCTGCAAGAGAAAAGAAACAACCTTCCAGATTAAAAGTGAAGTATTTTCCATGATATGGATAAATCTTCACATTCAAGTTACGATTGTTTTCCTCCACAATGTAAACAAGCATTTAAAACAGAGACCAAAAGTAACCTCACAACTTTTCATCCCCTCTACATTTAAGAGAAGGACAAGTACAACCATTCAGTGCATTAAATAAGATTCAGTCAGAGTTTTAATTTGAAAAGCACATACATGTTCTCAGTGTTCTAATAATAAAAATAAAACCTATCGTTTTAATGAGACAGCAAAGGGGAAATTGAAGCTGTCTCCACTTAGGCCTATTTTCAAATACTGCAGCACTTGAAGGAAGGCTGGAGAGAACAGCAAACCCATATACCCACACAACTGAACACACACTCCTTTTAAAACAGTTTTACAACTCCATAAAATGTAGTACAGGAACAAGTATGCTACCTCTAACAGTAAAGGTCCAAGAAGTATAACACTATTGCAATTGTTGAAATGACACCTACAAGAACAGCAGTGATTTCCAAGCCACAAAAAGGGGAAGGAAAACAAACAAAAAAAACCCACATTTTAACTACGTGAAAAAAGACAATAGCGTTACTGAAATAGGCAACAATTCTACAGCAAACCAGTTTGGGCAACCAATGCTGTAATTTAGCAAGATAACAGACCTCAAGCAGCTGAATAATTAATTTAAGAGAATAACTATTTCCTTTTTCATTAGTGAAAAATACCCCTCACCCCTCATTTTAACCGACCAAAGCTAGATTTAAAAAAATGAAAGAACAGATCAAACAGGAAACGAGTATCCTTTTGCAAAGACAAGGCATACTTTACATAGTTAAAATGCTAATTTCCAAGTATTAAGACAAAAACAAAGTATCAAGTCATGAGAAAGGGATTTAAAAACATACCTCTGCAACTTCCGCTAAAACTGCATCTAAAGTCTTCAGCAGAGAATCCCCAACAATCTGTTTTACCTACAGAGGAAAAAAAAGAAAAAAGGACGTTCTGTCTTAGTGACTCTAGATAGGAAGATGATACAATTTTGCACATGCAAAGACAACATCCATCACTACTACAAAGTGTCAGATGAAATTAAGGTTACAAGAATTTCTAGTTGCAACAATATTCCAGTGCTATTCCAAAATAGCTGGTGCGTGAAGCAGCCAGGGCCAGTAGCCTCTGCCACTTTGCATGAATTCACAGCAACTACACTCTTCTAGAAAAGGTTCTCGTTATCACAGTGAAAAAGTTTACTTCAGCAACTGGCAGTATGCAAGTTCCACGTGGTCTGAGACACACAAAAAGAAAGGATCTGACAAACTTATTTGATTTTCCAACTTCATGTTTCATATGAGAGTGTTTCAGGAATACTATTGAAACATGATGTTACATGTCATAAAAATAACATCACACAAAGCTTGAAAGATAAACACAATCTTTTTATTTGCAGTTCTAAAAGCTTAAACAAACTGCATCTTTCTCTAGCATGGATAATCTAGAATCACTGCAGCCTTCATAGCAATCCATCACGTACCATGTTCAAGAGCTGGCGGAGCATTTCCAGTGGGATGTTAAACTCTTTATTGTTAATGCCATTAAAGAGAGGAGAAACTGAAAAGCTGGAACTGATTGTAGTGAAATAATAATCAGGATCCAGTGCACTCCCATCAGGAAGATATGAGCCTGATCATAAAAAAATAGCAGAAATAAAAGTTTGGGGAGAAAAAAGATATATAGATTTTGTTTAACGGTAATGTCTAGTCACCAAAGAGAGTTATTTCCAACACGGGCACAGTCTTTAACTGGCAAGTTACCAAGAGGCTCAATGCAGCTAAGCTACTGGTAAATCAAGACACAAAACTACAATGAAAAACACATTTGTTCATTAGAAAGCGACAATCACATAGGAAGAATTGATTTTAGTTTCTTGTGTTCATGTCACAGACACTGCTACTACTGATGTCCATTTACCTGAAAATATTTTTGTAAACGCAACTCTAGTACTGAACATAGAGGTACAAAGAACAGGTTGAGTCAAAACTATGTTGCAAGGTTTTTCCCTCTATTAGATCAAATGAACATTTCATAGCTTTAATCTTAGAAGAGGAGCCAATTCATTACTGCAATTTGAAGATAAAGACAAATAAAATTATTTTTCAGATTCAAGTATTCTATTAAGCAAATAGGTTGCAACCCACACTGCTTTTGGTACTGCTTGCAGTTTAGAAATTACATCTTTGCCTTTTTAAAGTACTTAGCTGCCTGTGCTAAAGTAGTGTTCTTGTGATTAACAGGCTTTCAAGCAGCACTGTTTACTAACAACAATAAAAAAAATTTTCAGTCCTTTTTTCCTTTTTTTTCCCTCCCTAAACCCTTAGCCTTGGCCAGAAAAAAAAAAATAAAGCCATCAGTCTTATTTTCTGAAGATGATAATTATCAAACTATACTATGGGAAATAATATAAGGCTTGCCTCTATGTTTTAAATAAGATGTTTTGTGTTTTACCATCATCTCTCTTTAACCTGAGTTTTGTTTGTTTGTTGTTTTTGTTTTAAACATTCAAAACTTGAAGAACCCAAAGCTGAAGAAGCGTATAGGTTGGTTCAACAGGGTAGACAGAGGATAAACAGTTTTGTTTGTTTTTTTCTTACTTGGCCACTTACGATATTTGAATTACCCTGCATCCCAGTGACATGAGGAAGGAAGACAGATGCCTCTACAAATAGTAACATGAAGAAAACACAAAATATAATGTGGAAGAAATCATCTTAAGCCAGGGTTCCAGAGAGGAAAAGAACACAAACTGAGAATGCCCAAACTGTTAAAAACCTCAAAGGGCCAGATAAAACCAGAGACACCAACCACCTCAGATGCAGAACTAGTTTGTCACTGGACTTGTGCAAGTCTTGGTTTATTTTTAAGCCCTGCTTTGACATGTCACAACATAAGAACACAAAGCCAGAGATGTACCAAAGCCCAGTGGTTAAGAGTCAACTTCAGTGTTTCCTTTATTATTATTTTTCACTTCAACAAATTACTAGGTCTTAAAGTGACCCATATAAAGTTTACTTCAAATGGAGCTGTTGTTCCAGACTTCTAGAATGTGCCACAAGGGTCTCAAAATTCTAGACAGTAGTTCACCAATTCACTTGTTTAGTGAAGTACAGTATTAACACTTCTTTCTGAAAGTTACTCAGCCTAATCTCTCAAAATCTTTTGGCATAGTTGAATTAAGCTCTTCAGTACTAGGCACTGCCTAGCATCAGGAAATCATGTTTCTCAGAAGCCTGTCAGAAACAACTAACCCTAGAAATCAGTAATGTTAATAATGACAATTTCCTACTGTCTTATTCTCTGCAATTTCTGAGAAAACTAGCAGGCATGTGCCTGAGAATTACTATAAGAATCCCAGAATGCACAAAAAGAGGTCAAAAGGATTTTCATTCTCAATTTTCTGTAAAGAGGGGAGGAAAAAAAAAAAATCACACACTGCTCATTTGCGAAATAATTTACCTTCAAAGTACTGAATTGCAGATCCTCCAGGAGAGCTGGGTGGGGGAATTCCACGTTCAGGACTAACCTGAAACATCATACAAAAGCCATACTTTAAAAACCATTGAGAAATCTTCCAGTCAGTGAGTTCACACACTTTATACTGAAACACAGCTTCAAGTGAAACAGGAATCATATATTGCCAGGCCTAGCAGCTCAATTACAACCAAAAATTGGAAATTAAAAAAGGCTAGTTCAGTAGTTCTGATTAAAGGAAACAGATCTGAATGACAACTCCTATACTATACATAACTATGCTAATAACAACCCATGGTTTCCAAACAGGCATCTGAACCCATTTTTCCCCTCAGACAATGAACTACCACAGCTGCTGGTAGAACCAACAAGAGCTCCTATAGGCTCAGCACTTCTGAAAACTCTAGTCATCAGGTGCCAGTTTCCCAAATTTTCCAACAAACATTATAATGCTTTTTTTCATTAGGATAACATGAAACATAGTATAACATGGGGAACAGAATTTGCCAACTGTTTCATATGAAGATTTATTAGTACAGTTGTTAGCTTAACTGTCATTAATTATTTTGCAGCTCAGAAGCTACAAAGTCATTTTGAAGGTCAGTCACAGAACCAAAATAAATATCTCTGAATGTGTTCAAATAATGTGTTAAGAGACAGCCTATGTATCCAGGCTTAAGGCTGTCTTAATTCCACCAAGACCACAATGTCATCGTAGCACCAATTCCAACACAGTGCAAGTCATACAGACCTGTGAGATGCTAGATACACTGCTAGCTTTTCTCTTTAGTGTTCCTTCTTGGCAAACAGTGAGCAGAGAACTGGGAAGAATGGATCTGAAATCATTAAAGGATCGTCGGCGAATTCCTTCAAGCTCTTCTGGAACTCTCAGGGAATGTGGGGGAATTTTTGGAAAAAGCTTTGAAAGGAGAGCCTCATCTGAATTGCTGTAGCGACCAAAGGCTCGAGAAATTCCTATCAGGCAGGGCACTGCATACTTGCATAAATATTCTGAGAAAAAAAAAGATGAAGGAATATATTAACAGTAACTAAGAACTACCTCTCCACAATTTTGCTACCAGTTCACTAAATTATTCCAGCCTAATATGCTTTACAAAGATTTGTGCAAGCAGAGGAGGAAATCATGAAGATATTTTAAATTAATATACTTCTCTAGCTTCCGTATTTAATGGACAGCAACAGAGTATGTACTAAGAGAAGTCGACAGAAAAAAGCTCATCATTTCTCAGGAGCAATCCAGCTAATTAGAAAATTCAAGAGAAGTTCAAAGGACAAGAGTTCAGATACTGTTAAATAACTCTTTACATTGTTACTGTACCTTTATCGTGCATTTGTGGGGTCTGACACATTCCCAAAAGAAACTGCATTACTTGCAGAATTGCATCCAAAATCTAAAGCAATCAAGACAGACACAAAACACATTTTGGAAAAATGGTATCATCATCTTATAGGAGATCACTACAGCATGTATGAAACTTGCTTATGAATTTGTGAATGTCAGCATCTCTGTAAGCAAGATTTTTTTTAATGCTATATGACTAAGAGAGTATATTGCTGTCATTCAGCTTACAGAGTTTCTTTTGTAAAGCCTTCAGCTAACTGGTATGTGCAACAGAATAAAATTGCAGCAGTCCTAATCTTAGTACCAAATCTTGAATTTTAAAACTCGACTCAGTGACTGTCATGCTTTGACATCCAGAAGTAAAAACAGATTTATGAATTTCTTCCGTGCAGTTGACTGTTAATTAATTCAAGCAAAGTAATGCAACAGTATACACATCAAAGTAATCAATCCCTTTGCAAGGAAGAATGAAGGCAGCTGTGGTGTACTCTTGCCTAGACATTTGTCAGTGTTACAGCATTGGAGAATTGGGTACTACATCAGCACAAACTTAAAACAAACTCTACCTGCTCTCTGAGAGAGGCATCCCTGTAAGCAACATCCGATAACAATGTTACCAAGCAGAAGCTGAAGTTTTCTGCAACTGGAAGCAATCCTGCAAAGTAATAGATAAGCCACTTGAGCATTGTTAGAGACAGTGTATAAGAAAAAAATATAAAGACAAGTGATTCTCATGTCATACAGTTCTGAGACAGGCTACGGATAGGGTCCTACTTACATAATTTAAAAGTACATTCTAACCATCCTAATTTCAGCATGAAATGTTAAAAGAATATTTTTAACTTGTAAAAACCTTTCCAGGTTTTCAAAAAAATGAAAGTAAATAAATTTTATAATACCCCTTGTGAAACAGAAGTATTCTTATATTCATTTTAAGAAGTATAAGTAAGCAAGAAATTAAGTGGTTTAATAGCAACTAAGTACCTAACTAAAAGCAGGACATAAAAATCTCAGGTTCCACTCTCCTGAGTGAACGCTATGCAAACTTCTCTGATTTAGTACTAAAATATACTGAGCATAGAATTATTCGGAAGGTGCAATTTATCATAAAGCAGTCAAGCAGGAAAGCTGGGAAGTATTCAGCTTCCTCTTTGCTTCTAAAGAACAATCAATATTAAAGGCTGTCAAGTCAAGAGCTGAGGACCTAACAGGACCTCTCACCTCTCTTTATACCATGTTCTGAATAGGCTTTGTTATTTCTACACACACACAAACATCACCTCTGCCTTTCCGTGCATTGCTTTCTTCTATCCATTGGACTTTGGGAAGTCCCTTCAGAAGTCGGAGGAGGTAAGGAACCACATTATCTTTGTGCTAAAGAGGAAAAAACTCTATTTAAAATGGAAACAAAAAGCTGAACAATATCTTCTCAAGATATTTTAGAGGCATGGAAACACTACATTAAACACACACAACTATTTTTTCTAATGATTACTCCACAGGCTTCTTGAATATTGCAAAATTTATTTCAACACAGGCAAAGGAAAGAAAACAAATTAATTCAGTTCTATAAATCCAAGCATTTCATTCTGGGTAACTGTTCATTCTCCATAAAAGTTGGGGTTAATTAAGGTTCTAAATCTTTTTCCTCCAATTCATTTATTGATTTACAGGAAATTCACAAAATAATTTTAAGGCAGCTAGATATTTAGAAATGCCACTCCGAATTCAATATACAAGATCCACCCCATGGCCTTAACCAAGTCACTTCGCACATCTGCATAACACCTCTGTTAAATCTGCAAATGAAAGAATAATAATTTCCTTCCTCACAGAGCTGGATTTATTAAAACTGCTGGCTTTGAACACATCACAAAAATGCTAGGAAACATGAATACAATTGCCTTAAACTTCATACTACAAAAAATGCAAATAGGACAAAGTTGTTAATACTACATATGCAAGCTGTATCATAGTAAATAGGCACTAAAGAGGAGGAAATTCAGGCCTGATCCAAACCCCAGCAACATTAAAAGACTTGAAGTGAGGCCCAATGTCTTTGCACCGAGGACTCCATGCACCCTTCCTTTCTTCTGCAAGAAACAATACCACCCCCAGAGTTTGAAGACAAGAGAACCAGCTTGTCATAAACAGGCTGACAGATATAAAAGGGATGTTTGTAAACAATGCAGCCTATATGCACTGTTTGTATTTTTATCCTAGCTAAAGCCCAGGCATAAAAAGGCTGTTACAAACCTGACATTCAGGAGCATGTTTGCTCCCGAAACATACCTGTTGTTTAGAAACTGGTGAGGGAAGGACAAGCAGTGACACGCTGCTTGAGCAAATCCCACTGAACAGTTTGCCCACGCCTTTAAAGACTTCTTGCACTTCCAAATTCAGACAACATATACTCTAAGAAAGAAACTTCTACACTTCATGCTTCCTCTTAAAAGCCACTCCCCTCCTGTACTACCTCCAGTTCAATGCCATGGAGCCAATTCATCATCTATCTTTTAAAATTTGCAAACAAGTGCCTTTGTGTTGTCTACCACCCCCCATAAACTTCTGTAAAATGATTTAACCTTTCCTGCCTCTCCGTAATGTGTGATGACCAAGAAATACGACCGTAGTTTGGCTGTAGCAGTGCCCCAACTTCTGTCTATCGCATGCGTCAGTACTGTCCTCGTTTCCTTGTGCTCCCCTGCCTGCATCCATCTGTTACGTATGATCTTTTATCTAGTCAGCTTTTTAGAGCAAGGACATTCATTTTGTACCATATGTATAAAGCATTCACAAATTTAATGTTCCTGACATTACAGTAATTCAAATGAATATTAAATACTAACTTTTCATTCACTGAACAACTGCATTTGAAGTAATCCAATATCTTTCAAGTTAAATAGCCTAAGGGGGAAAAAATACCTGAAGGTCAGATTCAATTAGAAAGATTCCCAAAGCAATTACAGCATCTCTGCGACGTTCATCTAACTGGAAAATCCCATGGAAATCCACTGGACACATGCAGAGCAGTTTTTGTACCTGAAAAACAGTGATGGGAAAGATTGGGGGAACAAGACCAAAAACATCAAAACAATCCAAAGGAACAACAGTGTTAAAACTGTCTTTCAAATATCTACCAGTAGATGTTTGGTAAGGAAGACAATGCAAATAGCTACTATCTTTTTGTTTAAGGCATTCAGCTAGCCATCACGTCCATACCCTAGAGCACACCAAGCAATGGGCCTGGGTAGTACTAATGCAATTGCAAATATTTTCACAGCAGAGAAACAAGCTGACAGAAGACAGACAGAGGGCCACATTACCCTCCTTTAATCATCAGTCTTTTAATGAAAACATCTAAGGGCTAGGAAAAAGTGATGAACAACAGATAATAGAAAAACCTACAAGTAAATGTCAAACGCTGTTACTGCAAAAAGGGTCAATTTAAGTTTTCTACAACACTTGATCAAGTTTCTTTCTTTTTGTATCTCAAAAGAATTTCTGAAACTTTTCAAAGCATCACAATTACAGGGCTCATTCCTGCATCCCTGGCACAAGAAAGCCTTCCTTCTGCTAACTCATTGGGCATTCTGGATGCGCAAGAAATATCTCGCATGCACACGTGTCATATTAATTCCTGTAAACAAAAACTTTTGTTACAACTGCACCAGTGCCTTCTTCATACACAGCACTGAATAAATGCTGCTGCTTAGCCGAGTTTGACTTTTGTTTGGATCCTTTTAACATAACATATTAAGTTTCCAGAACTTATTTTCTCCACAACTTACCTATTACCTCACTGCATACCCAGCAAACACACAACTAAAGAATATATCAAATCTCTTAAATTTGCCTATGGAACTGTTAAGAAAGGGGAAATGCAACACGCTGATAGACTTTCTATAAAACTTCCTGATGTTAATAAGTAGTAGCAAAAGGGACTATGATATTAAATACTTATGCTTGAATATCAAGTTACATCCCTTTTAGGTAGTGACCTTTAAACATTCTACCTTGAAATCTCTAAACCAAGAAACTCTTTCCCTAGAGGATTAAGACTTAGTGGATGCCCAATGGAATTTAAGATTCTCGTCCTTAAACTGTCCTACCTTGTAACTACAAGACCTGTAGTACAACACAAGTAATTCTCTTGCTTAACGTGAAATACAGCAGAGGAAATATGAACTTTGAAATAACTTTGAATGCACGTGTTCCACATCAGGTTAATATGCAGAATAACATGAGTAATTGTAGCTAGATATGACCTATTGATACCATCTAACTCCTACTATAGTCTCTCAAAGAAAAAAATAAAGACCAGATAATAGTGAGCCAACAGCAAAGCATTAAAAAAATATTTACAGCTGGTTGTCAGACCAATGATAGACTTCCAGAACAAGAAGTAAAGAAGCCTGCAACAGCTGGCCAAGAATAGGTCATGCAGTATGGTTTTCATTGACACAGAGCTGTGCTTTTCAACAATTTAGTTACCTTTCATTAACGCACGAGGCAACTTAAAAGTTCAACCCCTCCAAGCATAGATCCTGACACACGAGGCTGTCTCTTCACAGCAACAAAAACCGCACAGCCAGCCGTTCCACACCAGCAATGAGGACCCACGGAGGGAACCCTCCCAAGACTAAAATCCTCCTATTTAAGTTCACATTTGGTAGATGTTTATCTTAACCAAACATATTTTTTTATTTTGCCTTGAGCTGATTACATCACTTTGATTTAACCAGATAAGCGGGGTAAAGCATCCAGCCCTAATTAGGCCGAGTCTAACTACGCCTCACGAGCGCGTTCCACCAACCTCAGGGCCAGGCCCCCTCCGGAGGGGCCGCGAGCCTCACGCTCCTTTCGGCACCGACCTGCAGCCCGGCCGGCGCGCCCACGGGACGGCTCCCCCCACGCGCGGGCGTGCACAGGCGTGCCGGGCCCGGCCTCGCAGCGGCCGGCCGCAGACCCCGCGGGAACACGGCTGAGCCCCCCTGCTTCCCACGCGTGTGACAGGTCCCCACGCACGCACACGCACGCGTGGCACGGCCGCGTTGTGCAGCCCGGACACCTCTGCCCCACGCACGGGCGCGGCCCGCGGCCCTCCCCACGGGAACCGCGCGAGCTCCCGGCACCCGGGGAGCCTCTCCTCGGGCAGAGCCCGAGGCCTCTTCCTCGCAGCAGCCGTGATGCCGCCGCTTCACGGGGGCTCCCCACGCGTGACGCCCCCCGCACGCAGCCCCACTCCGTCCCCACACGCGCAGCGGCGCGGGACGCCCCTCACCTTCTCCAGAGGCGCCGGGTTCTGCACCGCCAGCGACCGCGCCAGCGACAGCACCGTGTTGAAGTAGAAGCCGCGCGCGGTGCCCACGCTGCTGCTCCCCCGCCCCGCGCCCGCGGAGGGA
>VXAA01003794.1:165988-187410 GCA_013399115.1 Anseranas semipalmata | reverse complement strand
GGCGGCGCCGAGCGGCAGCGGTACCTGCAGCAGGAGGTGCTGCGGCGCTCCGCCGCCACCGCCGACAGCACCGCCCGCTCCCTCTCGCTCCTCTACGAGTCCGAGCGGATCGGCGTGGCCACCTCCGAGGTGGGTCCGGGCCGCCCTGGGGCAGCGAGCCGGCCGCGGGGTTCCCGTTCCGCCCTGGGCCTTCGGGTGGGCGCGGGGCCGAGCGTCCGGCTTAAACCTCCCGACGTGGCGCTTTTCGTGGTGTTGTGTTCGGTTTTGTAGTTAGGTTTTATAGGGGTGAAGCTCCTGATGCTTCGCCGGACGGCTTCCCGTCCCCTAGGGTCGGGCGCTGTCACTGGTTGTGAGTTGTTCAGCGTTTCAGGGACCACGCATCCCCGCGTGTTACTGAGGACTGGTTTTCTGGGTGAAGGTGGCTTGTTTTTTAGATCAGAAAATCCCAGTTAGGTCCTCTTTGTACAGTACCGAGACTAGAGCTCAGCTGTGTTACATTTCTTACAAACTCTTATTAATGGTATTTATGCTTATCTGACTAGAAAGTTTTCAGCTGTTCCTTCATTAAATGAAAAGTCTGCTCACTTAGTTGTTTACCACAAACTTAGTTTCCTCCCGGTTAATCGTTTCCTTCATTCTTATGGACTTGTTTCGGAGTAGAGTTTATATTCAGAGACATCACTAATAAAGGACATGCCCATTATGTCACCTGCTAATGGGATGTTTACCTGAATGCCAGGAGCGTGATTGCCTGAGTGAACCTGAGCGCGGCTGCGAGCTGAGAAGGGCGGCTGGGCTCAGCGCGGTCCTTACTGGCACCTTGGTGAACTTGCTGGCTCGTGATTACTTTGGAATAGTGTTTGTACCACTGAAATAGAAAATAACATAACTGTGTATATCAGAATTTCTAAATCTTGCGCTGTTAGTATTAGCTAAAAAAATATTCCTGTGGTATGGAAAAATTCTAGTTGTGTTTATTTCCTTCAATTATTCTGTTTATAAATTATCTGGGACACCCCAGTAATGTGAAAATAGCATCCCTTGTTAATGAAGATGTCATTCACAACTAGAAGTTCTTATTTCCCTGCCATAAACCTTTGCATTTTCACTACATTGCCCATTGAAAACAGATGTAAATATCAACCTGACAAAAGGCCAATACAGAAAATTCCTGCATCCCCTTTGTAATACGTGTCAGGAAACTGGCATTGCGTTGATGAGGATTTTATAGCTGGTTAATGCTATAGCTGACTAGCGACTCTTGACTGAAATGCCCTGGAGGAACAGGAGTGAGTGAAAAGGCTGCATGCCTTTAGAAGTAATCTACATAGATGAAGGAATTCTCTTATTTTTCTTTAGAGTGTCTGTTAAAAATGTTTAATGTTTCAGTTTATCTTGGCTTTACTAGCTTCCTTTTATCTGTCAATATCTGTTAGGAGCTCGTACGTCAAGGAGAAGCACTGAAGCGCACAGAACAGATGGTAGATAAAATGGACCAGGACTTGAAGACTAGTCAAAGACACATAAATAGCATTAAGAGTGTTTTTGGGGGCCTGGTTAACTACTTCAAAGCCAAACCTCCAGAGAGCAAACCAGAGCAGAATGGAACTCCTGAATATTATGCTAACAGTAGGTAAGGAAAATAAACATTTCACTTGGGAATTGTACTTTCTTGATCTCAAACAGGAGACCTGCCTGTCATCAGAAATTTTCTGAGAGATTCGGGATCTAGAGCAGTTCTTCTGAAGTAATTCTTAAAGTGGGGCCTTTTTCTCCCCAGTAATCTGTAAGCAGATTATTCTGTTATCAGAGTCCTGGCTGTTTATTCTGTGCATGCACACTTGTGGTCCTTGGTTCCTCCAAGTACCAGACTGCCAGGGACAGGGTTTCTTCAATGTTTCCTCTTGGTGTCGCTAGTTTCACTTACGTATCTTTCACCTAAACTCCTCACTTGGTCCATTTACCTTTTTAACTTTTTTTTTTTTTTGAGACTTATTTCCCACAGAAAATCAGAATTTAAAAAAGATTTGTTGATTCTGTAAAGTAAACTCCTGCGATGGTGTCTGGTTCCCTTTTTTCTTTAACTCTAAGAAAAATATTTTTACTTCTCTTTATATTTGTAGTGGTAAGGACAACTTCAGATTGGTAGGGAATTAATTCATAAGTAATTCTTCAGAGTCCTCTGAATTATCACGCTTAATTCAGTTGCGTCAGGAAATCATGATGTGTAGCATTGGCATGCTTCTAGTTAAATATTATGCATGTTTCTCTAGTTTTTACTAAAAGCAGTAAACAAAAATGAATTGCTGTGAAAGTACTGTGTCTTACAGTACTTGTCTTTCTTCAGCTGAGAAATTTGTGTAAAGCCTTGTAATGCTTCATGGATTGATTTTTTTTTTTTTCTATTTTTCTTTCCCTTCCTCATCTTCCACTAGAAAAAAGGAATAGTTTGCCTCCAAGACTGAAGATACGGTTTTGTTTTTGATACCAAAGCTTACGCTATTTTCAGCACTAAAGCAACCAATTCTGCTTTCACTGAATACATGACAATTTATTGTAAAGGGACATGTTAGATGAGGTCTAAAAAATTGTCTTGTCTTGGATAATTTTGATGCCTGTTCTTGTTCAGCAGTTTCAGAATGAAGCCTGTGGTCCGTAAGAATGTTTTATTTTCATTCTCTTTATTACCAGATTAAAAGAAGCAATGATGTCTAGTAAAGAACAAGAGTCAAAATACCAGGAAAATCATCCGAATTTAAGGCGGCTAGATAATTCAGGTTTGTTAACTTCATTTTATACTGAACATCTGTCATCAAAATGGAGAGAACCTGCACAGTGGTGAAGGCAGAGTCCCTTCAGCCTGCGCAACAGCTGACTTGCATTGCTACCTAACTTCTGGAGATTTGCATCCCAGTATTCATGACTTTCAATTCTAGGGAATTGTTTACCCTTAGAACTCCTTATACCTATCCTGAAGATGTGCAATTTTTTACTTGGTTAAAGATTTTATCTAGCCCTTCCTGCAGGGGATTTATGCTATATGCACTAAAGACTATAAAAGCATCTAGTGCTTATATTTGCACGGAGGAGACTTGGGCCAAGACTCCACATAATGTACAGCCAGCCTTGTCCTATATTTGCCAAAATGTTAACTCGTACATTCAGAGGTTCTTCTTTTTAACCATGGTTTGCCATAGTTTTCATATATGTTTTCCTTGTTATTTGAGACATGAACCCAATAACCCTTCATAATGAAGTCCTTAGTTCATTCACACAAGGAAGCGTTACAGGGTTTGGTCTTGTTCCCCATTCTTAGGGGTTAACTTCAGATGACTTTTATGTACAAAGTAACGGTTACTTTTTAAAGTGAGGTTCAATATTTAGTTTAGTGAGAGTGAGAAAGCTGCAGGTTATCTTTATAGTTGTAGTTCTGTAAGGAAAGAAATGCTTTTTGGTAACATCAATCTCCGTTCCACTCCATATAATAAAATGCTGCCCAACAGAGGGCAGAGTAACTCTCTGGTGACTTTACCTGAGGGAAGGCTAAATGCTGGTAGAAGGCAGTAAACCTGTTTTGTTGGTTGTGGGGTTTTGTTTTTGTTTTGTTTTGTTTTTTTTCCCCCTCAACTACCCAGTAGAACTACAAAAGGCAATCCAGAAGAGAGTAATTATAGCTTAATAACTGTTAATCTTGAGCGTGTCCTATAGATAGAGATGTTGGACTGCTTTTGATGCTCTTGCTAACAGGTTATATGATTACATGGCATCTGTAGTCAAACTAATTTTTAGTAACCCTTCTAAAACTTGACTCTTTCTAGCTTTTTTTTTATATAATATTATGTATTTTATACTCTTAGCAGACAATGATTTCAGCAACATAGATTCGGTTTCTTCAGTGCAACGGGATGCCTATCCAAAGAATCAACATCTGCGAGCTTACCACCAGAAAATTGATAACAACTTAGGTAAGTGAGAAAATTGAAGCTGTTTGACATAATACGATTTTTAATTCTCAAGCTAGAGAGAATTTCTAAGTAATATATTCCCAACAAACACTTTTTTTTGTGTAGCCTCATGTATGAGCTTTGATAATAACAAAATCATTTGCTTGTAGACTGTCTTTCAGAACTATATAGATGGCAGAATCCAATGTTTGATTGAAACATGCATTATTTGAATGGTAAAATGCTTTGAAATAAAAATGTTTTGCAGAAAATAGAACAATCGAAAGGCACTGAATATTTAATTTGTGCATTTGCTGCATTTCTTTTTATTACTTCCAAAAATATTCAGCTGACTTTCTCTTCTTTTGTTCTATAGTGTATATATACAAAATGCCTCTTTGCTTACATGTGTCACTGTTTAGCTGACCTAGAATGAAGAGATTGGAAGGAAATCAGAAAGGAATAGATCAAAGAGAAATAATCAAGCATAAGAGTTAGTGGAAGCACATTTGTTCTACTCCCAAGCCATGCAAATCTTACTAGCCTCAGAACCATTTATACCAATCAATCATGCAATAAAATAGTTTCCTTGTAGCCAAATTAGAAAAATCTGGAAATGGATTTTTTTATCTGTTAACTAATTAATTGTTTAAATTTTCAGTGTATTGATGATATCTCTGCATGAAGATCAGTTTAAAAAAAATAAAATTGAGTTAGTGAGTATATTGTGTATACTGACCTGAGAAAAGATGTACCCCAACCTTGTACAAAATGTTTTAAAAGATGAAAACTACATTACAGGGTACCTCATTTTACAAAGCTCCAATTTGGTTTTAAGGATTTAATTTTAAATGGAAAAAAGAAGGAAGTGATTACTTTCTGATAGTAATGCAGTAGCAGTGTTAAAATATTGCTGCTTCCACTATTAGAGAATACTCAGAGTTGAACAGTCTTAACTAATGTTTTCTAACTCAAGGTTCTGGAGACGAGGGAGTCCTGAGAGTACCCATTTAAACAGAATGCTTTATACTGCTTTGAATCCTTATGGTCAATCTCTATGTTGACAGATGAGATGTCTTCTGGGTTGAGTCGTCTGAAAAACCTAGCTCTTGGTCTGCAGACAGAAATAGAGGAGCAAGATGATATGCTGGATCGGCTAACCAAAAAAGTAGAGACACTGGATGTCAATATTAAAAGCACTGATAAAAAAATCCGACAACTTTAAAGGGCTTATAGAAATTTTTGTCCAGCATTAGTTCTTCTTGGAAGTCTTATATCAACAGATCTCTTAAAAAAAAAATCTTGGACAATATCTATTTCTTTTTATCTGGTATGTTATTGATTTTGTTGCCATTAAAATTGCATAACCTTAAGTGCAGCATAATACCTTAAGTTTCTTTCTGATGTACATAGGAAAAGTGCATTTTGAGTAAAATCTCTCAGCACTCTCTAAATTCTTTTGTGCTGGATACCCTCGATTCTATTACTGTGCATTGTGTGCGTGGAGGAATTTGGAGTCTACAAAGCTTCAGTGTCCTTGGCCTGAAAGCTGTGATGAGAAAAGTAACTACATTTTGCCTCTGTTTTGGGGAGGGGGTAGGGGGAACAGAATGTGCTTTCTTTGTTCAGAGCAAATGTTGCTAATCTTGTTTACCTACAGTTATTTTAAATTCTGAAAAAATGCCAATTTCCAGCTGTAAAAATAATTCTAAGTGACTGTCTTCTGGCATTTCTGGGGCTTAAGGAACGAACTGTTCTATGGAAGTTGTAATATGTTAACTATCAAGGGTGTCATGCAGGAATAATAAAATCCTGTGCTTTTTCTCTATCCAAAGATGACTTTTCCCAATAGGTGGATCCATGAACAGTGGTGTTTATGACTGGGTCACTGAATGGTATCACCTTTATGGTATTTTCCGTAAAGATCTGTAAGGGTACATTATGGTTTACAAGAAATGTTGATTGACAGTAACCCAAAAAGTTTGGGTAACACAGTCAGGATTTACACATATGTACCCTATAAGATTCTTTTGTAGAAATTGTCACTGTCTGTTTTTTTTATTTTTTATTTTCTGCCCTTTCGCAGCTTATTTGGGTAGGTGGTTATTTGAAAGTAGGTTCCATTTTAGAAATGGAAAGTTGGTCTGATACTGTACAAACAGATCATAGATCATTCCTTAATTTAACATTTATTTCAAATAAAGGTGATTAGGGAATGAGCAGGTGCTGTGTTCTCCTTGGTAATGTGATTGTTTTTAAGAAGCTCGACTATGATTCACATACTTTTGCTTTGGCTTAACAGATATGAAAAGTTTGCAGATTAAGAAAAGTTCAAAAAGTTGTTTTATTCATTTGTAAGTATCACTGTAGAATAAAACAATTACAATTCTACTCCAACCTGAAGACATGACAAGGAAAACTAAATGTCTGTCTCAAACACAAATAAGTAATTTCAGTTTGGAGAAGACCTGTGAAAGTAAGTGTTGCAATACTGACACAAATGACAATGAGTGGCTAAGAAGACACAGTTACTACTTTGAGCTGGTCCCATGTTATCTTATGAATTAAATGAAAACCTTGATGTTTAGGACTATCAGGCTTGCATCCTTCATGAATATGTCATTCACAGTCTCTCCTTTCCTTTTTTAAAAGGATTTGTAACCTTGAGCTGACTTGCTATAAAGTGTACCCACTTTGTAAGGAGACTTAAGAAAACTGGAGCCTTTCTTGTTTTGCTATGTCTCCTGAAAGTTCATTTGTAGAAAAATAAATCACTAAAAAAAGCTACACTTCTTGAGCATAGTGTTATGAAAATATATATAATATTTTCCTGGGCTTACTAGCAAAGTAGCGTTGTGAATTAGATTGAAAGTGAGCCTCTGTTTCTCCTTACCGTACTGCTGTCATTGATTTCGGTCTCTAAAAAAGATATGCCTTGCAGAGACTTAAAACTTCATGAGCTATTGAGCATCTTTATTTGCTTTTCAACTTTCACTTTACATGTCATTTATGCTCATATGGAAGCTTGAAAAACCTTATTTATGTCAATGTATCATCTACCTTTGTGGATGAATATAATAATTAATTTTCTTTTACTCTATTAGAATATTCATGAATGATATGATTTAATGTCTCAAGAAGGTCAATAGATTTATTTAATAAATAATACCAATCATTAGTTTTCAAAATCTGTTAAGTACCTCAGTGAAGGAATATTGAAATTATGAGTGTACCTGTTTTACTTTTGTATTTGACTTCACCCTTTTAATAAAAAGGGGAGAAAGAGTAGTGTTTTTCTTATCCCAGTTCTGATTAATAGTAACATTTGCATCTTAAAAAGAATATATAAAATCTGTTGCGAACAGAGGATATTAAAAAAAAGGCACAGTAATTAATAACATTCATTTTAGTTTGAAATCTGCCTTCATCTGTATGCAACTATTTCACAATTACATTTTTTCCAATGTAAGACTTCGGTAACTAGGTTGTAGGCTGAGTTTTTCTCTACTAAGTTATGGTTAATGAAGGAAAAATGTAGCTGGAAGATCTAGTTATGTTATGTGTAATAAGAAATGCGGAGCTTGAATCCAAGCAAAAATTTCAGCTGATTTAAAAGTATGTTGTTTTCTGATGCGAGTTCTTCCTTTTTTTTTTTTTTTAGTCTAATTTATTTCACAGAATGGACTCATTTTTTTGGTCAACAGTTTAGTTGTGTCAGCCTTACCAAATATTTCCTGCATTCTGGATATCTTTTGATGCCTTTGAAAATAAGGGCAAGGAAGAGGAGTTAAAAAAAATAAAAATAAAAAAAATCCCTATTTATCCCTGTTTCTGCTTTGAGAACTTTGTGATTCAAGCAGACTAGAAAACCAAGATCTCGGACATATGGAAGTTAAAAAGGTCTGTCTTCTCATCTCTTCTAACAATTCCATTCACTGTCTCAGTAACATATGTCTTTGTTTTCTTGCTATGTAGGCTTTCCTGTGCTATTTGTTTTCTTTGTTTGTTTTCTTTCTACTTAGGCTTTCCTGCTCTATGTATTATTTTTGTTTTGCTTAATAGGCTTGTTTTAAAGGATTATTTCCCACATTGAGCTTTCATTGTGGGGAAAAAAAGATTGTGCATGGCTATAAATGAATATCTGCTACAAACTGAATTCCCGTTCTCAACTTTCATAAAGATGCTTTCTGCTGATAAAGGCTTTATGCTTTCTGCTGATAAAGAACTTAAGTTTAATTGACACGCAGAGACAACACTATTTTGTAATAGTGATTATTTTTTTTCTCATTAGAGTAACTTTCTATTCTGCAGGAAAAGGGGGAATGTAAAGTGGGGGGAAAAAAAAAACACATGATTTTTTCCTTTCTGGGAAATGTCATTTTATATATGTTATGAAGGACTTTCTGTAACTTTTCTTACTATTTCCTGAGATGATATACAGTTTTATTTCTTCTTGGATACTTACCTTGTGTAGAGTGTAGGACTTTCAGAAGACACAAGTACTAAATTGATAAGCTAAATATATTGCCTAAATATTCACGTTGGCATAGAAATTGGTGTCCTTGTAGCCAAATAGCTCTGATTAATTTTATTCTTATTGGCTTGAGTAAAAGTTTAATACTAAGGTCAGCATAAGAGAGCAAAAAATTCTTTTCAGTCTTTATAAAAGCATATTTTCTTGCTTCTCAAAGTTTGCTAGTAAATTTTGAAGAGGTGTTAAGTACCATGAAGACAGTAAGATACACTCTAAAAACAGAAAGGAAAAAGAAAGTGGGAATAACTGATATCTGGTTACTAACGTCCTCAGTGTATATGATTTCAAATTGCTTGAGTGTTGAAATAAATACTGTAACAAATGATGCGTAGCTGAATTTTAGTCTGTACTGCAAAGGTTGTTGCTGTGCTGAACTCTTTTGTCTTACTGAAATCACTGGGACACTATTCTGTGTCCCACGAGGGTGGAACAAAGGTGCCATCCAAAACTTCTAAAAGAAACTACTGCCTTTATTTATGTTATATACAAATGTTGTCTGTAATAATCTGGCCTTTCCCTGAAGAAGGTTTTACAGTTGGTTTTGTTTTTTAATCCGTAAAATTTATCTGAAATATTTTACTGCCAAGTAGTTTTTGTGAAGTGATATCATTTGTTAAATGGTGAAATAGGAAATACTTACCAACCACTCTGCCTTCTGAACAGACAGACTTTTATAGGCATTTTGTGAGGCATAACGTCATATGGAGGAGATGTATTAAGTTTGACTTTGAAATATATGGGGCTTAATTTTCAAAATCACAGATAGTGTTTCATTGCATCTACAGCTTTTTTTTTTTTAACAGTACTTTAGTTCTATACCACCCAGGTATAGCACTTGCTTTTTCTTTTATTTAAATGATAAACTGGCCTGTACTTCAGCAATTCAGGAGATTGCATTAAATAAGTGTTGAATGGTAAGATGGTCAATAAAGGTGCTTATTGTTAATGGAGAGTTTTTGCATTTATTTTCCATAATTCTTTGATTACAACTTCAGTGACACTTCTGTCCCATAATAAGATCTGTTAAAATGCTGGGCATATTTTGTGTCAAAATGGAAATTAGTTTGCAGCTGGTGGATTTTGTTTTCTGGGAATAAAAGGAGGGTATTGCCTTTCTTGACTCTTGTGTAGATTCTCTTAGATCCTGAAAGAGGAGTGCAGACAAGCATTCATTTATGCAAAACCTTAACTTGTGAAGACAAAATAATCCAAGATGTCGCTTGAAAAGTAATCTTGCCATAGTGCTTGGTATTATCTGGAATATCATAAACTGGATATATACACGAAGAAGGCAGGCAAGATAGAAATAAAGCAAAAACAATTGTATCATCTTGAAAACTTAAAAGCAACAGGTATAAAAGATTCTTGTGTGGTCCCAAATTTGGTGGTGGTAGAAGTCTTGAATGTCTTGACCTTTAGCTAGGTTTTTATCTGCATGTGAGGAGAGGAACTTGGCTTCCGATTTTTTTTTTTTCCCTTCATAATAGAAGTTTAATTTTCTTTGATACCATGAAGCCATAGAAGTGTGACTACAGAAGCTCTGAAAAGGGAAAGTCAGTATGCTAGAGAGAGATTGACAGGTTTTTTAAATTCAAATAACTGTTTTGCTGCCCTCGTGCTGAGTATTGTCCCACAAATGGGAACTGAGAGCTCTTCCATCTCCTCACCTTATTGTTGCATATAGAAAAATCAACACAATAGCAAGAATACAGTGGAAGGTGGTAGAGAATGGAATAGCGCAGTGAATTCTGAGTCTCTGCTAGGAGTATTCTTAGCTTGCTCTACTTGCATGGAGAATCAGAGAAATAGAAGAGAGAGTGTTTCACACTAATTTGTTTATGGCTGGTCCAGCATTTCAACCCTTTTGTGCTTTCTCAAGGACTTCCTTTCTTGCAATGTAGTCCCTGCCTTCTGGGAAATGAGAGGGAAGGGGAGGTAAAAAAGATGCTTGTGTAAATACGAAAATGGGAAGAGCAGGTGCTGTGCTTCTGCCTTTCTTTCTCTCTCTTTCCCCTGCTTCTGAAAAGTGGTTTGGTTTGGTTTTAAAGGAGGGAGTCCTACAATTTGCATTTAATTTTTGTACGTCATTGGATGGTTTGTTTGCTTCCAAATAAATATGTATCCCTGAGATCCATGGATCCAGAACTGAAGGGCTGATAAGGCTCACTTGAAAGAAAGCAGGGAGGTGCCCCCAGAATAAACAGACTGCCAAATCGGGAAGACCCCTGGAGGGGGGCCAGGCAGGGTTTTCTAAGTACAGTGACTTTGGAGCCCTGCCTCAGCTATAAAAAGTCTAGATGGATTGTGACTTTGTTAGTAAGGCCGAACCTTCTAGAAAATGGCATTCCAACTCTATCTGTGAATTTTTCCTATGTCTTTTCCAGCTTCTTCCTTGCTGTTTCACCCTTTATATTCATCTACTCTCCATCCTATGGGAAAGAAATAGATAACTGAAGATGCTTTTGTTCAATACAGTCTCATTGATATACTAATTCTGCCAGTCTAATGCTGCATTGAGTTCAAATTATGTAGGTACTAAAATCTGACTTTCTTGCCCTAGGATTTGAGCCCTAGATTTCGCTTAGAATTTCTGTGTAACACCAGTGTTTGTGTCTAATATTTGTTTGCTATATGGGGTTTACTGGGCAGTATGTTTGAGTGCATTTGAAGAAAAATTCCTGCAGAGATTCCCTTGTGAGACGTAACTGAGAAGGGTTGTAATGCCGTCTGCTCTTGGCTTCCAGTAGGATCCACAGTAATGTCAGTACAAAGTTACTGCATACTAACACTCACGAAGTCGGTCTTTACTGCCTTATTTTCACCATTGCCTTGTGTCTCGATTGGCCAATCTGTTTGTCTCTGCCTACTGATCCTCTTGGATGATGATGACAGGATGTTCCTTCCCTCTTCAAGTGGTGTGTAGGCAGAAAGGCAGCCAAGAAATCCAGCAGTGACATGTGAATACTAAGGCTACTAAACAGTCATGTAAGAAAGCAAAGGTTAAAACCTGATTTCATCCACCTGCCCATGGAGAGAGCTTTGCAAGGGAGGGACAGCATCACTCTGTATTTTTTCTCCTGGAATAATGCATGCAGGATGACCTGGACTGAATGTCTGAGGACTTGTTACTTGTAATTGGACTCTTGTAGAAAGCCAAGAATTCTTAAAAGGTGAGAATTTGATGGAGAGTCTGAGACAATTCCAGATTCAACGTTCTGCAGCCTTCTGCCCTGAAAATACTTGAGCTGCTAACAACACCGCAGAAGAGACCAGTGAGTCATTTCATCTGCTTCATTGTACATTGTTGTGTTACAGGCTGTTGACATTTCTGGCTTTTATTCCTAAAGTAGCATGAAGTAATAGAGTATAGATAGGAGCTAGCAGCATTTGTGGGTGCTAATCCTCAATCCTTGCCTTTGGGATTATCCCCACCTCACCCCAAAAGGTGAGGTGCTGAAAATGGCAGCGCAGACACAGTCAGTAACAATGCGGTAGCCTGCTTTGCTATGGGCAGCCTGCCAGCTGTGACCTCCCACCTCCAGTCCACCTGCTCTGTGTTCTGTTGTGACTGAGCCAGATACAAAGAAAATATTCATTGGAAAATATTGTATCACAATATGAAGAGGAGGATGTTGTGTCCCAAGTGACATGGTTGCAATAATTCAATGATGTGGTAATTTTTGTTGGTACATGTTTAGCAAGAACTAATACACTAAAACTGAACTACAACAGTAAGCAAAGTGCAGGTGGGAAAACTACTAGCTTGTCAGGGTCCTGTTATCAGTGCATCAACCTCAAGCCACTGAACAACTCAAATGTGCTACAAACTGGCATTTATGGCACAGCCAAATTAGCCTTGTTCTCGATCCTTAAAACTAGCCTTCTAGATACAGAAAGTGTTTTAGCAGTGCTGCTTCCTCACTCTCCTGATTAGGTGGCAGTATCTTCCCAGTCAAGCAGAAACATCAAGGGGAACAGTTGTGCTGAACTGCAGCAGATGAAACTCTGCTTTTTATGTACGTACTTCCTCTTAATGCTTACTTGCATCACGTAGGGAAGTATCCTCCCATATCAGTACTGTTTTCAGAAGTCCATGTAAGTTGTAGTCCAACTCCTCTATCTGATTTGACATCACTACTGACCCTGAAAAGTTTATTTTCCTTAGCCATATCCCTCAGCAATTTCATGTACCATCCAAGCAATGCATTCATTACTGAAATTTGTGTGATTTATTAATTTCCTGGCACAATGATCCCCAAACATGTGGGAAGAAAAATGGAGACTGATTTTTTTTCCGTCTCTGGGTGTTTGTTATTGGCTAAATCCCTGCTCTTGACCCTTTTGAGTGGCTCTCTGTTGAGCTGCGTTTCAACTGCTTGTCCAGCTCAGTGTGTGAGAAAGACAGCATGGTCAGATTGTCATCCTTGCAGCTGAAGGTGGTGGAAAGGAAGCTCATTCTTAGGAATCTGATGCACCTGACCACTCTGTCATTTCCAGATTCAAATTTCTGGAGCTGTTTTCCTTTCTTCAGTCTCCATAAGCTAAAGATTTTTTTCTATTGCCTGCTTTACTAATGAGTGTTTGAAACGCAGTATTGGGGCCTTATTCCCATCTCAAGGTAACACACACTATGCTGGCTTTACAATGGCAACCTGCCGGAAGCCTGAGGACTTCACCAGTGCCCAAGTGAGGTAAGATGAACAGCACAACCAAAGCAGCTCTTCACCATGGGGTAAAGCAGGACATCACTGGCTTCCTTGTATCATTAGACACCAGCAGCCAGTGGCAATGACAGAGCAGTGGGGTTTGGGTGCATTAGAAGGGAAGAAGCTATGTCCTTAATTCAAAAATGTGCACTTAAATATGTGCATATTTCTTAAATGTGTTCAGAGTCACATTAAAACCATTAAACTTCCTTACATCTCTATGGTTAGGCATATGTAGACATACTTGCTGAGTCAGACGGTGTTAATGATCTGTGCGAATCTCTAGGGAGTGTCTTTGCTTCCTCAGGTGTCTGAAGTATCAGGATTTTGACGCCAAGTCCTGTAAGAAAAAATTTCATTTGGTATTTGAGAGAAGCATTAATTCCAATTTATCTTTCCTTGCAATAGTGATAAATAACAGAATTGATAACATTTGGAGAGATTTCTTAAGCCTCTACAACCTTGTTATATACCTCCCCAAAAGTACTTAGAATTAAAAGAAAAGGAAGACAACTTCTAATGACAGTCTCAGATGCTCTGTTATTTAATTGTTCAATTATTCATAGGCAATGTAGTATAAATATATAATTTAGTTTTGACTCCCATCAACTGCTCTGCCATTTTAGTACCTTTGTTGTAGTATGGAGGGACTGGAAGGTTGCCAAGTAAAAGGAAAGTCTGTGCGTGAACAGCTGGGAGGGATAATATGTAAATCTGGTGGAAAAAGGCAATTAAAGGCAGTGTTGAGATATAATGGAAAATAGACAATATTGAGCCTCATCAGAAATACCAACGTAAACAGCAGCTACTGTACAATGTCTCTGAAGTGAACTTTGTTGCTTTAAATAGCTGCATTCTACAGAAAACAGATGGATTATGAAATCTGTGAGCAGACTTCCAGAAAACAGCTTGGTCTTCAAGAACATGTCCGTGTTGATGGTTCAGAATATCCTCCTGGCACAAGGGGACAAAAGGTTTCATTTCCCTGCTGTTGTATTTACATAATATAGAGGGGAGCTGGAAGGTTGGATTAAGTGCAAGCCAAATATAGCTGAAAATAATACTACATGTCATATGTAACTAAGAATGGAGATGAATAGAGAGGAAGTAATATCTGAGATAAGCAGTATAATAAATGCTACCTTGTTGCTTCGTAACCCAACAGCTGAGGAGATAACACACTAATCAAAAAGAATCGGGAAGCCTTGACTAACCACAGCAGGACCACGCCAATAGCTTACCAGAATCTTGGTATCACCTGCAAACACAACTGCATCATTTTTGACAAGAGTAGTTGGATTGGGAAGGGACAGACCATTCAAAAATGTTTAACTTTGTATTACAAATGAGGATGGATTCAGTCTGTATTTTGATCCTATGGCCTATACTTGACCACCTCTGGTTTGGTATCATTTGGTAGCACGTCTGGCAGCCATTTATACATCCGTTTTTTCTCCTGCCTTGTAAATGAGTATGATCTGTCACAGCCCAGACATAGCAAACCAGGCTCCTGTCTGCAGACACAAACTTGGCAATATGCATTAACCGAACATAGTTCTTGCATCAGGCAACACATCATGTGCTGTCTCAGCCACATTCTCAGCTAGAAGAGAAACATGCAGATATTTAAGGATCTTTGGGAGGGCTCACAAAAGTGGTGTTTTTTAATGTTAAACTTGGTTCTTTCAATTATTTAGCTCTCTTCTTCCAGCATAACTGAAGAAACAAAAGAAGGGCTGCTTATTATTCTTAACAGTTATGTTTTGGTCCTCATAAAATGAAAATGGATAGAAACACACAAAGAAGATGTGCCCTGGCAACATAGCCTTACTTGATCCAGTGTTTTAAATATGTCTACGCTAGGCTCTGGTTGAGTTTGAGCAAATCATTAGTGGATAGACAGGACAGAAGAGAGAGAACTCTGACAATGATGCAGAAAGAGGGAGGCAACAAAAAGCCACTGCATAACTGGACCCCCACACATTATTTTTGAAATCAATACTCTATTAGATCACATTATTCCATAATGAAGACCAAACACGTGCAAAATATGACCACAATATGCTAAATAAATGTTTTAACTAGCATTTTGCATGCTTTCCCCCTTTTATTTTTGCATTTGCTAAAGACACATATTTGGAATAGCATAGTTTACCAAAAAATTGATACTGCTTTTTTATATTACAGGCACCTTTTATGCCTTTAGAAAAACAGGAAGCACCAAACACTTTTTAAATTCGGGAAGATCTTTTAAAAAGATATACATTTCTAAAAAACCTAACTATACTCTAAGAGGATAGGATTGCAAGTTTCCTCTGGTGTTTGTTAAGGCTGCCTCTGCATGATAGATTTTTCTCTTTATTTAACATCCCTGAAACAAGCAGTATCAGTTACACTGAAAGCACTGGCGTAAAGGGGCACAGCTGCCTTAATCATTGTGTCACCTAAATTTATTCTAGTGACTGGTAGCAAAACTGCTTATATATTGCTTCTGTTAGCACTGGTAGGAATATTTTTAAAGGTAGTTTAGACATTTCATTATGAGGACTTTGACCATGTAAATCTGTGCTTACTTACATTATCTTCTAGCTTGGCAGTCTTGCTCATTATTTTCTCAAAAATCTAAAAGGCAGCAAACATGTACAGAAACACCTTTGTGTTCTGTTTGTGTCTCGAAAATTTTAGTTAAGACTGAAGTTCGAGAAAAGCTAATCTATTATGTTCAGGTTATATATGTCACTAAGAACTATGAAATGCAGAGAAATTCTATTAAAACCTGTTCCACAAACAATTCAAGACAGAGAAAGCTGAGAGTGAGTAAGAAAATTAGAGCGAATTCTATCTTCAGCCTCCTGAAATCCTACAAGGTAATAGAAAACAAAACAAACAAACAAAAAAACTTTTGTGTTACATAAAATAGCATTAAATGGTTTAATAAGAACCCATTTTTGAAAGGGAGAACAAAGTTCAGAAAACAATGGTGTTTTCAGGAGGAAATTTCTGAACCTACCTATCTTTAAAGTTAATGCAGACAAAGGTACAGATTCCTACAAAAACAGGAATTTGGGCATAAAGTGAACAAAAGTATTTCATGAATAATAAAACTAATGCAAGAAGTTGCAAACCTTGGTCAAAGATTTTATCTTTCCATGATTTGGGTTCATTGTTTCACAGATTTGCCAACAAGGGTTGAACTCCTTCTTTTGGCCATTCTGTCTAAATGAAAGTCTCTGTCCACTCTCTCGCTGCCTATTTTCATGAAACTCGCAGAAATCTAATATCTTTGAGCCTATTCTTCTCTATCACATGGCTGAATTTGGTCAGTGGTCTTAAAACTTACTACGGTGGGGAAAAAGACACAGGAAAACATAGTGAAAGCATAGTCATAAAAGACTTGTTTTCTTCTGGGGGTGGGAGGAATTCACAGCTTATGAATTTAGCAAGTGTTAATAGAAGGATTAATAGAAGGGGAAATATATTGTAAAGGCCCTATAGAAAATTACGTTTGTATACCATCTGCATGTTTTACTACTATCCTCTAAAATGTAATGGCATTTCTGCTTTTCTTGGCTTTATTCTGTTTCCTGGAGAACAGAATAATGTTAAGAAAATGAACACTGAGGTTTCCTTGTGAAGGGTCTGCTTCAAAGGAAATAGCTACAGGCCCCAACAGTCAGTATATTCAGTATTTCCCAAATCACCCTATTAATCTGTGATTAGAAAATATTGGCTTACACAGTCTTGCTGTAGGGCAGAGGTAATAACCAGAAGACCCTTTCGGATTGTTTCCAGCCTTTTATTCTCATATCCTATTTCTGCACACTTACTAGTTGTTCTCCTGAATGGTATTTAACCACTCCGGTCATTTAGGCTCAGATTTTATCTGTTTATAATAATAACTAGGTTTCTGTCATTCCAGAACTAGTGAAATTAGCAATAGATGCACACTTGATTTATATTAGCTACTTCATTTCTTTCCATTAGTTATATTTTCAAAGAACACGTTAACCCTCCATCCATTTAGTGGATATATTGCCAGAGAAAACACTCTGAAGGAATTCAGCTTCTAAAAATGTTGACGTAGCAGGCAGCCCTGACCCATCTGTCGTGATTTTGCAGACAGACACCGACTCCCATGCCCTTTATTCTGCTTTGCGTCACTGACCAGTAGAACTCTGTTTTTACAAGGCTAGGCTTGCAATTTCAGCTGCCTTATATATTGCCATGCAAGTAATTCAGCATCTGTGCTGCAAACTCTGGAGAACGCAAGTGCCCAGAGAAGAACCAAACGACTATATGAATGCACAGACAGCACAAAGACAGAAATGGCTTCTTTAAATGGAAGTGCTTCTGGGAGGAAAGACAGGCATATTGCTTGCGAGTTACAAGTAAATTATGTATCATCATGGCATTAGCTCTGTGGGGAATCTGAAGACCTCCAGCCTGCACTGCTACTGCCTCTAGACACTTCTGTTCATTTTGACATTAAATACCATCAGAATTTATCATCTCCAGCTGAGCTTTCCATGCACAGGGAACACAGGATGGGGCTTCACATACCCAGCTGTAAATTCATGATGTGACCTTTATCAAGAGCATGTCAGGAGTTAAATCCACCATAAAAGGGGATTTCCTTTAAATGCTAAGTGTGTACAATGACATCTCCCCACCAGAGAATGAATTAGAGGGAATTTAAACATTAAACACTCACCTACTAAACAATGCTGCAGCAGAATCTTTACATATCAAGTTGCTTTTTTTTCCAAAAACATTGCATTTACAATTTCTACCGGCCTGCTGTCAGGAATTTGCACAGCGTCTTACAAAAACCACAGAAGAAATCCATCCAGAGCCTCAGAGTGCGTGGTACAATCCAAAGTTCAATGCATTCAATAATAAGAACAGATGGGGAAAGGAGAATTGAATTCCAAGGGAAAAAGACATTACTGGAATGGAATTTTGCACTAAAATGGAGAATGACTACAGGACACATACGAGGAGTCAATTCTGGATGGGAGAAGATGAGAGGAGACAGCTCTTGACTCAGCAGTGAGGAGCCTGTTGGAAGGAGAGAGAAGAGACGGAGGGAAGGAAAGGGGAGGGCTCCGCGGTCTCCAGGAGACAAGCTGGAAAAAAGTCCAAGGAGTGAGGGTGTGGTTTGAAAAACAAGGAGTACAATTTCAAACTGGATCCTGAAGCAAACAGGGCAGTCAGCAAGGGCCTTGAGAAGCATGAAATGTCAATTTTCTTTGTGAGAAACCAAATCAGAACTTTTGGAGCTGTTGTGATGCTCTGTCTTTGCTGCACCACCACGTCTTCATGCTGTGACTGCTGATACAGCATTCCTAAGGTTAGCATTTATCTGATAGGCAAAACATTGACACTCAGGCTGCTCCAGCCAGCATGTGGCTGGAAACAGATGTGGCTCAGACACGCTACGTTCATTGCTGTGCCACGTGCGTTGGTTCTCCAGCAGTTTGCAGCTGGTCAGCAAGGACGTGCAGGTCCAACCTGCATTTGCAATTGAGTACTTCCATAGTTAAACTGTGATTTGAATTGATGTTGTGGAGCAAGACTCTGAGATGAACACTTAAGAGAAATGCATATTGCTTTTCCAGTGAGACTTCTTTGGCTGATTCTGTGGGAAGAAGACTAGGAACATGCGCTACACATATAACATTTTTCCATGTAAATAACAGCCCTTCCGAGGCAAAAATGCAGCTCTTCTCAGGGCTGCTCCCAAAGACTGAAAAAGAGCATCAGGCTGCCATCCACAGGAGGAGCCAGAAAACCAAACCTCTGGAGGAGAGCAGCCTCTGAAAAAAACAGAGGAACATTTACCAGGAGCTTTTCCATTTGTGCTGTTAAGGGATTGCTAGGGATTACACCCTCATCAGCTCTTAAGTGCTGTGGCTCTGCCTTTTATAAGGGAGCAAGAAAGAAGGAATTAGTTGATCTGAGGGGCACTACCACAGCAAACGTGTAGAGACTTAAGACCCTTTATAATTCCTTTTTATAGACTACAAACTGTAGGAGAAATGCCTTAAATAAGGCCAGTAGTGCCTTTCAGTTGAGAGATCCCAAACTAAATACAGAAAACAAGGTGAGAAGACTCAGTTAAAACACCCATACACCCAACTGACTGTACAGAGGTCAAGTTACTTAACTATGGAAGCTCAGCTCAGTTGCAAAGTGGAGAAACAGTGGCCAAATACTTTTCCTATTTTTTGATTTTTGTCAAAATTTCAAACCCTATCAACTAACTCTTCAGAGCTGATCAGGCTGCAAACAATCTAACCCTTGTGATCAGCAAAGCAAGGTGTTATAAAGAACAGATATTTAAACACAGAACAGTATGCAGAAGGTTCAAATGAAGAGGAAGGCATCAGTGTACCAACCAATGTACATACAAAGTAAGATGCCTATTTTACCACAGAAAGGATGGGAAGTTGTAATTAGCAGGCTTTGGCCGGCTAGGCATGGGCATGAAGCACTGTTTTATTAGAACTGGACTGAAGAAATAGAGCAGACCTTTAATTCTAATTGTACTTTGAAAGAGCCTTGATTCCCTTAGCCAGTGATTCCTCTGGTACACAGCAGCAGTTCAGCGCCAAACTATTAAAAGTGACTGCACACAGTAAACAGTGATTTTGTAATCCTTGCTAATACAAATATCTCAGAGACAAACCTGTTGCTGCCTTCCTTTGTCATAGTCTTCTTTAAAATATAAATGTAGTATAAAAATATACATCCTACAACTATGCACGTTACTTAAGAGGTCCTACTTCATTTATGAAATAGATGATGAAAGTCTGTGGCTCAGTTTTTTTAAATGGAGCTAGCTAGCTATAAAATTTGAGAGCAAAAGCTAGCAATTGGAGCTCTAGATAAAAATAATTAGCATCCATACAGTGATTGTGAGGGGGGGCAGTTGGACAGAGGCAAACACAGAACATGTTTATTGTACCGAAATGGACTGGTGACAGATCACGTCCTGATGTCCCGCTGATGGTCTTGTCTCTCCAGCGCTTTTGACCTGCCTTTGTTTAGAAACTGCTATAGCATTTTATTTACAGCGGGTTAGCTGTCAACAGACTTATGGAGTAGATGCTACTCAAACCCCTCCTGAGACCACATAAAGAAAAAACGCTGTCTCCACCTTGGCTCCATTTTCCCTTGCTTTTGAAAGAACAGCCCTCGGTGCCTAAGGGGATGCAGACCCCAGACTTCCTGAGGGACGCGGCTTTAGCGGCACCTCCGTCCCAGCACCTTCTGCCCCCGTTTGAGAGGCTGCTCGGGGTTTCCTCAGTCCTTTTGTAGACCTTCAGGTCTCCCACACGTGGCAAAAGGGCCCCCACGGCTGCAGCCTGCGATTGTGCGCTCCAGCAGAAACCGAGGGGTCTCAGCATAGCCGTGCCTACGATTCCTTTGGAAACCTAACCCAGTTTTAGTAATTCCCAGCTCCGTGCACTAAAATGAATGAGGTTAAAATAAAATGAATGAGGTTTTAAATTGTAACATATTTGGGATTGTTTTAATCTGCCTTCTGGTTTTGAGTCTTCAGGGGTCCCTTGTTCAGTTTTTCTTTGCAACCCACAGCATGAGAAACTCATTTAAAAAAAAAAAAAAATTAAATCGGAGATTCTCCTGTAATTTCATGTTTCCCAGAGCTGGGCTCTCCGGGAAAATCTAAGCAACGCCGTGCCCCGGATAAAACTGCGGGAGCTAGCAACACCGTAGCAATCAGTTTCCATCTCGAAGGATAAAAACCAATTGCTGTAACTCAGGAGAGACATAACACCAGGAATGTTACCTCCATCTCCCCCACCTGATGCCGATGGGCCGACTGGGAGGGAGGCTTTTAAAAAAAAAAAAAAAGGAGGTGCTGATGCCCCTCCTGGTGTCGGACCCTTCGCTGCTTGGTTACTCGATAACTCTCCAAGTCACGGGGAAGGCTCTGCATTGCCATTTGGAAACCCACCGGGGCACAACAGCGGGGTGGCTTTTCAAACCTACCTGGCAGCCGGTCGCAAAACTCCTCGCCCGCCCCCCGGCCGTCGCGCTGCGAGCCGGGGGCCGTGCTTTTCGAAGGCCGCGGGTGTTCTGGGGGCCTGCTCCCCGCCCGCGGTGCCCTCCGAGGGCGGCCCCCCGCCGTTCTCCTCAGCGGCGGCGGGAAGCTCGGAGCGCTGAGGGCAGAGCATCACCCCCGGCACCTCCGCCCCTGCTCGGGGAGATGGC
>VXAA01003794.1:121045-165330 GCA_013399115.1 Anseranas semipalmata | reverse complement strand
CCCCCGGCCGCGGCGTGCCGCGATTTGTGCAGAGTCACTCGGTGCCGGGGGGGGCGCGGGGCCGGGCCGGGCCGGGCTGCTCGCCCCGGGGGCTCCTCGGCCTCGGTGGGCGCCCTCGTGTCCCGCTGCGAGCGGGGCTTTGCTCCTCGCCCCAGCGGCCCTCAGCCCCCGGATCGCGGGGGGCCGGGGAGCCTCCCGCTGCGCGGCGGGAAGGAGGCGGGCGAGATGAGGGGCGAGGAGCCGTGGGGACGTGGAGGCTGCACAGCCTCGGTCCCGCCTTCCAAACATAACAATATTAAAAAAAAAAAAATACTGCCTAAAAATGACATGGTTCTGTTCTTAATAGCCTGCGAAAACCATAGTGCCAGCATTGGGAAAGGTCCGTGACTAATGGGTGCAGCGCAGACAAACCGGTTTATCTGTTCCCTTGTGAACTGGTGGCGAGGGAGGGCTGTACGTGGAGTGAGAGAACAGCCGTCTCCGAACGTGCAGTTTAAGGCAGGAATTAAAGGAATTTGCTAAATGAATGAGAGAACAGGAAGTGGACTTGGCAAGTCATCCTTCTGCCTCTGCACCGCCCCTCTCTGTCAAATCAGGCATCCATTTCAAAGTGTGAGCTGTGTGCCCATCCTTCCGGGGGGACTTGGTGCCGCTCGAAGCGTTTCAGCTTGGGGAATGGCTTTTGCCAGTTCCAGCTCCTTTTGGGAAGGGCTTTTTGGTTGACTGTGAGAACTGTCTTGGCCTCCCTGGAAGGAGACCAAGCCTGAAAAAACAATGATAGGGCAAGCGAGTTCCAGAAATATCTAATCTGTGCCAGAGGGAGCACGCACACCTGTCTCCTCCGAGCTCTTGTGACTCAAGAGAGTTTAATATAGTGAAGAATTAGACTGTATCTTCCCCCGCCCCCTGCCAATGTCCACAGAGCAGCAGTGATTGTAGTAGCATAAAATTAATTCATGAGAGCGACGGTACAGCTGTCTGAGTAAGAAAGTTAGGATCAAAGCATTTCTGGTGTCAGGTGGCAGAAGTGTATAGTTCTCACAACTTAAAGCTAGCAACTGTAACCAGTCCTGCTGGTTGTGTTTGGTCTACGCAGTAATGATGGGAGAGCATCATAGCTAATATAGGAGCAGTGCTGCTTTGCATATGGAATGACTGTTTCTGCGAGGGCTAGCTTTGTGTCCTGCAGCACTGCCAATACTGGCATTATAGTACTTGTGTTTGGGGTGGGGGGCTAGCAGCTTCGCAAGGGAGCTGTACTGAAGTCATACTCTATTTTTTGCTGCCACCTGCTTTTTCTCCTAAAGAATTTGATCTTGCTGGAAAGACTAAAGCTGTGCTTGGGGGCCTCTCCCCCAGCATGGAGGCTGCATAGGGAGGAGGGGGAGCCTTGGGACCCCCACTAGTGCATGGGACCAAATTGCTCTTCAGGATTTGCTCTTCCCTGCTCCCCCGGCCTCCCCCCTCACCCTGAGAGCAGCAGCTCCAGCGCAGCACTCTGCAAATGGGGAACCGAGATAGCAGCTGGCAACAGGAATGCAGTCGGCCTCCTCAGCGTTGCTTCTGCATTTGTCTCCACACGGCAGGAGAAATGGGGAGGAGGTCAGGAGGAATGTGGGAACTGGGAGTGTTTGCTCTGGCTGGATATCTGAGGTATGGTTTTATCAGCTCTAGCTTAGTATTTTGTGTTATAAACATCTAAAGTCATGACTTGCTGCTTATTGTTGGCTGGCAGGGAGTTTTCTTATGAAAGGACTAGGCCTTCATTCCCGTTCGTAATGTTTCATTGTCATCCATACTTACCTTTACCAGCTGAATCCTTCTTTTTTTCTGGATTGCTTCCAAGGAAGTGGCTTAGCCACAGTTAATTGTCATATTTAAAATGAGTAGTATGACAGATCTACTACACTGCTTTATGATGATAATAAAAGGATAGTTTCTTATAACTGTGCTGTGTATCAGTGATCCTCTAAGTTTTTCCACGCCTTGTCAAGCTGTGTACTGTTTATATCTGTAGCTATTTTAATTAATATGGCTTTGAGTAGCCTTTAACTCTACTCCATTCCAAATTCAGACTGTTGCTGATGGAACATTATTTCACTTACACTCAAAGTCTTCCCTGTACTCTGCTGGAAGGAGAAATGAAGCATGCCGAAAGTGCTCTTCAGGGAAGCTAAACATAAATCGTAGCGCTAAATACTGAGTTCTTCTCTCCCACTCTCTAGTAGGAAGTGGATAAACAGTGATGTGAAACAGCAATCTTGGTCCACGCACAATTGGAGGAGTACTAGGAATCGGGCTGTTTACATTCCTTGTGAAGCTCGTTTTGCTTTATGTTGATCATTCTTCTGACTGAACTGGAGCTCCTAGCTCGTGCAGGAAGAATGACTGCCAGTCGCAGTGCGCATTAAATCTGAAGTTATAGCTCGTACATTCAACCCTGCTATGAGCATATGAGCTGGAAGAGGGAGAGTAGCTGCAGTAAAAGAGATACCCAGGTATCGATGGGGCAGCGCTGAGTTGAGAATGAACTCAGCCATTTTACTGTTTGTTTAGGTCCACTTAATGCAATCAAACTATTGGTTTTGGTTGTAAACTCTTCACAAATCCATGAAGAACTAGCATTTTTCTTGTTCTTCCCACAGAGGGTATCATAGTTAAGTCCTACAGCAAGGGATGGAAGGAATAAGCTAATGGCTTGTCTTTACCTCTAGTAGCCGACCAGCTGTAGCAGAAGTACGGACTATGCCAGCCCTGCTGTAGCGATGAATTACTGGTACGCACTACTTAAGCTGTTACGATATAATCGGGTACTTCAGTGCTTCTGTTGGAGCAGTGAATTATAAATTTACCAGATTGAACCCTTTCAATGGGATTGTAGCTTACAACGGGAATGCAATAAGAGACTAAACATGCTGGTACATAAACTGGAAGCAATATTACTGGAACTCAGTGAACAAAGTGTGTTTGGTCTAAAATTAAACTTTTTCTTAGTCATACGTTTGTTCTTAAAAGCTCGTCTTCATTGTCTTCATCCCCTTTTGAGCTTCTTTCAGTTCTCGCTAGCAAAAATCTCTGCAAGGCTGTGGAGAAAGCATTGGTTATGACACCTCTCAGGTTTCTAGGTTGGGAGCTTTGTCCCATAGACGGACAGAGACATGGATCTGTAGACAGGTTTCTGCTTTCTGCTGAGTAACTAATACAGGCTTTTAAGCACAAACAATTGAAAAACTTGTGTGCGTGATTTATGCCCTTGATGCATAAGTTTTATGCATCTTGGTGCAGCACTGACAAGCTAAAGTATCCTGGTTTTAAACATAAAAGGATGTAGATTTACTTCTGTCTCTTTCTGGACAAAACCACTTTCTTCTATTTGAATAGTCTGAGATGTCGTCTTAAGAATTATTATCTGTTGTGCAACAGGCATGACTGAGCTAACGGATTTCCAAAGTTTGCTTTGGCTAGACATGTGGGTGTAAAAGCACTCAGGATGTTTTCAAGCTGTAAATGACTTTGGACTTGTATTCAAAAGGTAGAGCTAAATATCATGACTTGATTCAGCTATTTAGTGTTGAAGAGACCATATTTGTTCACTGGATTGAAAAGTGCCCTACACGTGATATGGAGGCTTATTGAATAGATGATGTAGTCATCATTGCTGACATATAGGAACAGGTTTTTGTGTAGGGGTAACTGACATTTAAGATGAAAGTGTAATTGCAACTATAACTAAAACGTGTGATCCTGTGGTCTTGCATGTTTCAGCTGTTGTATATGTCCTCAGTGTCCCTTCTCTGGCAAGACAGAAACAACTACAGCAGGAGACAGAGCGGGAGCTGGGACTGGGGAGGGGATGTCCAACAACTCTGTGTGGTTCTTATGGGGCACGTGATTACAACTTTATATAGCCACACAAGTGAAATAAAGTGTTCTGAGAAACTATGACTGTGTTCTTGGTTTGTATAAGGCTTTAAATGATATGTTCTTACAGAGCTTCTAGTAGGCAGTGTTTAATATTTAGATACCTATAGCCTCTGTCCAAGCCATACTCTCTTCTAATGGGCTTAAAACAACACTTGATCACCTCTGAAAAGCTTTTCCACTGCAGCTGTGAGGCACTAAGCTGAAATGGGATATTTAGTGAACCCTGGAGGGATCTTAAATTCACCAGGTTATTTGGGCTCCAGCATTTAACTGATGGTATGTCCCAAGTGTCTGGGTGTCTGAACAGACAGTAAGTTAGGCTTAAGTATTTCCCATTAGAGAAATGGGCTTAGTTTGAAGACTTTGTACTAGTGTCTGAGTTGGTCTGTCCTGGCTCAGTCTGCACTTCTGCTGAAAGGGAGCTGCATTAAAAAGCCCAACACTTAGCAGAATTCTAATGTGAAAGCATCAGTAAACTGGAATGAGGAAAGATTACTAAATTTCAGATTAATAGTTATTTCATCCTAAGTGTAGGATTTAAATAGTACACCTCAGGCTAATTTTTACCATGTCAGAAGTTCTCAGTATCTAAGATGCTTAAAAGTACATTTGGTAGGCAGTGATCTAATCCAGCCTGAAGTAATAATGGATATCTGTGAGGCAAAAATCCTTATCTGATGCATTCTGCCTGATAGTGAAGAGTTCTTCACTGTGCATTAGGGCATGGAAGGGTAGGGGGGGAATTTGGCTGTTGCTTTAGAACAGAGTGCTGTCCTCTTCCTCTAGAGTGAAACCTAGAGTAAACTACATGGGTGAGCTTAGTGGAGTTTTTAGCCGGATTAGCCAGCAGTAAAGTGGGGGGTAAAATCATCAAGGAGGCTCTTTCCATAATGAGTACCTCTGGGAGGACTTTGTAATATTAAATCCTACTTTTCAGAAGAAAGCAAAACTGGTCTGAGAGTACTGCCTGCATAAGTAGTATAATAAAAAATGGAAATTCAATAGCAAGTATAGGCCTGTTTACTCCTTGACAAAACCTGCCAAAATCTCTAATGTAAGTCAGTTTCAGTACTGGCCTGTAGAGCCTTTACTTGAGGGGGTTTAAGATGTAGAGCTAAATACATATTACCTCCTGTAATAAAGTTTTCTTAGCTCCATACTTGAGGAAGCAGGGAAGGTGTTTTAGAATAATATAGCCCAGACTGTCCTGGCAGGCTTGTCCTGTCCAGGCTAGAAGCAATGCTGGCTAATATTCCTTTATTTGGTTGTAAAGAGAATCTGCTCTTATGTGTGGTCATAAGGAGTATGCATCTTGCACTGCTTCTGTGGAGCACGTGTCCTCTGATAAGTATACTTGCTCTTGCCCTGGTGGAAGGAAGAGTCTTCAGTGTTTTCAAACCCCTAACGTAGGGAGCTTTGTTACTCACTGAAGCTCGTAGTGCCTGCATGACCATCCTTTAGGAAGTACTAACGTTTTGCCTTTAAAAGATGTGACTTCCCTAAAATGGATGGCAGCAGTAGTCGTGAATCATTTAGTGTCAGCTTCTGAAACCTTTGCTAGATGTTACGACAGCTAAAACTGGAAGTTACAATACCATAATTTGATGCAAAACCTTATTTCTCTTAGTGAAGGTGCCTAAAGTATTATGATTCTTGAACATGGACCAGATTTTGAAGTGAATAAACTTGGGCTTAAAGCTGGACTTGAAGGAGGCTAATGCCTTGAGATTCTCACCATACAGAGTGAGTGTCAAGTGGCTTTCTTGAAGAGGATGTCAAGCGGAAGCACAGTAACTGAGAAGAGACGACAGAGAGACTGCACTTCTACTTCTGTACCCTGAGTTTGGATTAATTAAATAAATTAAACTTGCCTATGCTGCAGTTAAATCTCTTGTGACACTTTGTCAGTGTTTTATAATGGACTGTACTTTGGTAGATGGACTTGGATCATGCCCAACATTAAAGTGTTCAAGTGTATGCTACGTGAACATGTAATTTCTCAATAAGTGGACATTGTCCAGGCTAAAGCATGTGAGCAAGAACACGGTAGCTAAGGGACTATCACTTATTCCTCTTGTTCAAGGTCATAGGTGATGTAGCTACAACTTGTGTGTTTACTGGGTACCAAAACTTTCTGCATTACATGAGTCATCTTGATGTGGGAATGTTTTTCCTTCCTGATACAGAAGTCTGTAATAGCTGCGAGCCCAGTGGACTGTTCTTAAAGCTCTAGTCACAAGCAGCTTCTAATATTCTAGTGCCTAAACTTCAGTTGTCTTTTGGCACGAATGGCACCTATTTAAGTTTACTAGCTTGTATTCAAGTACTTAACTGTAAAGTGAGGATTCAGCTGAATGGGTCTCAATTATTGTGCTGACAGATCTCTGGGGATGAGCAAACATCTTTTTATACATGCATACATTTGGCTTCTATTACTGAAACTTAAGTATGTCGAGATTAGCAGTTACTGAGCTGAATAGCTCTTCATTAGTGAACTGAACAGAAAACAGTTCCTGAGGCATTCTTGGGCACAGCTCTGACACCGGCATACTTCTAGGTATCTCAGCTACATACCCAATTTATGGTGTGGTGAGTGGCTGTACACAAGCTGTAACAAGCCGTCGTCAGCCAGATCAAAACACGCTAAATAGATTGTGATGCTGTCGTGCCCCTTGTTGCCCAAGTGGTTCACTCTGTGTGAAGGTACTGAGGGTATGTATGAAAGGAGTCTAGTGCTGCATGGTGCTGATGGTAGTTTCTGCCTGTCTGATAAGGGTGGTCCTTCACTTGCAGTGCACTGAAAAGCAATATTGGTTAAACCCTTAAGCTCAGTGAAGCTGAAGCCTCTGTTCCTTTGCTTGAAAATCCGTGCTCTGGGGCATGAAGCAGGTGCTTGGGCTTGTCACAGTTACTGTTGCACAAAACGCAGCTTACATCCATACCAAGCTGGGGCTTGCTGCATAGGTAAACCTGATTTTCTGCAGGCCAACTGAAGCAGTGATCCTTCAGTGCTGCTTCCTGTTAATCTGGAATCGGAAGTGGATGGAAACAATGTTAACACGGAAGGATGAAAGTGAGGAAATGGTCGTCTTCTGGGGCAGTGACACAGAATGATTTAAAGTTGCATTAAGAATAGCTACTCTGTATGATACTGTCACCTGCATGAACCCAAGTTACGTTTGAGTTGGATGCAGAGGGGAGGTCTGCATTGAAATCCCTGCCTTTGCTGTTAAGCCAAATGGTGTGGCATCTTGGGCGAGGGAAGATGGAATAACATTATTTTAACACATTTTTCTTAGCTTTTCACTAATAAGAATTAAGTTCAGAGAAGCAAGATGAACAAGTCCACTTATAAAAAATAGGCCATTGAAAACAGCACTGAACTGAATTATTTGTGTGAACAGTTCCACAGCATTTCCACTAAAGCTTTGAAATAACCTGGACATCTTAGTGCTAGTGTTCCTCTGAGACTACAAGAGAAGAAGAGGCTGGATAGCAGGAGGTAGCTGCAATTCAAAAAAGCAGATTAAATTTGGTACCACTCTAACTTAAGGGTTTCTGTTGTTCTGGGACAGCTTCACAGTAGCTATGTCTAGAGGTTTATCTGAAATGAATCTTAGGTCTTCTGGGGGAAGAAACAAATACCATTATGATACTTGTTTGGCAGCAGAATTCAAACTTTCCCTTTGTATAGTATTTCGGTTGGTGTGACAGAGGAACACGAGCTATGACTGTATTCCAGTGCATTTAAGGTTAATGTGTGCTTCCTGGGAAGTAACTGGTGCCAGACTGATCTCAAAGGAAAGGGTGTCTGAGATATTCCAAAGCTAAATGAGAACTTCTGGACCTGCTAGTTATGCAGCTTGTTTCCAGGTGAAAATAGGGTGAAGTTTTATCTCTCTCTTAGTTGGTGTATATCTTTTTTTTTTTTTTTTTTTTTTAGTTCCAGCAGTACTGTAAAGCATGGTGTTCATGGTGTTCTAGCTTTGCCAAGATAGACATGGTGAGGTCTGTGCAGTCAAGACAGGCCCTGGAGTGACATATGTTACTAGGAGGTTAAAGATAAAGGAGTTAAGACTACTTCATTAACTGTGCTATAGATATTACAGTTGTTTCAGTTGAATATTTCTGGCATCTTAAGGTCCTTGCTTGGGAAGGAATTCATTTATTTCTGTCATTTAAGTATTTAATATCAAATTTACCAACACTGCCAAATCAGGAATAGAATTGCTACTGATCAAATACAGCCTATCAAATTACTAGAACCACATTAAGCAATGAATACTTAAGTTAAAATTCCTGAGTTTGTGTCAATAACACAAATTTGGAATGTCTTTGGGACTTGTATGCTGACATTTGTGTAGTCTTTACCTGTGGAACAAAGCAAAGAGAAATAGACGATAAATTATAGTTCCATAACATACACCGTTCTCAGATGGAAATGCAAGACTAGAATATTTTTCTGGAGCAGATTTTATATGCAGAGGTTTAAGTTAGACATGTCTTTGTGAGAAGGATAGTAAAGCACTCTGTTCCCTCTTTTTAGCTCCAAAATTTGGGCATTAACCCAGCAAACATTGGATTCAGCACCCTAACAATGGAATCTGACAAATTCATCTGCATCAGGGAGAAAGTGGGAGAGCAGGCACAGGTAGTGATAATTGACATGAGCGATCCAACAACACCCATCAGACGTCCAATTTCTGCTGAAAGTGCCATCATGAATCCGGCCTCTAAAGTAATTGCACTAAAAGGTGAGTAACCCTTTATTCTTGTAATATGAAACCTACTGTTTAGCTATATTACTGCTTATGTATGCTCTTAAGCTTAAGAGTTGTGTAAGCTTTCTAGGAAGAATGTATATTAGAATCAGAAGTCTCGCCTGAACTTGCATGACATATTTTGGTAGTGGATTTTTTTCGGTAATCTTTGGATGATTTGCCTCCAAGTAGGTTTGAGATGCTTGGTCTTGGCACTGCAGCCTCCTAATTTCACTGAGGACCAGGTCAACGTATGGTATACTTTCCCTTAAAACAGATGTTCTAAGCATTATGGACACTTGTAGACATGAATGGGGGGAGAGTAAAGCCACTCTTACTCTCTGCTCTGTGCTGACCCTTTCTTGTAGCTCTGAAGAGCTTACGAGATACCAGCAAATTGTTATGAGGCTGGACAGTAACTACATGAGTCTGAACATACGAAAGTCCAAACATACAAACATGTTAAGTTTAAATGAGAACTTGCAGATAGAAGACGTCTGCTTATCAGTACCTGTGGTGTTGATCTTGGCTTTAAGTAGCAGTCTAAGCTGAAAGAAATAATTTTTAATATATCTTTTCTTAAATGGGTAACTTCTAGTATTTAGTCTCAATAACTGTTTGTTACTGACTATGTACTTTTCTTTCTGCATCTTATCTAAACAGATGGTGAGTGAACTTTGTCATGACATTTCATGTTCAGTAGTACAGAGTGGTCTAATCTCATAAAAAGTACTGAACTTGGAGGTAGCCATTTGACAGTGACTTCGTAGCCATGCAGAGGATCTTAATCCTCAACGGGTATTATAGTGAAAGTTCTCTGCATTGGCTTGTTGCTAACCATTTGGCTGCTTTGACTATTGACTGTACCAAGTGAAGAAGTGTGTTCTTAGTCTGTGTATGTGTATATTATGGAAGTACAGTTGACAGACAAAACCAAGTTGCAATACTTTTATGAGAGACCTCTGCTAGCATGTCCTGTGTGCTATTCATTTCTGCCTAAGTGTGGTATTCTATGTGAAAATTTGTGATGAAATTGCTTAGGGGTCCAAGAAATAACTGTCCTGAGAACTGGCACAAAACACATAATTTGCTGTCTATGATATCAGACTTTCACTGACATTAGGTGAAAACTAATGTGTTAACATTGGACTTTAGCTGTAATTGTGGTTCAGCTGAGATGCTTATAAATCTGCAAAGGACTGCCTTACCTGGGATGTGGTTAAAGGTGACGATGAAAAGATCTATTTCAGATCTGCTAGAATTCACTGTCCTTAATCTTGGACCCCTTTTTAACAAACCTTATTGGCAAGGAAAGTGCCTTTTCTATACAAGTAGAACTTCATCTGGCTCTTAAAAAGAAATGATAGCATCTGGTTTTAAAACTAACCTACTAACACTAACTAAACAGATTATCATCAGCTTCTAAGAATATATTTTTATTCTTGCCAGTGTTAGACTTGCTCAAAAGGAGTATTGTTCTGTCCATGAAGAGTGAATAAGCTTAACCTTGTCTGTTCAGAGGACAAGTGCATGATGTCACATTGACATGCAAAGTTGTGTTGTCAGGTATCGCAAACTTAGAGCTTTTTTTGTATCAGTAGTCTAATGGCCAAAGGTTTGGGGAGAAAAGAGAATAAATAGAGCTACCTAACCCACATGCTGTTACCTAAGATAACCAGTATAACTACAGTAAACTGCACTGAAGATATGGTTTTGAGTCAGTCTGTCACACCAGACTTTCCCTGCTGATTGACCGAGGTATTAGTAGTCAAAACTGTTGCATATTGTGACCAAGTGTGCCATGACTGGGAGTTGCTCATAATCTGAGGATTATTGAGCAATAAATATACAATCCTACTCTCAAACAAGAAATGAAATGGTTCTTGTGTTAAACTGAAAGAGTATGCACAATTTCATTTCTGGATTGCATGTGGCATTCTCCTGGTATACCAAGCTTTACGCATTTTCCTTGTGTCCATGATTCTCTTGCTTTGCTCTGTACAGGGAGTACTCAGCAGTCAGTGTAAGTGGAGAATGCAGCACTCAAGGGATGCTTCCATTCCTTGTGAAATGGAGAAACTTCATGCTCCAGTGAACTGAAATGTTCAGTGAACTGAACTCTTGTGCCAGTTTTTATAAAAACAAAATAAATGAACAATAAAACCTGCTTGCCTGACTACACTTGCAGAGAATAGTCTTAAATATACTGATCAGTCTGGTATCTTGATCAGGAAAGCCTATATAAGAGTGGCTTTTTGTCTCAGATCTTGGCCTAAGAAAGCATTCAAGTACATATAAGACTCAAACTCGCTTGCCCTTGCTGTTTGACTTCAGAGCAGGTTCCACTCTCTCTTAATCCAGGTAACGGAATTATTATAGTTTAATTACAGTTTAGAGCTCTGAACCTTGAATTCATGTTGCCATACCTCAGAAATAATATTGCTATGGAGCTTGTGGTCCCCATCATCAAGAGCTAGCCAGCTGATTAAATTTCTTAAGCCATTTCCAACTGTAACACAGCAGTTCAGTTTATGCTAGAAAATAAACGAGCATGATGAGCTTTTAGCTCATTTTAGTAGCTTATCAGTTCTTCCTGTGTTCTTAAATCTAGGGACATCTTGCTTTGTTTTTAGGAAGACTAAGAGCAGTTTCTGTATGCACACACTGGTGTTCTTGTTTAGGTGGTGAACTAGAGCCCTTCCAGAACTACTTGTCTGCCTTCTGGATGCCAGGCACTATGCAGGTTCCAAAATCAGTCCTTTGATAGCACCATCTACTGCTGGACAAAATGTCCAACATAGTAAATACGTTGTTTCCAACGAGCAGTTTACAGCTGGTGTTAGGCCTGGGCTTGTTGCGTTTGTGTAATACAGTAACTGCATGTGCAGAGGTGGCGAGATGGTCAGAAACAGACCGCTTTTGGTCCCAGGAAAGCTAGCAAGTTGTCCAAGGAGCTAGGTGATCAGGTTAACAGATCTTTATGCTGCTAATACAGGGAGCATAAATGCTGCATGTGGTAACTCTGAAGACTTGCTTTGTCTCTTGGCACTGTTACACAGTACATTGATCATATTAGTTTAAGTTATACTAAAGCCTTACAGAGCAGTCTGAGTTGCATATTAACTTGGGGTTACTGCCTCTTGGAAATGATTCCTCAGTGGCCAGCCGCCTTCATCTATCAAGATTTCTGAGTAGAAGGAACATCTACCAGTTTGACAGTCAGAAGTGTTACTAGCTGGGAAAACACTTCAGAAATGTGGATAGAAATAAAGGCATTACAAGCCAATACTCTAGCAGTCTGAGTGGGTGTCTTGTGAACAGAAAACAATATTCCTAGAGCTGAATAGTCTTATTTGCAGCCAAGTAAAATATCACTGACTTCCTGAAAGGGATAGAATCCCTTATTCTTTGACTACTCAGCACACTGTGTTGGCTCAATTACATTAATTTTAATAGTCTACCCTTACTTGCTTCTGGTGGTTCAAATGAATGCTAAAGTCAAGCTTAAACCTGCAGTAGAGTTACCCAAATCATGAAGCAGCACTCTTAAGTGGAACTAAAGCTCCAAGCCTTTCTATGAACTTTCTGACCTTTTTACTGTCCTCTTCAATAGGCAGTTGTTGTATTACTGTTCTACAGAGCACATCCATTTCCCAGTTAAGTGCAGAGCCTGTTCAACTCCAGCAGAAAGAGTGGAAGCTGTGGTCTTTGGCTATTTCAAGAGCTGTTGCAAGTCTCTTGCTGTTGGGTTCAGTCTGGGTGATCTACAGCAGCTACTAAATTTCCACAAACTGGAGCTGTTCTTTTTATTAGTTATACCGAATGACATCAATTAGATAGCTATAGCTTCATATACCAGTGCTGCTACATAAACCAGAGTTTACTCAAGCTCTGTGGCTTAGATCATTTTTTAACTACACCTTATAGTTAGTCAAAATGTCTACGCTTGTCAGCTGTTGGTTGGAATGCCATGTAAGAGTCCATAAGAAGTTTTTTGCATCAGGGCTGGAGGAGGTTGGGCATCAGGAGGAGATTATTTGGTACAAGTCAAGAATCAAAGGACACTCAGGTGTGATGGGACACTAACCCTGTCTGTAACATCACTGGGATAGTGGGCTACACAGGATGCTTATAAGTAGGCAGACTACAGGATGGCTGTTGTAGTAATTGATCTATGATGTTTCTTGGGTTTTGTTGTACTAGCTGGGAAAACACTTCAGATCTTTAACATTGAAATGAAAAGTAAAATGAAAGCCCACACCATGGCAGAGGAGGTGATCTTCTGGAAATGGATATCTGTGAATACGGTTGCCTTGGTGACAGAGACAGCAGTCTACCATTGGAGCATGGAGGGAGAATCTCAACCCCAGAAGATGTTTGACAGACATGCTAGTCTTGCGGGCTGCCAAATCATCAATTACAGAACTGATGAACACCAAAAATGGCTGTTGCTGATAGGAATTTCAGCACAGGTAAGTTACCTGTAAATGTCATGCTATGAAAATGATCAGGAGAGTCTTGGCCCTACTTATTAGCTGCTATAGTTTCTTAACTTTGGTTTCAGTAGATCAAAGCTTCAAAAATACCTTTCATGGAGGAATAAACTGACCTTTAACATGATTAAAGCATTGGAGGAGGGGATGAGAGAGGCACTTGTCTCTTTGTAGTTAACTGTCCCAATGGTCTTGCTATAAACATTTGAAATCTTATCTTTAAAAGCTGACTTTTTTTCCCCCCCAGCAAAATCGTGTGGTTGGTGCAATGCAGCTCTACTCAGTTGATAGAAAAGTCTCCCAACCTATAGAGGGCCATGCAGCAGCTTTTGCAGAATTCAAAATAGAGGGAAATGCCAAACCTTCCACCCTCTTTTGTTTTGCTGTGAGGAGTCCTGCAGGGGGCAAGGTAAAGTTTGCAACGATTTTCTTCTTCTGGCGTAGCTGAACTCGGTACTAGTAGAACTTCAGTGATCACACAGTTCACTGTATGCTGTCTGAAGAACAGCTTGTGGGCTAGGTATATGGCATATTTGGTCAGTATGAGAATGCGTTATTTTAATGAGATAGAAACTGCTAAAAGTCTGAGTTCATGAAACTTAGGCATAAGAACAAACGTAGATGCAATGAGAACTGAGCTCAAAGTATTGGAGCATCAATTTATGCCCATATCACATTTTGTGTATGAAGGTAAGTCATCAAGCAGCCACTTATGTCTAGAATCCAGTACAGAAGAGACTAGATAAGCCTTAGCACTGTAGGTAGGTTGTTTGCATCTAACGTGTAGTGGGACTGAGCAGCAGCTGAATATATTACAACTTCTGAGCAGTCTGTGAAGAACTGAGGTAACATTACAACTTCTTATGCTTTCTACTCTTGTACTGTACAAATTGTTGGTAAGTTGACAAGTCTCACTCAAAACATCTTAAACAAGTTGAGTGTCTTGAAACAGAAATATAGTCTGCTTTCATAGAAAACATGTTCTTTAGCTTTTCTTTTCTTTTTTTTTTTCTTTTTTTTTCCATTATCAAGTTCTTGTCCCTCTGATAGATATCTGGAGCACAGCTACCCAGATTGTATTGCTTCAGGATTGGGCAGATATTTAGCAGCCAGCTTGGCAGATGATTTCAGTAGCTTATCTGAAGAGATGGACTTCTTTAATGTGGCTGGTCTTGCAGGCAATCTTGTGACATGTACTCTTTTACTTCCTAGCTTCACATAATTGAAGTGGGTCAGCCAGCTACTGGAAATCAGCCATTTGTTAAGAAAGCTGTTGATGTGTTTTTCCCACCTGAGGCACAGACAGACTTTCCTGTGGCAATGCAGGTAAATGTTTGACTAAAAAGAAAACCAACTTTATAGCCTAGAAAGTAGCTGGCATCTGTCATAAAGACTGCTTTCTACTATTGCTTCACTGTTATTCCTCCTAACTCTGGAAGGGATGTTAATGGATTTATGGGAAGCAGACTGCACATTATACCAGAAACTCACACAAATATATAGACTGTTCCAGTATTTGTCCGGATGTGTCAACTTAAGGTTGTGTTTAAAAAAATGAAAAAACACAAAATCAATACTGTCTTCTGGTAGAGTGTCTCAAACATCGGTCAAGCTTCTAGTTGAACAGCTAACAAGTTTGACTAGCTTCTGCACTGTCTTATTGACAGCAGTCCACAAGTAACTAGACACCAAGTATTGGAAGCAGTCTATCAAAAAAGCGGTACGGTAACTCACGGGTTCTTGTCTAAACTGATAACGCTTGTTGATAGCAGATAATTCTGCTTTTTCAGGCTATTGAACTGTCTACTAACGGTCAGAGTTCTAGATATGAGTTACAGTGCGTGATGTAACTGGGCATGAAAGTGGCATTTCATCTGCAGTAGATGTCATAAGACAAATCGAGTGGAGAGTCCTATATTAGCCTACCTCCTATAATAGCAGCACAGAAAAGGTACCCTAGGGTATTAATGGGAGTTTTTTTAGTGAAAGAATGTGACTGGTTGCTTTGACAGACCAAACTTCACTTAGTGTGTCTACAGGACTAGACATTGTGCTTGAAAAACAAACTATCTTGGAGCATGCAACTGCTGACCTGTCTAATAGACCAGCTTCATAAATAAACCAAGAGAAGCTGTAATAAACTAAGGTTAAAAAAAAAAAAAAGCAAGCTGTCTACATGGCAGGATTCAAGGACCTCATTAACAGAACTTTTGAAGACTCGTTCCAAAGTGAATTTGCTTCTCTGTCTAAATACTGTCTTGGCTTGAAAGCTTCCTTGTTTTTGTGACTTGACAGCTAAAGTGGAGTCCTCAGCAGCTGAGCCTGGTTTAGGTTCTGCTGGTGCTTTGGGTAGGCCTTGCTGGAAAAGAGTGGGATTATCTCACTAATATTTCTTAACAGAAACTTGTACTGACGTATCTGACTAGAATGTTAGTTATGCCCAAAGTTTATCCCTCATCCTGGCTCATTAGGATGAAGAGAAGTAAGTCCTTTGCTGCAGATGAATCTTAATTTCCCTTCAGCCCTTGTGTTCAGTGGAGCTCTGGCTCCAAATGGCCAGCAAAGCTATTCATTGCTTTGAGGCTGCAATGAAGAAGCCCGAGGCTATATTTGTTCTTAGCATCAGTGCAAAGGCATGTCACCGCAATACTGTCTTGTGACTAGGCTAAAGGCAGCTGTCTTAACTGTTGCAGTCTTAATCTTGACTAATAAAAACTCATCTTTTGACAGATTGGAATTAAGCATGGTGTTATCTACCTGATCACAAAGTATGGATATATTCACATGTATGACTTGGAGTCTGGCGTTTGCATCTACATGAATCGTATTAGTGCTGATACTATTTTTGTCACAGCTTCTCATGAACCTACCTCAGGCATTATTGGTGTCAATAAAAAAGGACAGGTAACAAATCCATCAATCTGTTTCTAGGTCTTCTAAAGCTCAGATGGAGTGTAACAAATGTAATGAGAGACTTAATGCAACAAACATCATGGAAGGGATCAAGTAACTATTCAATTTTAGTCAGTTCTTAACCTCTCCTAGCACAGACTGTTTGGGAGGGAGGAACTTGTTTGTGGGTTTTGATTTTTCATTTCTATTTCTTAATAATAGTCTCCATGTGGTTGCTGTATTTTATAGTAGTTGTGGAAAGGACAGTAGTTCTCAGTTATGCCTTTTGTCCTTTCCAGGTGCTTTCAGTATGTGTTGAGGAAGACAACATAGTGAACTATGCTACGAATGTTCTCCAGAATCCTGACCTAGGTCTGCGTATGGCTATACGTAGTAATCTAGCTGGTGCAGAGGAATTATTTGCGAGAAAGTTTAACACGCTGTTTGCTCAAGGAAGCTATGCAGATGCTGCTAAAGTAGCTGCATCTGCACCAAAGGTAAGTAACTCCAAGGGCAAAAGTTAGAAGCCATCAAGATTGCCTTAGTTTAGTTGACTTACTTAGGTCACTTGCATTTCAGCACTTGATGTTCAAGACCTAAAGTGATGCAATACTAGCCTTAGTTGTCTGCAGTTTGCTTGGTTGTTCTGACTAATACATTCTCCTGTATCCCATCAAGGAGCATCTGCCATACTTTTCCAACCACAGGCTTGACTTGCTGTGGGCACTGGCTTCTCTCTAGAATATCACTGGCTTGGGTTTGATGAAGATCCTCACCCTGAGGGGTTAAGAACAGATGCTTCAGTATATAGCTGAACTTAACACCTGTTTTTTGTCTAACACTATTCAGCCTTCACAAATTAAACATTACTTCTCTGTATCTTGTTCCTCTACAGGGAATTCTACGTACAAGTGATACAATCAGGAAGTTCCAGAGTGTACCAGCTCAGCCTGGGCAGGCCTCTCCCCTGCTCCAGTACTTTGGAATATTGCTTGACCAGGGACAGCTGAACAAGTTTGAGTCTTTAGAGCTCTGTCGCCCTGTTCTACAGCAAGGCCGCAAGCAGCTTCTGGAGAAGTGGCTGAAGGAAGACAAGGTAGGCTTGACACTAGCTTAATTCTGTTGCCTTGTAGCAGTTGAGTGTGAACAATTATTTTGTTGGTACTACATCTCTGAATTCTTGTGCTTGACAAAATACCGCTTCTGTCTTCAGCTGGAGTGCTCAGAGGAGTTGGGAGACTTGGTGAAGACAGCTGACCCAACCCTTGCACTCAGTGTCTATCTTCGTGCAAATGTGCCAAACAAAGTGATACAGTGCTTTGCTGAAACTGGTCAATTCCAGAAAATAGTGCTGTATGCTAAAAAGGTAAGGTTGTTTATTGCAAACTGCTAGACTCTATCTTATGTTTAATGTGTACATTCTCAAGTTATCTTCCACGAGATAAGTTTGATTTCTCTTACTCAAAACTGATAAGTAGCAAAGATTGAGAAATAGTGTAGGAATAGTAGGAATTCATAGTGTATGACTAAGGTCCAACTAAGCAGTCCACAGAAGTTAAAATCGGAACCTCCAGGGCTGTATAAACTATCAAATTGTGAACTGGTTCAAGCCTATTCTAGAAAATAAAGATAAGATTCTTCCTAAATCCATAAGGTAGGGGTTTTTTGTATACAATTACAAAAAACTTGCCTGATATCCACTTGTAAGTTTAGGACCTTGTTTGATAATGCCTTGAGACTCTTGAAAGATTTTGTTTCTAGTAGTTTTCTTACCCAACAAGAAAAATACCCTAGCATAAGTTCAGCTACTTACTAAGTAGGTGAATACTGAATTTGTGTCAACATACAAATAATACTTTTGTCTGAGAATTCCTGGAAGATGGGGTACGGGCATGGCAAGCCTCGAAGCAGTTCATAGTGCTTATGCTAAACATTCTAAAAGCTTAAAAGAGTTTTAAAGCTTCCCAGACATGCATGACTGTTTCTGCAATCTCTAGGTTGGCTATACCCCAGACTGGATCTTCTTGCTGAGAAGTGTGATGAGAGTCAGTCCTGACCAAGGCCTGCAGTTCTCTCAGATGCTGGTACAGGATGAGGAGCCACTGGCTAACATTAACCAGGTGATGCCTACAACAAGAGTACTGGTATCTTTCTAGACAGAGGTAATAGCATAGTACCATTTTGGGGACTGGTAAGGCCAGTTCAGGTCCCTAGCTGGCTTGGTTAGAAAAGTGACTAAACTATTCCAGTTAAGTTTGGTTACCATTGAGTCTTTAGAAGCAAGTGTGCTCTCAAGTTCTTGTGGAAGCTTTCTGGTTTATTACAGTAATCTCAATAGCGAATCTGCAACAGTCTTAGTCTAAGCAGTAATGAGCATTACTGTCAATTTAGAAAGCTCCTACTGTTGGCTCTAATGGAGCAGACATGAACTCTTCCCATAGCAGAGAATTTACAGGGACATGAACAAATAAACCTAAAATGAGTGCTGGCTCACAGAGGCTGCTTCTGGTTAAATCGACAAAGAATTAAGGCAACAGCTTGCATTATTAAATAACTGAAGCTATTTAGAAAAAATTAGTTTTTCTTCCAGGAAACTATCCCAACAAAGGAGAAGGGATGGGATTTGCCTTGTTAAAACTAAATAGTGGGTGGCAAAATCTGGCATAATAGATTGAAGTAATGCGCTCTTTACATTCTAGAGAAAAAGAAAATGTGAAACTTGTCTCTCTATTACCGTGATAGTAATACTATGAAACCAAAGGAAATATAGCATATTAAGTGCTGTGATGAGCTGCCTTTCTAGCCAGGCCGTTGTTATATACAGATAAACATGCATGTGTATATATAGACCCTCTTTGCTCACTTGACCGATCTCAACAGATTGTGGATGTGTTCATGGAGAACAGTCTTATTCAGCAATGTACGTCTTTTCTGTTGGATGCTCTGAAAAATAACCGCCCTGCAGAAGGCCACCTTCAGACTCGTCTGCTGGAAATGAATTTGATTCATGCCCCACAGGTAAGACTCTTAACCTAGTTCCTCTAAAAAGTGAAAGAGAGACATTAGTAGGCTTGTAAGGCTTGTACTGATTTTCTACATCTGAAGTTCTTACAACAGCCTAATGTCTGATACTGATATCTATATACAGTTTACCAACATCAAAGACTACTAACGAGTCTCTGATATGTCTTTTCAACAACTTTTAGTTTGAGCTGCTGTGATTCTCTAACAGTCTGAGTATGAAATGTAATCTCCCAGGTTGCAGATGCCATCCTTGGAAACCAAATGTTTACACACTATGATCGTGCTCATATTGCCCAGTTATGTGAAAAGGCAGGCTTGCTCCAGCGAGCTTTGGAACACTACACGGATCTCTACGATATTAAACGTGCTGTTGTTCATACTCATCTCCTGAATCCTGAGGTAAGTCTATTGAGCACAGTAAGCAAGTGAAAGCCTGAGCTTTGGTGAGTGAAGTGACCACTCCTTAGCACTTCTGTAGCTATTAAAATCCCTGCAGCAGCTGTAAGATGGTTTATAGGTACCTAAGCAGCACGTGTAACTGTGATTCAAGAACGTTTATCCAGTTAATGATTAAACCTTAATCTGTACTTTTGATAGCTTGTCTGCCCTCAGTTTCCCGGTGGGCATTTCAAATCTGACTTCCAAACTGCATTTGTGTTGTAATTGTAAAGATGGTGAGTCTTTCTTTTCAAGTCTTTGGTCTTAACACATGAAAGATTTGCCTGCAGTAGCTGGGGTAGAAACTCTGACTAGTTGTCACATTTTTATAAATCATAGAATCATAGAATATCCTGAGTTGGAAGGGACCCATAAGGATCATCGAGTCCAGCTCCTGTCAGTTGAATCCTATATAAGTTACTGAGTAAAATATCTTTCTTTGCAGTGGCTTGTGAACTTCTTTGGCTCTCTCTCTGTTGAAGACTCTGTGGAATGCTTGCGTGCTATGCTGTCAGCCAACATTAGGCAAAACCTACAGCTCTGTGTGCAGGTTGCTTCTAAGTACCATGAACAGCTTGGCACCCAGTCTCTTGTGGAGCTTTTTGAATCTTTCAAAAGCTATGAAGGTACAGTATTAAAAGGAAGCAGCTTCCTTGGAAGTACTACTCCAACTGAAGCTGATATAAAGGATTGTAGTCTTTATGGGAAAGGTACTTTCACATGGCTGAATCTTGGAATGCATTGATCAAAGTGCTGAGCTCATCACAGTGAATAGCTTTGGGGGTAACTTTGTTCTAGAAACTTTCTTAATCCTCTTAAGTCTCGGAAAGAGGCAAAACCTGAAAGGGGGGAAATAAACTTCTGGTTTTCCTGCAGTTGGATGGAAACTATTCTCTCAGCAATATTGAACTAAGGTACAAGATGAAGTTCATAAGTTTGCACTTGCTTCACTCACCTTTTAACTATATTAAAAACATGCGACTCTTTCTAGGACTGTTCTACTTCTTGGGTTCCATTGTAAACTTCAGCCAGGATCCAGATGTTCACTTCAAGTACATCCAGGCAGCTTGCAAGACTGGTCAGATAAAGGAAGTAGAAAGAATCTGCCGTGAAAGTAACTGTTATAACCCAGAACGGGTGAAGAACTTTCTGAAGGTAAATGTTCTGTCTAACAAATCAAGCATTCTTCTGTATGTTTTGCTTAGCAGCAAAACTACAGCCTTCTAAATGGAGGGAAATAGCAAGTCAAGTTTTTGCAGGCATGGCCGTAAATAGTCTACTATGTAACCGGAGTAGGAATCCAGTCCTTTTGCAGGCATAAAATAGGTCCTTCTTGGCTATCTCTGGAAAAACAAACTCACCATTCCTGTAAAACTAGCCTATAAGATATTCATGAGTTGTGTTTTCAAGTTGTGTTTTCACCTAATAGTAGGTGAATCCAGGTGGGTAGAAGGAAATACTATGCGGAAGTATTCAGCTGAAGCTTTATCAAGGATATTGGCTAGACAAAGCGTATTAAAACTGGAGTCAACCTGCACAGCACTTTGCATGCTTTGTGACTGTTAAAATGGGATTTTAATGCCATTTTATTTTGCGTTAAGTTCTTGGCCCAGCAGTGGTCTTGTGAATTGATACGTGAATCAATAGTTGTGTTGAAGCTAAGGATGTAGGCCTAATATGTCACTTGTTGAAGAGCCTAAACTTAAAACTCAATTGCTAGACTGGCCACATGGTATTCATAGTGAGTAACTTGCTTTTGAAGTCAATTGTCTGCTCGGCAGTCTTAAATTTGAATGTGTTGTGATTTCTAGAGCTGGGACAACTCAGTCAGACTTTACTGCTTTGAAAATACTTTGACAAAGAGGGATTGTTTTCTCACTTTTTTCTTGCACAAAATACAGGAGGCAAAGTTGACAGACCAGCTTCCTCTGATCATTGTCTGTGATCGATTCGACTTTGTTCATGACCTGGTGCTCTACTTATATCGGAATAATCTGCAGAAGTATATAGAGATTTATGTACAGAAGGTAAGGAGAATGCACTTTTAAGCTCTTGCTCTTTCCTTCCTTCCAAGGAACTTAACCTTTCAGTTGACTAAAGCAGATTTGGCTACATTTTTTTATGCTCACACTTCTCATGCAGAGGCTCTTTGCTTAGTCCTTGTCTATCACAAACAAACCTACAAGTGTAGTTTTTCCTGGAATTCATATACAGATGCGTTAGTAACTTAAAATTCACTGCTCTTAAAGCATGCTTTAAACTGTTAACTAGAACTTTCTCCATGTGGAAGACTGGGGATGGGTTATTAATAATGCTAGTAACTGATTTTAATGATGGTGGCTTATTCTAGGTGAATCCCAGCCGCATACCAGCAGTGGTTGGAGGGCTTCTTGATGTGGATTGTTCTGAAGATGTAATTAAGAACTTGATCATGGTGGTTAGAGGCCAGTTCTCAACAGATGAGCTGGTGGCTGAAGTGGAAAAAAGAAATCGGTAATGAAAATGCATCTGTAAACACCAGTGTCAGGCTTTCCTGACCCTGGTATTACACCCACATTGAATTGGATGCACTTCTATTGAATAACACAATATTAATATTGCTTTGCTTCTTTATAGAAAAGCAGTTTAGACTTGCTAGCAAGTCTCTTAGTTATATGCGCAATATAGGAATGCCTGACAGAACTGCATGATGAATAATATGACATTTGAACACTAAGTTCCTGAACATCCATCCATGGGGTGTGCCTTTGGAGTAACTCTGGATAAAATTGTCTTGACAGTCTCATTGTAGGCACACAGCAGCTTGTGTAATTAGTTTGTAGTTACCTGTAAAATAAACAAATGGTTTTAAGTGTGAAGAGCCACTTAATAAAACAGAAGTTGAAAAGAAAGGTGCCAAAAACTAGTGGCACCTTGCAAGCTTCACTGATGTTAAACTGCAGATCTGGCTTCCATTTACTTAGACTTGTTTAAAAATAGCTGGCTGGTTTCCATCTGCTTTTGAGTTTGACCAGCAGACTAGCTTGAAGGAAAGGCCTGGTATTAATTAGCAACTGTCAGGCATACCTTAGTCTAACTTATAGACCTAAAATGTTTGCTTCTTCAAAGGCTTAAGTTGCTGTTGCCATGGCTTGAATCAAGGATTCATGAAGGCTGTGAAGAACCTGCGACTCATAATGCCTTGGCCAAAATCTACATTGACAGTAATAATAATCCAGAGCGGTTCCTTCGTGAGAATCCTTACTATGACAGTCGTGTAGTTGGCAAATACTGTGAAAAGAGGGACCCTCATCTGGCCTGCGTTGCGTATGAGAGGGGACAGTGTGATCTGGAACTCATAAAGGTTAGCAAAACTGCATTTATAAACATACTTGCTGCCTGAAGTGGAAACCTAGCTTGCTATTTGTCTAACATTTGCAGAACTGTCTTGCCGTCTCACTCAGGAGTTGAGGTAGACAGGATTCTTCTACGTGGAGACAGTAATTTTTAATGATAACAAGGAACTCTCATGCTCTATGTCCAAACTAAAATTATGTAACTCTGCAGATTTAAGGTACCATTCACGTCTTTCATCCGCAGAGTGTTCAAAATTAGATCGAGTTTACTGGGCCCAGCTGACAAACATGCCGGTTGTTAAATCTCGGTTAACTTGAGTTTTTTGAGCCTTGAGCACTTGGTCAGCAGAAGGGACAGGCTGTCACCTACTTTAACTATGTAGGAGGAAGAACATTTTTCCCTAAAACTTCATGTTGAAACTAGAAAGGGGGATGTAATTTCTCCCTTGCTGTGGTTGACCCTTAAAGAGCTGCTCCAATGCACAACTAGAAATGAGGAAAATAGATGTTGACAGTCAAACTGCAAGGACTTGTTCAGATAGCATTCCTCTCCTATCTTAAGCTTGTTGATTCCTCGAACCTCCCTTAGAAATCCAAGGGCAAGTGAAATTCACAGTGTTCTTCAAATATGTCCTAGTGTCTCATACTAAACACCAGAGCTTAATGTCAGATTGCAGTGCTTGTGACTGCTGTGAAAGAAAACATTCTCCTACCTGCGCTTCTGTGATAGTATATGCAAAGAATGTCAGCTGTGTGGGGTAAGAACTAGCTTGTTTTGCCCTGTTTGAAAGGAAGTAAATGTTGTTCTCTGGCACGATCCACACTGTGTTAGAATGATGGTATAATTTAACTTGCTACTGAAAGTGGATGAATTTTCAGCCTGAAGCAACTATTTTTGATGCAAGACCTCCTCTATAGCTGTAAAGTTAAAAACAGGTAGATGTCTATATTCAGCTTTTTTCTTCAGGATATGAAAATGGCTCTGAATTGCTTCCATGGGAGACTTTGCTAGGGTAGGTTTTAACTTTCTGGTTAACCATAAAAACCTGTCAGTACCAGTTTCTTCCTTGAGCTGATGTTCTGGACAGGTGTTTCTGGTCATAGATGAAAGCTATTCCTCCTGTAAGAACTATTCTTGAGACATTGCTCCTTCCTGGGAAAGGGCTCAACTCCTGTAACTAGACAACTAATAGATGTATAATGTAAAGCAATATTGTGCTACTACTAATTTGCTTACAGCAAAGTACTTGAGATTTCAAGAGCTAATTCTGATGCTAACAAAATGTCACCTGTTGGTTGAAGACAGAATAGGCCTTCAGGTTTCTACTCTTCTAGTTGGAAATTTAAATTAGTGGTACTAATAGGATCATAACTACTTGTTGCACTTCTATGGGAGATCCCACATTTATTCTGTACCCTTAACATTTTAACAGGGGAAACCAAGCCACCTGCTACTCTGAATGTTTCTAGCGTAAAGCTAATGACACCAAATATGTAACCTATTTCTAGCTTTAAACACCAGCTCCATTCCTCAATTCACTACTTAACACTGCCCAAGCAAGTGGCTCCCTTTCTAGGTTTAAAATGTAAGTTCTTCAGGCTTCTGCAGGTCTTCACTTCAAACAGAAGCAAATAGTTACTGTGAAGCCACTGTCACAGTATTTGTGTGTCGGGCAAAACCAAGAGAAGCTATAGGAATTCTGCTGGAGACCTTCTCCATGAGCCTTCCAGATCAGAGGTTGGGTAAGAACTTTGTCTGTGGCATTAGCATTGGTCAGCATCTAGTTCTAGTCAGTCTTTTAGACTGTCTGACTCATAGCTAGTTAAACCTGTCTTGGGGTACTAACCCTTAATATTCTAATATTTGCAACTTCTCCTTCAGGTCTGCAATGAGAACTCACTGTTTAAGAGTGAGGCTCGCTATTTAGTACGCAGGAAGGACCCTGAACTCTGGGCAAATGTTCTAGAAGAAAACAACCCATTCAGACGACAGCTTATTGACCAGGTACAGCACAAAGACTAAACTTTGTCAGTATAAGGATAACTCAGAACCATTGTGGAGCATTACAGTAGCTGTGTTTCCCCACAAGGTCACCTGAGGCCTCATATCAATTGTACAAAAGTTTGTAAGAGTCCGAGTGGCAAGTATTAGCTCAGAACTTCATGGTCAGAAACCTTTGGTATCAGTAAGATGATATTGTTGTGTCCTATGGAGTGACCCACCTCTAGTGAATTTGCTCACCATGCAATCCCAAGGTGTGGTTTTAATATGTATATCCAGTACAGAAGTAGCTCTTTGCTGGGTATGACAAAATACTTTCAAAGTTATGAAGCCTTAATTTGTAGCTCACTGGAATGGGTCGGCAAATATCTCATTTGGGAAAAACGCTTAATACTTTCCTACCTTCAAATCCAGGTTGTCCAAACAGCTTTATCAGAGACGCAGGATCCAGAGGAGGTTTCTGTTACTGTGAAAGCTTTCATGACTGCAGACCTGCCTAATGAATTAATTGAGTTATTGGAAAAAATTGTCTTGGATAATTCTGTATTCAGTGAACACAGGTAAGGAGAGAAAGCAGCTTTGTTCACAAATTTAGCCTATTCAGTGTGTCTGTTTAGGTTGTGAAGTGACCCAAGTTATTTGCTTCTTGGTTGCAAGACCTAAGCACTTCTAAGGGTGAATAGTCAGGCAAAAAAAGCAGAATTTGAGGTGCTTTGTTTTAAATATAGAGCTAGTTCATGCTATTCAATTTGCAATGATGTGTTGAAAGAAAATACCGAGCCTGGCAAGCAATTTCTTTTGGAAGGCAAATATCAATATTTCTCAATCTGGGGATGAAAGGTTGTTGCTATCAACAGCAAGCAGGTGTATGCAGCTGTTGTTGCATGTACAATACGTGTCACTTAAGCAGGTGTTATTGTGCACTGCTTATAGCCTATGCCTTTTGTTAACCAAAGGAATCTCCAGAATCTGCTGATCCTGACTGCCATCAAGGCTGACCGCACTCGAGTGATGGAGTACATTAATCGACTGGATAACTATGATGCCCCAGATATTGCAAACATTGCCATCAGTAATGAACTATATGAAGAAGCCTTTGCTATATTCAGAAAATTTGATGTTAATACTTCCGCAATCCAGGTGAGATGTGGTTCCTGTATTGATTTCAACTTGTAGGGAGAAGTGGGAATGTCCAAAGAATAGCATAACAAATTCAAAGTAATGACTTCAGATGCAGATCTGTTCAAAGTAATCAAAAGATTTTTGGGTGTTGTGCTACATGCTTGTTGTGTGTGTGCTGTGTTTGATTTTGAATGGCTGCCTCGGAGACCCATACCTGAAAGGGGCAGGAGAATCAAATGGTACCAGGTGTTGTCTTCAGGCCAGCATACTGACTTCTTCAAGGCAGAGGAGAAATAATAGCAACAGGAGTTTTATTCTTGCTGCCGCTACTTCACTGGACAGAAAGGACTTTTCTAAAAGCTATTAGATCTGTACTGCTTACTTAGAGTAACCTATGCACCTGAAAGAGGAGTTCTGTGGAAAGGACACTGTTATGAGGCTTTGATTTTTTTTTTTTTTAACTTGCAACTTCAACTTCAAACAGGTGCTGATTGAGCACATTGGCAATTTAGACCGTGCTTATGAATTTGCAGAGAGATGTAATGAACCAGCAGTATGGAGCCAGCTCGCCAGAGCACAGCTGCAGAAGGACTTGGTGAAAGAAGCTATTGATTCTTATATAAAGGCAGATGATCCATCTGCCTACATGGAAGTAGTTCAAGCAGCTAATAGAAATGGTAAGCCAAATCATCTTCAAACTTAAGATTGCTTGGATATGAGTTGTGTTATTTCATCTACCTTGAGCAGCAAGAATTCTTGAGATTTGCAAATTCTGTTTGAGAGTAAATTGAACCAGCTGGTCTATGGAATGGATGTCAGTTTAGTGAGATTCCCGTTGACAAACTTGTCTGTTTTGCTACACCAAAGATAGACCTTCCTGTGAAGATAATTTGGAATGTTATGGTCCAAATACAACCAAGTATAGTGTATTCATTTAGCTGTATGTGGCAGAGTTGCTTGCCAATTGAATCATAGGATAGCTGCAAGAAGTTCAACCTTACGTGAAGGTGACTCAGTGTTTAGCAGGGAGTACCTTAACTCAAATGCAGATGGCTTAGTATGATTGAGTGTACTAGTGAAAACTGTGTTCCTGATGTAGGCAAGGAGGGCAAGACAGAATAACTAAATAGAGGATCTTAAATATCTCTTCTCTCTTCAAGATAACTGGGAGGACCTAGTCAAGTTCTTACAGATGGCCAGGAAGAAGGCTAGAGAGTCTTATGTAGAGACAGAACTTATTTTTGCCCTGGCAAAAACTAATCGTCTCTCAGAACTGGAGGAGTTTATTAGTGGCCCTAATAATGCCCATATACAGCAGGTATGTCTTGATCACAGTTCCCATGTCTGACTTGCTGCTTAGCTGACTTGATTCTTGCTGTTACCCTTGTTTGCCTTCAACTACTAATCCAGGTTGGTGATCGCTGTTATGAAGAGGGGATGTATGAAGCAGCAAAACTGCTCTATAACAATGTATCTAACTTTGCTCGTCTGGCATCTACGTTGGTGCACCTTGGAGAGTATCAGGCAGCAGTGGACAGTGGCCGCAAAGCCAACAGTACAAGGACTTGGAAGGAGGTAACTAAAACTTATGTTTAATAATCTGCAGAATGTGCTCTGTTGCTTCTGAGCACATTGCTTTTGAGAATAATTGGACTCCTTTGCTCTGTCAGTAATGTGGGAATTAAAGAACACGATTCATAACTGTCTACGATGATCTCTGATAGTGGCTTGCTAACTGTTTCTGGCTACGGAGCATGTCTGTATCTTTATAAGCTGTCATCTTGGCCAAGATAATAAAGGGTAATTTCAGAACACTGTAAAATGAATAGCAGAGATTTTAATTCTAGAATAAGCATTATGGTAATACCTATTTGGAACTGTAGTAAGCCTTGAATTTGGTAAAACTTTGCTTATCAACTTTGTCCTTTAATAATAAGGGGTTTAAGCATTGCAGCATTCTCCGGTGAACTGACTATTTGCTACCTCTCATTACAGGTATGCTTTGCCTGTGTGGATGGAAAAGAATTCCGCTTGGCACAGATATGTGGCTTACACATAGTCATCCATGCTGATGAACTTGAAGAGCTGATTAGTTACTATCAGGTTAGATCACTGTTAATGCCCTAGAAAATTTATACAGCATACTTGTATCTGCTAATAAAGTAGTCTGAGCTAAAACCTCATGCCCTGTTGGGGACTAGTCTTTAACAACTGCAGAAGTGAATTGAATTCATTCTTCCTCCATTTCCTAACAGCTGCATGCAATTTTTTTCATAGTAAATGGAAGGGTGATAGCTTTCACTATCCCTTCTTTTACAGTTCTGTTGCCTCATTGGAATAGTGTCTTACAAAAATAAGCACTCTAATTTGGAGAGAAAAGAAAAGTTTGTTGAATTTAAGTAAATACGCTTTTTATTTTTAGCAAGCTTTAAGTGCTAGTTGGTTCTGAATTTGCAATTAATCCTTATTTTCCTAATATCCAGGATCGTGGCTACTTTGAAGAACTGATTGCCCTTTTGGAAGCTGCTTTGGGCCTAGAGCGTGCTCACATGGGAATGTTTACTGAACTTGCCATCTTATACTCTAAATTCAAGCCTCAGAAAATGAGGGAACATCTGGAGCTCTTTTGGTCTCGAGTTAATATTCCAAAGGTATGCAGCAAAGTAACTATACTGCAAGTGAGGTTGAGAAGCTGTCAATGAGTCAAACTGACTGTTTTCTTGTTTAATCAGGTGCTCAGAGCTGCAGAACAGGCTCATCTCTGGGCAGAACTTGTATTCCTCTATGACAAATACGAGGAGTATGACAATGCAATAATTACTATGATGAATCATCCCACTGATGCCTGGAAAGAAGGGCAGTTTAAAGACATAATTGCCAAGGTAAGTTACTAGTTAATTGAATCAAGGTACTGAAAGATTCTTTCAGAGCTGAGGCAAAAATGCACAACAGAATCCGCATTTAGAAAATAAGTTTGCCTAAGCTACTGTTACCCAATTTTCATGCTGCATTTAAAACAAAACTTCTAAATAGTTTAGCACAAGAATTAATCTAAGCTTGTACCCCTTGTTTTCTGTTGTGCAGCACATTCTGTTGAGTGGCAGCAGATAGCATAGAATGTTTTCAGGGACTGTTCAGGATCATAGGCCCCAAGCAGGGGGCACAACCTCCTTAGTATCTTTGACCTGACTGTTGTGTCAGTCTGAGGCTGTAACATTTCTTGAATGATCTTTGCAAATGTTTCCATCTATTTCAGTGGGAGAATTGGGCTGGGCAGTCCTATGAATGCAGTGGAGAATAGTGGATTGATGAATATTTTAGATAAGATATCAGGCTGTGAACCCGTTGTTACTGGTCTTTATGGGTTTCAAGGCAACAGCTTAAGAGTGGTTAAGACTACAGCCTTTAGGGGTTCAACATGTGGTCATATTAAGTCTAGTGGGCCGCCTGTGCTGGGATCTCTTAACTGTGGATGGGTTAGAATTGGTTTGGACTGCTCCTGCTAGGTTGTAACTTCACCATCTGGAAGCAGATGACACAAGGAGCAGTCATAAGATTCAACAAGAATTCTGCATGCACGTGTAATGCTCCTGGCCTATAAAAGGAAACTTAAGTTTTTATTTAAGAGTCAGATAAACCTTGTGCTGAGTTGAGGGATCCAAACTAAGCACCTCAGATTTACTTGCATTTGAAGTACTAACTAGTGTGTAACCATGCAGGTGGCCAACGTGGAGTTGTATTACAAAGCCTTGCAATTCTACTTGGACTACAAACCTCTGCTGATCAATGATCTTTTGCTTGTATTATCTCCACGACTGGATCACACCAGGACAGTCAATTTTTTCTCAAAGGTGAGTTTGGGAGATAGTGGATGAACAGGAAATCCCCTTGCAAATTAAGACACTCTAGTTTCTGTCTGGAAAAAAGTGCTGGCATCTGTCATGTGGCTTTGCCTCCAGTATAAAGGACTGAGAAACAGTCCAATCCTGGCTTGATATGGGAAGCACTAGAAGAGTTAGCATAACTGGCCTATGAGGCTGTTTCATTTCTGGCAACACAAAATGACTTGTTTGCAGCTCTGACTGCAAGCATAAACTCTTGCAATAACAAATGGGAACTTGTTTCAGGAGTATCAGGTGTCAGAACTAGTATGCTTAATCTTGTATTGAAAATATCTTATGTCCAGGTTAATCAGCTACTTCTAGTAAAGCCTTACCTGCGTTCAGTCCAGAACCACAACAACAAAGGAGTTAATGAAGCTCTAAACAACCTTTTAACGGAGGAGGAAGACTACCAGGTGAGCCCCAAACGAGATCACTAGGCCTGAGGCGTGCTCCTCATTCTCCAACAAAAAGAAGCGATAGTTTGGTTGTTTTCCAGCTGACAAGGTGAAATTCCCTTGAGCAAAAGGAACCTTCTGCAGTGTAACAGTAGTGGGGGTAGAATCAGACCCTTTGGGGCATGGGGTGCTTGGGTCACAATATCATCATGTGCAAACAAAGCAGATACCACAGTTACTTCTCAGAACAAGACTTCACAAAGGTCAGTATTGGGTATTTCTTTAGAAGGCAACGCTTCTGTAAACAAACTTGCTCCTGGCCCTGTTGGCTGCTATTTGTAAGACAGGCTTTTCTATTCTGCCAAGTGAAGTTCATACAATCAAGTTAGCATCTTGCTGTGTTAAAAACAGTCTTTGGGAGAAATGCCTGAAATATGTAGGGTAAACAATGCCATAGCATCAACATCCATCTGGCAAAACCTAAGCACTTGCGAACTGTGCTTGGATGCTTCTCTCCTGTAGCTCTCACCTACTACCATCTGGAAGCATGGGTAACGATTCTCTCTCAAATAGGGTTTGAGAGCTTCCATTGATGCCTATGACAACTTTGATAACATAACATTGGCTCAACGTCTGGAAAAGCATGAACTAATTGAATTTAGGCGTATTGCAGCATACTTGTATAAGGGTAACAACCGCTGGAAACAGAGTGTGGAGCTATGCAAGAAAGACCGTCTGTATAAGGTAAGTTAATGCAGCTTTCCTCCCTGACTGTCAAAAGGAAAAGTCTGATCTATGAAGCATAGACTCCTGGAAACTGAATGCATTCTGTTAGTTTCAAATCTGGAGTTCTAATGAGTCTTAGCCCTTTACTTGAAGTTTAAGGAAAGAATCTTAGAGCAGAATAGCTTGCAATTTCAAATATATACGTTAAATCTAATTTCATAACACTATCCTGTTACTCAGAGATCTATTTTTATCCATCAATGGCATCTATAGTTTTCTCTACCAGTGCAGAACATTCTCTGCAGAACTGAAGACTGAGTCCATGGAGGGTGGACATGAAACATGAATAGAGTGGTATAGCCCTTAAGCCTGCAGTGACTTCACGTGAGCCAGTTCTTCAGTGCTCTGTAGGAACGCTGACAAACAGTCTTCAGTCTTGCCACATGCCAAGCAGTTGATGCAGTAGTCTCTTCTGCTCTGGGTGGTCCTTAATATCTAATGGTGATGCAGGCGGGATACCAGAAAGTTTCTTTGCGGCTACAAATCTAAGCAAAATCTCATTGGGCCACTTCAAGTAGTTAACTACATGCAACAGGCTTTCCTTAAAACAAGCACCTGGGTTGTCTCCGAATAGGAAGACTTAACGGAGTGTATATACTATAACTTGGCTCCTACACAACGTGTATGGTGATGTGAAAGACTAACTTCATGGTAAGCAAAATAGCTGGTTCATGTAGCTAGCAGTATCATGCACATAAGGTATAGAGTGAGAAACTGACAGGCAAGGGTCAAGCTTAACTGTTGTCCTTTTCTGTAGGATGCTATGCAGTATGCTGCAGAGTCCAAAGATGCAGAACTAGCTGAGAAGCTGCTTCAGTGGTTCCTGGAAGAAGGCAAGCAGGAGTGTTTTGCAGCCTGCCTTTTCACATGTTATGACTTGCTGCACCCAGATGTAGTCCTTGAGTTGGCATGGAGGCATAACATCATGGACTTTGCAATGCCTTATTTCATCCAAGTGATGAGAGAGTACCTTACCAAAGTGAGTATTGCATAGGCTAAGAAGTTGAGACTTTTAGTCTGCTGGATAATTAGTGTTATGCAAACCAGGTAAAGCTCTTTGCACGTATTTAGAGTATTATTATTCCTCACACTAAGTCCTCTGGGAATTTCTCTGGGTTAGTCACTTCAGGCTGGATAGCTAAATTTCTAAATAGACAGAATAGGACTCAAGAGAGGTGTAGTAAACTTTTACTTTTAACAATGGACATAAGCAATGGTATGCTTCTTAGAGCAGCTGCATAGCTGATGAAGTTGAGGACTTGCTGAGGAGAACCTGTGTCATTCTTTACTTGGTGTAACTGTGAAAGTACTCTGTTTTCTTGTTACAGAGAGTATAGCTTTTGAATAACTGACACTACACACTGTTCCTACATCCTCCATAGGAGTAGATCGCTGAAAATTAATGTTTATGGAAAATGGAACTTTAGATGCCTAGTCTAGCTGTACAATACTGATACCAATAGCTAGTCTTGGATTGAGAGGGGGGAGATTCTGATCATGGGCGGTCCTGAAATGCTTGTCTCAAACACTTCCAGGATATTAAACTAAGATCCTTCCTTAAAAGGCTGTAGGGTTGTGTAGCACATCACAGTTCAGAACTCTGTTGAAATCAGTAATCTAGAAGTGACTGCTTCAGATTGCCTCTAATGAGTCATGTTAAGTATTCCCCTCTGAATTTTCTTGCAGGTTGATGGGCTGTTCTATAAGGTGACACTCTGATTTCAAACTCTTTGTGTTCATTTGTGTCCCTCAATATCCTAGGATTCTTTTACAGGAATCTAGCTGTAGCTTCTGCCAGAAGAGCAGTGTAATTTAGCTCTAACTCATTTTCTGTTCACTTTCTAATGCTAAAAGGATAACTATTCATAAGCAACTTGAAAATCCAACCAGACTCTGCTCTTTTTCTGGGGAAATGGAAGCAAGTGATTGAGGACTTGACTGTTTGGGCTCCTAATTACTGTATTAGTATGATGAAACTACTTGCACAGATCTTAAACTCCTCATATTCTACGGAGGTGAAACTTGCTGCACAAGTTCACTTGTACTCTTCATATGGAAGTTTAAGTTTTAAGATTGTGGTTTTTAAATCGCTGGTTGGATTTACAGGTGATCTCTTACTAAATACTGGATAACTTGCCAGAAGGAAAATCTGCATGGTGAAAATGGTTTACAGTGGAACTAATTTAGTCTGAATTAACTACAAACACGGAATTAGAGAATGGGTTTTATAAATGTGGTATGTCTAAAATTCTGTCACGTAACTAACTTCAAGAGTACAAAAGAATAGACTAGTTTGTCAGCAGGGTAAGTCTTCCAGAACTTAATCCTTCTCTTATGCATTAAACCGAAGGTGTGAAAGCATAGAATAGCCTATGTCCCAGAAGGGGCTGGGCACAAAAAGTATAACATTCATTTGGAAACCTTTTGAACAACTTCATTTCTAGGCAGCAAATTGGAAGGATGTTTAGCCTTTGGAGAGCTGCTTCTCTTGTCCCTTCAGGGTATCTGCTCTCAGCATACTTGCTGTTTCTCCAACAGAGGGAGTAACTGCACTTCTGTTCCAAATTCCTTAATGCTTTAGGGGCAGTAAGGAGGAAACTAATCCAGGAGAGAGTGGGAATCCCAGGTCATAAGTAGGGCAATACAACTAGTTTGAAAGTGGTAGCTCTCAATTGCTTTGGCCCATAGTAATAGGGATAGCATTTGTAATGCCAATATTTAGTGTTATCCTGAAAAGCTGTTAGGTTGACAGCTGTGAGTGAATGAGTTAAGACATACTGCCACTCAAGTTATTAATTTGAGTAGCAAACTTGAAGGAAAAAAAAAAAGAAAATCAGGAAACTGTTCAGCACCAGATCCAGATAACCTCACTAAAGTATAATGGAGACCCCTTTTGCAGCACTGATCAGATTGGATATGATTCTTTTAGTTGGAAAGGAGGCTGAGAAGCAGCTGAAATACAGCATTGGGCTAAACGAAAGTTTTCCCAGGATGTTAGTACTACCTGTATTTGGATATGAAGCTGTGTGATTTTATGCCTTTGCAGCCTTCAGTCTCAATGGTTCGCTTATGGAAGATGTAACTCTTAAAACCTGAAAGAAGGAAGGTACTGTTGCCTTCTCTGCCCTCACCTTCACCCTCCCACCCACAATTCAAAGCTGTGTTCAGGGCTCCTGCACTACTGTAGTACTTTGGCAAATGAGTTTAGCATGAACAGAGCTTTATTTTGCACAACACTGGGTTCTATATGAATCTGATACTACTGGACCGCTTTCTAGATGGTTCTAGAATTTCCTCTAAAAGGAGAGTATGTAAATATTAATACAGTTAAACCAGTACTCTGTAACCCAAGTTAGGCTGTAGTTGTAGATAAGATCAAACTTCATTGATTTGGAATATTTGCGAATATCTAGGTGCCCTTATTGAAAGGGAGAGGGCTTGCAGGTTAATAGACAACTGTGTAGATTAGGCCCGTTTGAGATGATCCTTGGAACTACAACCTGATGGCTTGTTTTCTGTGTCAGAGTTAACAGGGCTCCCAGAAATGCTGCGCTTGAAGGTAATGGTGGTCTTTTTCAGTTACATTTGACAGCTATTGCAGTAAACCTAAAGAAATTGGGAGGGCAGGTTTACAAACACGCAGACTTTCAGTCTGCACATTCCCAGCCATAGTCTCTAAACTGGACTAATAAAAGGAACCTATGGTAGCTAAGATACCAGTCATAAAAAGCCTCACGTGATGGTGCAATTCCTAGATAAGGCCTTCATACATCTCCTGTTCACTTCAATGTAGGTGGATAAACTTGATGCTTCTGAAAGCCTAAGAAAAGAAGAGGAACAAGTAACTGAACCCACTCCAATAGTATTTGGTAGGTGAAAGACTTGGTTTTAATTGACTACCTATTGCCACTCTGGTCTCTCTTTATGGGGAGGTAACTTGAATGACTATCTGCAAAGTAAGATGGTTTCCAGAAGCTAATAAAATGGTTGTCTCTGCTAGATGAACTGCACAAGTTGTTGAGGTGACATCTCACTCTTACAGTACTTCTACTCTTCACCTAAACTATTACTTCTCTTATGTGGCTCAGAACTCCAGCTTAGGAATAGCCTTTCAGTATGGTAACAGGAGAGGGGATACCAAGGTGTGCACAACCCCAGAAATAACTTAGAGCATGCTAATTCCTCCTGTTGTTCCTGTCTAAGAGGAATGTGTCTGCTTTCTGCTCTTCCAAGTAGAAAGGCAGACTGGCTTTCTAGTTCATCCTTTTTAAGACAAATGCAGCCAAAAAACCATGGCTGTCCAAGCGTGCCGCTATTTTAGAAGCCCCTGTGAAGATGCATTCTGCTAACAAGCACCTAGAAGTGGCTGGTAAGGGAAGGATGTGACTGGTTCACTGTCTAATGTAAATGTTAACTTGAATTTTACGTATGCATGAGGCATGTGTGCTCCTAGTGATGAAGACAAGTCTTCTATTGAGGTACATTCAGGCCTTTTGTAGCACTTTGCAGACTGAGACCTAACAAACCTAACTAACCACTTGAATTGCTTTACTTTTCAGTTTTGACCATGCATGGTGTTTAAATAGTATCAGTTTGGCTTTCAATATGGTCTCTTCAAAACAAGCCACATTTATCGTGCCCTCAAGAACAGTTGATATTCTTCTTCCATCTGAGTTCTGCCTTGCTTTCTTAGTTTTCTGGTAGCAAGAGCAGATGGCCTAAGTGCCCACTCTGTGTGGTGCATGTTGAGTAATAGTGTAACTTGCTAGTGTGTGCTTGCACAGTGGCTGTTTTTTAGCTAAAAGCCTCAATTCTGTCCCATAGAACAACTAGCATTAGGGAAGCTTGGGTACTTAAACTAACTTTTTTTTTTTTTTTTTTTTCCTCATGCTTTTCCAGGCCAGCAGTTGATGTTAACGGCAGGCCCCAGTGCAGTACCTCCCCAGGCAAACTTCCCATATGGCTACTCAGCACCAGGATTCACCCAGCCACCTGTTTATGGTTTCAATATGTAACTAGCTCTCTGACAGACCTTCACTGTCTCTGTTCTCTTCCTTCCCGTCCCCTTTTAACTTCTCCAAGAAGTGTACAATGGTCCTAAAGGCACAGATGACCTTCTGTTGGCTGAACACACTTGCTGCCCTGCTCAGTGAGGAGACTTCAACGGGATGCCTGTTACTGTTATTTATTGATTATTGTCCGGTTACATTTCAACCTCTGAAAGGCAGCTTTTGTTAATGACATTGTGAGACTCTTGTCTGAAGTTAAGGCACTATTTCACTAACTCTCATATAGCAATAACTGCTTGAGGCCAGGGGGAAGAGCATATTTTTCTTTCTTTTGCCAAGCCCATTGAAGGCAGCTGGGAAATTGCCTGGCATCAAGTTGTTAAAGCTTTAGCTGAAGCTACTGAAGTAGCAGGGTTGTTAACAATTCATTGAAGCATCTCCTTAATAATGAATTGTTGAAAGCTTATGTACATCTGACTACCCCATTTTGTTTGCAGTCTTATGTGCAAAAGAAAATGGGCTTTCTAATATTTGTGCTCTGAATGTTTAGAGGAATATTGGGAAAGTTTCCTTTTCTGGACAATAATGCTGTTGGGGTTCAATGCTGTTGAAGTCTGTTCTATATTTTCTGGAGTAGATCTGAGACTTAAAGAAAATAAATCTTCTCATGCCAGAGAGCAAACATTTCCTAGATCCTTTTTGTTTAACAAGAAGAGAGCATGTTACTTGTTGACGTTAAATGGTACTAAAGGAAACCTCAGCTATGTGTGGCAAGTGAACATGGGAGTGTGCATGGCCTGCCGAAGTACTAGAGATGCAAGAGCACAGTGTCAGGGCTGGGGAGGGGGGCATACTGCTAAAATAATGAGGCAGTAGGGAGGGCCATAATCCTGACTTTCTATTTGCACCTTTAATTGATTCTGGCATTGGCTTCCTGCCATACCATGTTCTGACCCCCTCTGGTGGGCAGAGTCAGCACCATCTGAATTACCAAGATGCAGTGACTCAGTTCTGCTATGCTGCAGTAGTATCAATGATGTGTCTACCACCCACCTCTTTCTTTGGGAATGCCAACAGGGATGTATTATTACTTTGTGCCACTCTTCAAATACATGTATCATTAACGTTTTATGTACTTAGATAACAATGTATAATTTATGGTTATGAATCTTGTGCTAATCTTGAATATTATAAAAGTCCAACTATAAATGTAAAACTGCAGTATCCACTGTGTGGTTCTAGTCTTAATATCTTGGGAGTGGGGACTGGTTAGTAGTAATGCACTACCCCTTAAAGCATCAGGTTTCTTAATGTGACAGCTAAGGATGCCAGGCAGGAAAAGGGCAAATTGTGCCAAAGCACATAACGTGGAGGGCTTAGCAAGCAACTTAAAAGGGAGTTGCGGTCTCTTCACTGAACACAGCACACTTTGTCATGTGCAGAGGTCATGCTGCAGGCGGCAGTCACATGCTTACATGACTTCATTCACAGGATTGGAAAAGAGTAAGCTCAGTCCTGTGCTAGGGGAGATGCTGCAGTCAGTCTTCTAAGTCTTCTCCACTGAAATACACTAATACAGCAGCAGTAGTGGTAAGCTACACCTTTCATACTGAATTCTACTCAAATGGGGCAAAACATCTTTTTATGCCAACCAGTAGAGACTTAATAATGCTGTGAAGTCAGTAACAGTAGACTATGCTTTGGAACGATTCTAACCAGTACATTGTCTCCCTTGCTTGCTGTACTATGTGATAGCAGTGGCAAAGAGATGTGGTATCTGCTTTTCTAATAAAAGCCAGGGTGCTTCAAATGCTGATGTAACACACTAACCTTGGTTTTGTACTGATCAGCATTCAATGGCTCAGCTTGAAATACTGAGCAGCTAATGAGTTCAAGCAAATCTGCACTCTGTCTAGACTTATTCCTAGCAGGAATTAGCCAGGTAGCACACTATTTTCCAGACAAATACTTGTATTTTGTAACTGGTTCCTTGTGGGTCAACAGGAACTTGGGTGAGGCAGCTAGAACTGAAGACAAGCTCTACAATTGACTGGGAGTTTCCTTCCCCTCAAATTGAAAATTCACAATGTCTTGATAGCAACAATTACAAGCTGATGGTGAAATACAGTAAACCGCTGGATTAAATACTAGAACAGCTCATGGCCTGTAGAGAATTGAGCTAGCCTGAGGATCTTAATTTGCTTCAGTTTAGAAATCTAATTACAGGAATGACTGAGTTCTCAAGGAAGGCAAGGATGTCAGCTCTGATAAATAACCGTGCTTTAGTCAGTCTCCTGGTATCTTAAGCTCTTGTTAAGTATAATAACTTTTTATAAATTCTGTGATCTTGCATTCTAAAATGCATCTAGAAGCATACTACCTGCTGTTACAATGTGGCTGTACCTAACATGTAGAACAAATTCTTGCACACCAGGGTACTTAACTGTTTCTTTGATGGTTAAGTCTTTCTCAGCAGGAGATAACCCCTCTTTTAGTGGGTTAAGTGGAAGACTTAATCCAGTTTATGAAGTTGTAGTGTTCATCCAAGTTTTTGAAAAACTCGGATAAGATTGTTTGCACAAAACCTGCTTTGAAACTAAGCCTCTCGCTAATTCCCACTACTTCAGTGAGATGGGGCTAGTGCTATCATGCAGAATGGGCTGTTCATGCAGAGCTCACTGCAAAGAGCAGTATTTGGAGACTAACTTCTGGGCTTGTGATACTATCAAAAAGTAACTTGCTTAAGAATCTATATAGTATGTTTTACATATTCATGGTTTTCCTGAGAGAAAACGAGTATGGATTTCCTTTTGTAATAGCTGTTGCTATTTATCAGACTTTATCGGGATTTTGCCTAGTCTGGCAAACTCTGGGCAACCGCAGGTCTGGCATTGGAGATGACAAGCAATTCATATACATTGCTGTGCAGCCACTTTAATGTCTTATGAGCTAGGTGGAAGCGGACCTCTCAACAAATGATTGCAGGGACACGTGCTGATCTTGGCATAAAATTCTGGCCTGTATTCAGCTGCTCACTCTGAGCTAGCGCTTGAGCTCCTTACCACTATCATTTGCTCCCTCACATCTTCAAATTTTACTGGTTTCTTTTGGTATAAACACCAAGTGAAAGGGGAGGGAAGGAAGAATGTCTAAGAGCTGCTGTTGGAAGCAGAATTCTTGTGTAGTTGCTGCTGTCTGCTCTGGGCCAGATAAGCCAACCCTGTAAACTCAAGAGGAATGCATTGCTGGGGTAAGTTCTGTTTCTTATTGTCTACATTAAGTTGTGGTATTTTACAAGACTTCTATTCCCCACCCCTCTTTTTGGGGCTATACAATTAAATGGTAGCATAGCAGAAGAAAAAGCTCCTAATTTGTTTTGTTGCTTAAAAAACAAAAATTCTAGGTAGATAAAGCCTGTTCAGGTGGGTACTAATTTGTGGGTTGATGCAAGAAATAGTAACTGTAAGGTTCAAAAGTTAATTTTGATTAAATGCCTTTTTTTAGCAACTGTAATGATGAAAACTGGCACTTAGCATGACATAGATACTTTAGGCTGCGTAAAAAGAGAAATGTCTTTTTTTTCCTAGCAAAACCAGCAACTGTTGCTCAGAAACATAAAAAGCTGCTTCTGTTTCTTCAACTACAAAACTGATAAGTTCTTTATCTGATGTCCACTGACTTAGATGTGCGGATACCTTTTGTACTTGGGCACATATGGTAAACTCAGGCAAAGCTGATTGTTAAACTGCTGCATAGTTAAAGTTTATGCTTCCGTGTGTGACATTTTAATTGGCAGGCTAGAACTTAGCCACTGAGAAACTGTTAGTGTGATTAAAACAGCATGTCAGTGGATCTAATTTGCACTGAAAAAAAATGAGGCTATATAACTTGCAAATCTTAGAACAAGTAGCACTGTATGTACTGGGTTTCCATAAAAAGCAGTTTGGAAAGTGGGCATAAAACTTTGTGATAGGGTATATTTCTTAACTGTAGAACTTACTCCCATATTTCTTGGTCCTTCATGTTCTGTTGTAAGTGGTTTGGCTTGTCACTGTTTCCACTCTGAGTATATTTCTTTTTTTGTTTTACAGTGTACACCAAGAGTACTTCAATCTCATTTCTTCCCAAAAGGTCAAATTGGGGCATCTTGAATCTGGGATAAAATGTTATGGAACCCAAAGCTGAAAAATGCTTAACAACGCAAGAGTGCTTTGTAACACTGGTGTGTAATTAGGTTGTGAATTAGTATTTGCTATAGCAACCTGCAGGTGTACCAGTCTAGCTTAATGGGCTTGGAGTCTTTTTACTCTGTTACATCTCCCACTTCAACAAGCATTCAGCTTTCAAAGAGTTTGTTGCTAGTATAGTTTTCTTGTTTTTCATTACTATGTTTTCTCTGTGGGCATATTTCCAAAGGTAATGATAGATCCTGACTCACGTTTTGCTAGTAAAATGCTGCAAAATTGTTAGCATACGTATGTTTCAGTCTAGGTCTTTCAGTCTGGAGCCTTTTAGATCTTTCAGGAAGGTAGCAAAACCCACCATTTTTCTTCCAAGCTGAAATAGACACTATAATTGCCAGCTTTTAAGAATAAAGTTCATATGAATTTGAAATACAGTCAATGAAGGGTAAGTCGTCTTCCTCTTATATATCAGAATTTAAAAATTCTGAGTCAAAATCGGAGTTTATTCAGCCATGCGTTCTGCATGGTTCGGTGAGTCAAGGAAAGATATTTTTTTTGCTCTGTCTGCTGTGGTTATAATCAAGACTTTAAAAACACGTTTTAAAAACATTTGAAAAACATTTTATAAAATGACTTCCCCCCCCCCCAACAGTTATAAAAGGAAAGAATTACCAAGTCATCTGGTACGTTCTTTTCTGCAGTAGTGAGGTCTACAATATTATGCAGAGCATAAGTTCCCAAAGTGCTCGTTATCCAAACAGGAAGTTAGGAGAGGGGTTGGGTGGGAAGGGAAAATGGTTTCATCTATGGTAAATGGCAAACCATGTTTGTCAACTAGAATAGTTTTTCAGTAATACATCGTGCTGAGAGGGAAGTGTGACCATAGTCTGGTAGCAGAATGAGAACCTGTAAACGCTATATGCAGTACTTGGATTTCACTCATCTTCTGAGCTGAGTCAGGGCCACTCAGAATGTTAATATGACAGGGATTTCTGTTGGGCTCTTTGGAGAATCAGTCTTGGTAATCTCAGTAAATACTCTTAAGTTATCAACAGGAGCTCTTTTGTATGTGTGCTCAAGTGGGAATCATGCAAGTTGTTTTGGAAGAGCATCATCTTTCTCATAGTCATAGTGGTTCCTTCTGCATGCACCTGAAAGCTGGTGAATCACTGACTCAGAAATGTTTGATATGATTGTTCCTACTGAAGTCTGTCATATGTAAGATCTTTTATGCCTAAAAGAATCGTTTGCTCTGTTGGGGAACCTGAGGGGAACTAAGGTTTCTTATTGTACCGTAAAACCTCAAGTGATGTGGATTAATAATGCACGGAAAAACTTGTGGTAGTTTAAGTTGTAATCATTCTGATGATAGAGCTGTTTATTCAGTGAGATGAAGAAATTTTCTGATTCAAGGACGTATAATAGAAAGTTATTGGTCACTTATGGTCTCTAAAACCATGGTGTGCCGCTGGGTGCATGCAGGTTGTGCCAATGATAGTAATTAAATTGGGGGAGGACGGGTGGGGACAAGGGAGGGATGAGTTGGACCTGATCAAGTGTGGTCATTGTTTACATGCTTTCTAGAACCCAGAAAGCTCTGTCTGTGATCAGTGTTTGTGTGTTCAAAAAAATTATGAACATTGCTTTCATTTTCAGTAGTTTTCAATTCTGATTGTTGGTGCCTGGAAGGAATGCCACGAGGTGTACAGACTACACCTGACTATGTATTTCACAATTCTCCTATCTGTTTTTATGGCAGCAGAAACAAATGCCAGACACCAGCAGTGCAAATGGGTTCAGATTGCCAGGTGGCTGTTTCCATGAAAATTCCTGGATTGAGAGCAGTAAAATAGAGGACTTGATACCCTGTCTATAATAGTAGCTGTTCTTTTACACTTTGACCACCCAGTTCCTAGGAGAAGCTCTTGACCATACAAGTCGGGTCAAGTCTTTACTTTCACACAAGTCACAGGATTTAAAATGTGCTTTTTGCAGCCTCTAGTATTTCAGAGGTTGCTTATCTTCATTAGATGCTCTTTTCCTTCAGGCTTGCTGCTGACAAGTGTTGTTAGCAGCTTCTTGGAGGTCAAATTGAGATGGCTTGCAATCCATATGTGATTAAATAGGAATAATCCTTTCTCTGTTCAGCAAAGTAAGCACCTCTGTGAATCCCATTGAGGTTGATGAGAATTAAGAACGTAGTGAAGTATTTTCTCGGACAGGATGAGATTGTGCACCAGCCTTACTGACTTGATGATTTGGGAATCTGTAACACCGTGTTTGTTGTGAAGGTAATCACAGCCTCACAACAGTAGGTATGCATGTCTACAGGCATACGTGAATATTAGGATAATTTGATGGAAAGCTAGTGAGGAGTAGCAGAGATTGATCAGAAATCTGAATGCACTTCCATTTGTTCATCATCTTTGAAAGGCTTTATCTTATTTTTGCCATACCAGTGCTGCTAGCCAGAGCACTGAGTAGCTGCTCTGCATCTGGGACTGGGACTGTGAATGTTTGTTCCTTCTGTGTACCCTTCACATGTTAATTTTTTTGCCCTTACTTCCCTAGTGCTGGATTTGAAGTTGGGGTGACCCTATCCATACAGCTGAGCTGAAGGCAGCATGGACATAGACATGAGCCTCGTGGTGTTGCTAAGCCCCCCAGCTCCGTGCTTGCGTAGGGCCCGGTGGTTGGTCTCGCATAGAGAACCATGCTGTGGGGCAGGCAGAGTGCTTGAACTGATGAAAGAGTGCAAAGGTCTTTCTGACAGGGGTTTTGAAATTTAGTAGCACACTTGGCAATGGAAACACAGTCAAGTGCATTCGAGTTTGGAGCTGAGGGCCTTCCTGTAAAGCAAAGGAGCCTAGATCATTCTTCACGCTGAAAGGGACCTCTAGCTACCGAGTGTTAAATTGGAAGCAAAGCTGTACCCCACCGGTGACTTTCTGCAGGAGAACTGAGAGGTGTCCTGGAGCAGGGTATGTGTGCAGGGAGCAGCCTCTGTCCCCTGTGATCGTGGCCTGTGCTGAAGAGCGGTCCTGCCCGTTGCTGCCCCGCAAACCAGCCAGGCAGAGGCTGCAGCATGGCCACACCCATGAGGCCACCCCACGGCCACACCCATGATGCCACCCCACGGCCACCCCAATGGACTTGCCTCTGCGACTGCCATAACTGTTCCGAAACCACGTTATAGCTGTGGCCACGCCTGGGAATCAGCTCTGCAATGCAAGCGGGCATTCATGGGCTTTTAATCCCAGCAGAATAAAGGCGCTTCAGTTTCCCAGACGGCCTTTCTGCAGGCGGTTTGGCCACAAAGCCGCAGCCGTACCACTCACTGGAGCTGCGGAGTTGGCTTTCACGCGGGGCTCAGCTGGAATCCAGCTGCCTGATTGCGGAGCCTTGCTGAGGCAAAAATCATTTCACAAAATGCACGGATAGCAAGTCTCGACAGGAGCGTGCTCTATGCGTGGCCGGGGGAGGCTTCTTGCACAAAGCGTTCCCTCTTTGGAATACAGTGGCTGCTGGAGGCGTAGGGCAGGATACCGCGCCTTCCCTGCCTCCAGAACCTCCCTGCAGCACGCCCTGCTTTCTGTAAAGTCCCAGGCGGAAAGGAAAGAGCCTTGGCTTCTCTCCCCCTCCCTCCGCTGTATTTCTGTAAGCACAACTTTCAGATATGGATGGGGGAAGGCTGTCTTCCCAGGCCTGCAGATAAACCAGAACCAAGCAGCAGCTGGGTGCAGGCTAATTATTTAGGAGCAGTAGATAACGATGTTTTTTTTTTCTTTGGGGATTTACCCGAAACAACCCAAGAAGCGTCAGCATGCTCCCAGGCACCCTTTTGGCTTCAGAACGTTCGGGTTTCTCTTCCGATGGCAGATGCTGGGCGTTCACGGCTGATCGCGGGAGCTTCCTTCTCTCCCCTCCTCGCTGCGTGCAGCAGCTGGGTTCTCGCAGAGGACCCACGCGTGGCGTCCCCACGGCTGCCTCGGGGCAGGGGCAGAAACCGCCCCCCTGGGCCCGGCCCGAGCCGGGAC
>VXAA01003794.1:103240-120509 GCA_013399115.1 Anseranas semipalmata | reverse complement strand
CGGGCTGAACGGAGGCCAAGGCGGTGGCAGGCTTGTTAAAGTCCTTTGTGGCTGCTCGTTAGCTCCCTCGCTTCTCCTGCCGCTCGCGGGACGATTCCCGGAGAAGAGATCGCCGTCTTCCCTTTGAAACGAGCCGTTGCAGCCTCGACGTGATGGGCACTTTTAGCGCTTTTGTGTTTTCCAGCCAATTCCCCCATCCTACGGTCGTGCCTTTGTTCATCTGCACCGCTGCCAGCCCCCTCCGAGGCCGAGCCCCGGCCTCCCGCAGCAGCGGCTTGGCCGGGGGGGCTCTGCCGGCCCTCGCGGGTGGGCGCTGGGAGCCCGGCCCTGGCCGCTCCCGCCCTGCCAGCCCACCTGCAGCGAAGGATGCGAGCACTGGGGCATGCAACGGGTGCCGAAGCCCCCCCGGGTCACGTCCCCCAGACCCCTCTGCCCGGCCAGAGGGCTGGGGCGTGAGGAGGGGGCAGCCGTGAAGCGGGGTGTTAGCTCAGCCTTACTCCTATTCCTTTTATTTAGAGGTCTTTAAAGTAGGGTTTAATCCAAGTTTAGGATGGGGAAAGTCAGGCTGCTTGCTGCCCATCCTACAGTCCCAGTCTTTCCCAGCTTACTGCCCACGCACGGCGTGTCAGGTTACTGCTGTCTGGACCAGCGTGTCAGGCGGCTTCCACAGCTCCTGTGTGGGTCCCTAATCGCGGATCATCAGCTGTAGGTGGCTTATTGGCAGGCGCTGGAAGAGGCTGCAGCAGACCTGCCCTTCCCTCGCCGGCTGGTTTGGCCATGGTGGGAGTGCCTGGAAGTTCTGCTCCAAACAAGGGGCTCGTGGGCTCGGCCAGGTGTCAGGTTGTGCAACCTCGCACAAAGCTGCACATGCCCACGCTTGGAAGGAGCCCTTGTGGGTCCACGTGAGGCTGCGGAGGTGGAAGAAGGACCCTATTGAGATGCTAGTCCTCTCCTCGCACGCAGCAAATCAGGGTAATTGGTTAATGGGCAGAAGTCCAGCCAAGCCTCTGTGGCATCTAATTGTGTTACGGAACCACAGAAATGGGAGAGAGCTGCTGTTAACTCCCCGTGTCCTGGGCTGCTCAGCCCCCTGGCCCATCGTGGGGTGCGCGGTGCAGTCTGGGGGTGTCTGTGCTGACCTGAGGGTGGCTGCTGATGCTTCAGGGACTCTCCCCGACCTCTGCCAGCACAACGGGTGCCTGTGCTCCAGAGCTCTGCTGTTGGGAGAGCTGGAGGCGTTCAGGGCAGACCTGAAGCACTGAGCAGTGCTTCGTCTGCCTCGCACTGGCTGCGTTAAATGTCCAGCTGCTATCCTGCCCCAGGTGCCCGTCTGCTATCACACCGTGCGTAATTTGGATCCTCTGCCACAGACACGCAGCTCCCTCACGCTGCCCAGACCTGAGCAGTGTGGGTCTGGCGCTTCTTAAAGGATGCCAGTGAAGCTCTTGCTGCCAAGGGCTCTTCTTCATCATCACTGCGGACAAACAAAAAGTTAAAAATTAATTTGCAAACAGGCTGTCATCTGTCCAAGCAGTCGCTGTGTGCCAGGGCAGCCGTTCACCTTGCTGCGACCACAACGCCCGCGCCTCTGCTGAGAGCGCTGCTGGCACCACGGCCGCATGGCCACAACGTGCGAAAGCAACCTGGGTGTCGCTGCCTGGATTTGGCCTTAGAGGTGCTGTGTGCAGCCTGGCCTCCAGCGAGGGGAGTGCCGAGCGGGTCCCTGCCGCTGTCTCACCCCTGTGCGCCCTTTGGAAGGGAAGCAGCCCCCAGGCTCTGACCCTGTAATGCAAAGTTGTTCTGGGGTCCTGGATCACAAGTACAATATACAGGTTTGGCATGACTTTGCCTCGCTGAAACCTGGTTAAAAGACTGGTAAACATGCAGGCTTTATGCTGAAATGGGTATTATCAGTTTCTTTCCAACTCACCTGCTGGCTCAGTTATCTGGGGTAAAGCTGGCATGGTTTTCTCATGAGCTGTGTCTGGTCTGACGGCCAGCTTGCGCCATACTGCTGGGTAACCTGCTAGCAGGTAATCCAGCCATATCTCCCTCCTTCTTACAGCAAGCTTTTGGTTTCCGTGCTGCCAGTTTCCAAACAAAACCTTTAGCCCGTGGGGCTGCCTGTTGCTCCAGCAGCGCCGGGCACTGCCTTTGCACTCCCAGCACCGTGCCATGCAGCCAGAGCCGTGGCGGGGCCGGGCAGGGGGCTGGAAATGAAGGCAGTGCACGGTGAGACGGGAGAGCTGCCTGCAGAGCTGGCAGGGGCTGTCACCGCTGGGTTTTCCCGGAGGTCTCGGGACTTGGTTTTCGGGCACCGCGGTGCTGTGAGGCCAGCCTCTGGGGGGCTCTTTAGAGCCCCTCGGTAGCAGGCGAACTCCTGCACCCCTGCACTGCTTGTGAGAACTTTGCTCCTGGCTAGCAGCGGCTGTCTAACGAAAGGCTTTGCCTGCCCTGCCCGGAGTTAAGTACAGCCTTACTCCATTTTTAGCTGGCTTTGAAGCCTGGGGTCTGCTCCCTCCCACAGAGAAACCGCCTGCTGTCTGCACAGTGCCTCTGCTCGCTGTCCCTGCCTCCGTGTAATCCTGCCTTGGCAGGGAGGCAGCGCTCCGGGATGCTGTCCTGCGCGGTGCTTGATTTGGAAAGAGCTAGCAGCGGTTGTGGCTGTTGCTCTGGTGTTTGCTGCGAGCGTTGATTGCCACTGGCAAACAGCAGTGATGTGCACCAGGGCCTTGAGGAGCAGGGCAGGAGGGAGAGGGGCTCTTGCAGGCAGAAAGAGAAGAGCCTTCAAGCCAGGGCACGAAGCACACCATCAGCGGGGAGTCCCGGTTTGGACGAAGAGCAAAGCAGCAATCAGAGCTTTAGTTTCCTCTTCTTTGTTAATCTCTTGATATGATCTTTCTTAGGAAATGCTATACCTGCGGAAGAGAGGAGCCCAGGACTGGGAGTGAGAGCCGCCACTCGCTCCTTTCAGAAGACTCCTTCCCATGTGTCCCAAGCCCAGGTGGGCTGCCGGGCCGTTGCCCCCCTGGGAGGGAAGGAGCCGCGCTGCTCCCGCCCTGCCCGTTCCCCGGCTCTGCTGCTGGGAAGCAGGTGGATGCCCGGTGCTCACGGCCGAGCAGGGGCTGCTCCCGCTCGCCACAAAGCCAGGGGCAGCCAGGTGGTGGCCTGAGCACGCTGCTTTCTTCTGAGGGCCGTGGGGAGGATCAGACCCCATCGTGCGGGCGAGCCTTTGTGCAGATGCAGTGGGAACCTGGAGCAGCCCCAAGGCTGTGGTGGGAGGAGGCCGTCAGCCCCTGGGCTGCGAAACCGCCTCGAGGTGCTTGGCGGCTGTGGTCTGAATGAGTTGCACGTGAGCTGGGGTTAAACCCAGGCTTTTGGGATGTGCATCTCGGAGGTGTTCACCTGCCTGGTGCTCTGCTTGGCATTCTGCAGGGCGCCGTCTTCTCTGGGCTGACGTAAACGATCGGAAAGAGCCATCCGTCTTCCCGGCGGCACTCAGCAGCGCGAGCTGACAGCTCGGGGCTGGTGCAGCGTCTCCCGTCGCTGACGGCCTCGTGCGGTGCATGCCAATGCCAGCTCCCTGCTCCCACCCGGGCGGGGAGCGGTGACCCCGTGCTCGTGCGCTGGGACTCGGGCTCACCCCCTGTCAGCAGGGGTTGATGCTTTGCTGTCTCTGTTGTCTCGCCGTGCTCCAGTGCCTGGTTCAGCACAGCTCCCTGTGCTGGCAGCTGGGGAGCAGGGACCGGTCCCCGGGGAGCCTCAGTCCCGGCAGCGCCCCGTCATCCGTGTGCAGCTTGAGCTTGTGGGGGGAAGCGTCCAGCAGCCCCCGGCTCTGACGTCAGCTCCGTGCTGCCCGTCTTTAGAAAGATTTTGGATGCTTAAAGGTAGAGTCCGGAGAGGGGTGGTGGAGCAGGGAGCCAGCGTTTGCCCTGTGCTGCTGTCACCCCTGCGCTCACAGCATTGGTGACGCCGGCGTGGCGCTGGGACCTCGGGCTGCACAGGGGGACGGTGCAAGGGCTCGTTGAGCCAGGACCGAGGTGAAGTCGGATGATGCTGTGACTGTAAGCAAGGGGAAGTGGCTTTTGCTATTATGCTCACAGCCAAGGTGTTTAAAATACACTACAAAATGTGTTATTACAATATTGGCCCATTCAGAAGCAACCGCAAAGATAAGATGAATGAGCGAGTTGTGAAAGGGCGGCCTGTTGGAACAGGATAGTTCCAGTAAGGTTAGGGACAAATCCCTCCGTCCTGGTCCCCAGGATTGCCTGCAGCGCTGTTGGCGCGGGGTTGTTTGCTGATGCGGGGTACAGAGGCGTTTGGTGTTTGTGCTGCTGTGTGTGCCCCCTAGGGGTATAAGGCTTTCACCAGCCTGGCCGCAGCCTGTTCCAGTGACGAAAATGGCCACGTGTGTATTTACCAATGCAGATGATGAAACCCAGCGCTCCCCACTGGCCTTGCCCGTATCAGATGGGAGACCTTCCAGGGCCCCGGCACCCCGGGGCAGCGGATGGACATTTTCTGAGAAAGGCTGACCTGTTGCAGGACACGTTTTCCCATTCAAACAACACCATGGGTAATCCTCAGGTACCCTGGTTTCGAGGAAGCAGCCGTGCTTCCTACTACCATTAAGACCTTTTCCCATGCAGCAGCCCAGCGTTGGCTTTCTCCGAGGACGGGGCTTCCAGCGGGAAGATGTGGAGGTGTTGCTTCATGGGGTGCGCTGCAGGAGGCGGTGGCCAAGCGCAGGCTGTGAGGTCCGCAAGGCACTGGTGCCACCCCATCCAAAGCCATCTCCCCTGCAGGGAGCCAGCCCCATCTGGGTGCCCGGCCCTGCTTTTGGAGCCCAGCTCTCCCGAGCCAGTTGCACAACGTGGCCCACAGCAGCAGAGGGTGGGGCCCGTTAAACCAGTTTCACCGCTGCAGACATACATCGGAGGGTTTCTCCAGCACCCGGCTGTGTTCATCGGATGGCACAGGAGCAGAGGAGCTGGCACAGTGGGGTGACACAGAGGGCTTTGCCGCTGTGGGGAGCTGGAACGAGCAGCCGAGCCCTGCTTGTGATTCCCGCTTTGTAGCACCCTGCTGGACTTTGATTTTTTTGTTGTTTTTCCCAGCTCTGAAGGCTGTCCGGGCTCACAGGGAAGGGCGCAAAGTCCCCTCGCGAGGGAAGGAACCAGAGGCACGGCATGCGGTCTGGGCCATGACCCTCGGCTGCTCAGCTCGCTGCGTGGGGCTCAGCTTCCCCCAGTGGGACCAGGGCCTCCGGGGGGCTGACATCCCATCTGTCCCCCCCACGCCAGGCTCAGGTCAGCCCTGCCTGCCCATCCTGCTGCCTGGGCCTCGGAAAAACATCCTGAAAGGGTCTTGTGAAAGCTGAAGCCCAAAGGGGCTTTTTATATGGAAATCAGGTACTGGTGTGTCTGCATGGGAAATTGCCCTTAAAATGGAGAGGCTGAGAGTGCTCTCCAGGTGCCTGCTTCTCATCAGAGCCCTGCAGGCACCTGCTGGTGCATGGGCAGGACCACGGAGCAGAGCAGGATGCTCTGCAGCCCGCGGTGCTTGCAGGAGGGGCACAGGGCCATCGCCACCTCCTGTCCCACAGGAGCCGCCTGGCTCCCAGGGAGGGCAGCAGATGCCAGCGGGGGCTTTGCTGGGGGCTGGCAGTGCTGGGGGTCTCAGCCCCACCTGGGTTCCACTCATCTTCCCCCAAAAACCCTTTTCTCCTTCCTGCCAAGTCCCCACGGCACTGTCCAAGAGCTGTGGCCTGACGGACTGCCCTGGCCCGTCCCCAAAAGCGAATTACACTTATTCTGGGGAAGCAAGGCCAAGTGTTGTTCTGACAAGTGGGTAAACTTCTCTGCCTTTCTGCTGGGTCTGGGTGTGCTGGCAGCGCCTGTGGGCTCGATGCAGGCGGGGAGCGAGCCCTGGCGCCAGCAGCCCCCCCCCGACGCATCCCTGAAGGATGTCCTTGTCCTCTCCATCTCATCTAGCTGATGGCCGAGAGCCTTGGCCATCGACGGCCCTCTCGCTCTTTCACCCCCTGAGCGGTCGCTGCTGGCTGTTCGTGCTGACTCGGCAGTGTTGCAAGAGCTGGAGCGGCTGGTTAAAGTCCGGGTAAACAGGTTGCAGAGCCCTCTGCACCCCTGGCGAGGGAGGGCGTGTTGGAAGGAGCTGGTGCTGGGCTGGCTTGCAGGGGGATGGAGCGATTTATTGCGTAGAATAAGGTTTCCCCTGGAATAAAACGGCATGGGGAGAGGAAGCTGCGACAGCAGGGCAGGACCTGCGCTTGGCCCACCCGGGGGGCTCGTGTGGCTCTGCCTCTCTGCAGGCAGAGGGAAATGGGAAAAGTCCGCCCAGAGCTGCGGGGTACCCATGCAGTCCCAGCTCCCAGCCTTGTCCCCCCGGCAGACCGGTCATGCTGCCTGCGCTTCCCATGTGCACGGGCACCCCGAGGTGCTGTCCCGAAACATCCGAGGTGCTGCTGAGGCTCGGGGGTGCCTGGGTGCAGGGCCCCCCGGCAGCACCCCTGCCTGCTGCCTCCATTTGCTTCGCCTGCCCTGCCCGCAGGCACTGCTTTTCCCTGGGCCGTGGTTTGTTTCGGGTGCGTCCCTGCTCCGGGAGCTGCCCAGGCAGCAGCTGGCGTCAGGAGAACGAGTGGGAGCAAATATTGAAACGTGGGCAGCACGGCAGCGGGGGGGCCGGGCGGCACAGTGGTGGGGAGCGGCGCGGACAGGAGCCAGTGGGGCTTGGTGTGCCGGGGGCTGCTGCTCTCCCATCGCTGCTCGCAGGGAGCTGGGGCAGCTCCATCCCCGCCGGGAGGGGAACAAGAGGCCTCTGTGTGCGCTGGGGCTGGCCCCGCGTCCTCTGCAAGGGACGACGCTCCTGGCCCCCCCGCGTCGCTCAGAAAAGTCCTTTCTGCTCGCTGGCTGGGTTTTGCCATCGTCCTGGGCTGCTCTGAGCACTGGCACGGTTCCTGAGGGACCTCGGGGAGGACGAGACCAGACGGCACATCCTTGCACCCGGGGACACAAGGGGCGCGGGATGAGGCTGCGCTCAGCGAGGCCGTCTCCCTCTCCCTTCAGAAGGACGCATCTGAGATACGGCAGCGCTGCTGCAGGCACTGCCTGCTGGGACGCCGGGGGCTGTGGAGAACAGTTCGTGCCGGATGAGAGGGGGCTGCGGGCACTGGGAACCCGCAGGTCTCACCCTGCAGTGGTGGCAGCTGCTGGCTTCGGTGCCTGCCTGCTAGGAGAGGGCCTGAGACGCTGCGGGGCTGGGCTTTTGGAAACAGCTCTGCTTTGGCTCCCACCCCGGGCGCTGGCACAGCGTGACCAGCATGTGCCCGGCACCTCAGCACCCTCCTGGTGCTGGTGCCAAGCTCCCATCCTGCTGGCTCGGGCTTCCCGGCATCCCCGGGTGCTGCAGGAGCCGGGGAGCAGCCGCAGTGTCCCCTATCAGCGTCCCCTTGCTGGGTACGTTGGAGCGTGCTGATAAGTGGAGCTCTGCTGCGCGGTGCTGGGACCGCGCTTTTTTGCTGCAGACCAGAACGACCCACTGCCTGCTGCACCCTGCTCCTGTGCTGGGGCCAACCCCTGCTGGGGACACCCTGCGGTGTCACCGGGGGAGCCGAAGTGCTGCTGAGACAGCGCTGGCGGAGGCAAGATGCCAGACCTGGGAAGAGCTGTTTGCCGGGAGTGGGGCACCAGCGTGCAGAGAACTGGGGTTAAGCCTGTGCATGCACACGGGGTCGGTGCTGCTGCACGGAGCTGCGGCTGCTCCAAACGCTTCACATGCACAGGATGGTGATGGCGCCTGGGGTGGCCTTGGGCCACGGGGACACGTCCTCAGCCCCTGTAATCAGCACGCGGCAGCCTCCTCTGCATGGGCCCTGGCGGGGCAGCCGGAGGGGGTTGATTATAATTGCGGCTCTGTGCAGGCGCATCGGCGTCTGTGAGTGTGCTCCTGCTGGTGCCGGGCTGCCGGAGCAGGGCGTGAGCCGGTTGGCGAAAGAGCAGTTGTTTCACAGAGCACCAAAATGGGCGCTTTCCAAGGGAAAAGGCTCGCTCGCGGCGTGCTTTTGGTAACATGGCCCTTCCTGGACAGGCAGCCGCCGCATCCCCGAGGTGCAGGGCCAGCACGGCGCTGCTGCAGCCCGAATTTCCCCTCCTCTCTTGCAGGTGGCCTCGCCGGAGGGATCGAGATCTGCATTACATTCCCCACCGAGTATGTGAAGACGCAGCTGCAGCTGGACGAGAAAGCCAACCCGCCCCGCTACAAGGGCATCGGTGAGGCTGACGGGCTCGGAGGCTTCCCGGGGGGGTGCAGGAGTGGGTCCAGCCGGGGGGCAAGCTCGGTGGCCCTGGGCGCATTGGGTGAGGGTGACACCACTGTGCTCTGCCCCAGGGGACTGCGTGAAGCAGACCGTCCGTGACCATGGCATCCGCGGGCTGTACCGGGGGCTCAGCTCGCTGGTGTACGGCTCCATCCCCAAGGCCGCCGTGAGGTAGGTGTCCCCGCTACCCGCCCCCGGTCCCGTGGCAGGGTGTGTGGGTGCTCCCGGGGATGTCCCCAGTGCGGGCGGGTGCACGTCCCCGGGGTTGTCACCGCGGCCTCTCCGCAGGTTCGGCATGTTCGAGTTCCTCAGCAACCAGATGAGAGACGAGCAGGGCCGGCTGGACAGCACGCGGGGCCTCGTCTGCGGGCTGGGCGCCGGCGTGGCCGAGGCGGTGGTGGTGGTGTGCCCCATGGAGACCATCAAGGTGGGGGGCAGCCGGGGGTCCCCGGCTTTTGCCTCCTCCCCGGAGGAGGCCCTGACCCCCTCGCCTTGGCCGGCACCAACGCGCCGTCTCCCCGCAGGTGAAGTTTATCCACGACCAGTGCTCCCCCAAGCCGAAATACCGCGGCTTCTTCCACGGCGTCAGGGAGATCGTTCGGGAACAGGGTGAGTCTCAGGGAAGTGGCTCGGGAACGGGTGCAGGCTGGGCCCCGTGGCTTGGAGGAGGCCACCAGGAAGGTCTGGTCTCTACCCAATGCTGCGGAGCCGCACGGGACCCCCTCAGGGTGGGTGGGTTTGGGACGGGGCTGGCGCTTCCCTCTAACGCCCTCCCTCACCGCAGGGCTGAAGGGGACCTACCAGGGCTTAACCGCGACCGTCCTAAAGCAAGGATCCAACCAGGCCATCCGCTTCTTCGTCATGACGTCCCTCAAGAACTGGTACAAAGGTACCGTGTCCCCCTGCAATGCCATGCCAGCTGTGCCGCCAACTCCCCCAGCCCATCTGCAGGGGCTGGGGTTGGGCTTTCACCCCAGCGCCCCCGGCTTCCCAGGCTCAGCCTTTTGTGATGGAGCGCGATAAAGGCCAGGGGAAGGGTGTCCCAGCTGTCAGGGGCTGAAGGGTCCGGTGCTGGAGCATCGCCTCACCTGCCCACGAGCAGGCAAACCTGGGGCCCTTCTCTGTGAGCTCCCCCCCAGGGGCTGCTGGGCTTTGCCACCACCTCACAACCTCTCTTCCTCTCCAGGGGATGATCCCAACAAAGTCATCAACCCCTTCGTCACAGGGGTGTTTGGAGCCCTCGCAGGAGCTGCGAGCGTCTTCGGCAACACCCCCTTGGACGTGGTGAAGACGAGGATGCAGGTATGGCACCATGCACGAAGACGCCCCGCGCTCACTGTCCCACCGCAGTCAGTTCCTCCTGACTCACCTCTGGCTCTGCATCGCCCCTAAATCCCTCCCGGATGCCCCGGCTCCACTCTGACCCTTCTTTTTCCTTCCCACAGGGGCTGGAAGCGCACAAGTACAAGAGCACCTGGGACTGCGCCTACCAGATCATGAAATACGAGGGACCCCTGGCGTAAGCCCTCCCGCAGGCGTGGGGTTGGGGCTGGAGACGGGTGGGAGCGGGGTCAGCCCGAGCTGGGGGACAAGTGAGAGTGATGGGGGTGAGGTGTGACCCACCTGCGGGAGGACAAGGGCGATCCCCTCAGCCCCCCGCCTGCGCCCACAGCCCTCTCCATCCCCGTAGGTTCTACAAGGGCACGGTACCTCGCCTGGGCCGCGTCTGCCTCGACGTGGCCATCGTCTTCGTCATCTACGACGAGGTGGTCAAGTTCCTCAACAAGGTGTGGAAAACAGACTGAGCAGCGCGGGCCGGGGCGGCCGCGCGCCTCCGCCACCACCGCGAGGCTGCAGCTGGAGAGCGATGACCAAGCCCGGAGCTGCCCGCCGGCACAGCCAAGGGTCCAAGTCTCCCGCACGTGTCCGCGGGCCGGGAACACCACCCGGCCCTCCCGTCCTCCCCCGCCAGCCCGGCAGCCTTTATTTATAGGAACAAGCTGTGGAGCAGTTTAAATTATTAGTTGTGCGTGAAAATGGCCGGGGAGGCGGGCAGAAGCTGTCCCCCAGCATCCCAGGCTGTGCCCGCCCGGAGGATGGTTGGTTTGTGTCCCGGAGGGATGCGCCAGCCCCATTCCTGGTCGTGCTGAGCCTGGTGATGTTTCCTCCCGGCCCCACGTCACCTGCGAGCGCTGGTTCTCCGGGGCAGGGTGGTGGTCGCTGCACCCTGGAAGCTGCAGCCCCTCAAGCAGAGCTGCTGGCTGCTTGGGACCAGCGCTTGTTGGGGTGCTGCGAGCCACCCGTGAGCCGTGCTGATGCACTGGCCCAGCCCCAAGCTGTGCGCATCCCACCCCAGGTACCCCTCATCCCGGGATGCTGAACAGGCAATACCCAAAATCACCCAGGCCCTTAATTTCCCTTACCTAGGGGACAGGACCGGGGCGAGCTGGGTGACCCCACCGCTTGCAGGTTACAGTTAAGACACGTGCGAGAGACGGGGCGAGGAGGCGCAGCCCCCCTCTCAGACTTGGCCCCTTGGCGCATCCCCTTGGCCGGGGGCGACCTCCGACGCAAAACCCTTCTTCCACATTCCCCCCCCTGCCCTCCCGCCGCCTCCTGTTCCGCTCCCCGAGGCGGCCCCATAGGTGACCCCTTAGCTTTCGGAGCTTCACCCTGACCCGTTACTAACACCCGTGCTGCAGCCTTGCCCTGCCCCGCGCTAGGGCTCGGCCCCTCCGCGTTTGTGCCAAAACGTCCCCCCGGGGGGAGCGGGTGCGGGGCTCGAGCTGCCCCCCCCTCGTCATGTTGTCAGTAACAAGCGCAGCCTTAACACTAGTGCACGGGAGGGCGAAGGAGGAAAGAGGAAAGCCTGGGAGCGATTCCCCTGTGGCTTTCTGCTCTGAAGCCAGTGAGGGTTGTTTTTTTTTTATTATTATTATTCAGTTTTACATTCGCAATTTGAATAAAATCAGTCTGGCTTTAGCGGCTGCGTTGGTGTGCAGGCAGCGCTGTGCGGGGCAGCCCTGGCGCTGCGAGTCGGGGACGCGTGTGCGGGTGTGTGCAGGATGCGTGCCACGCTGCCCCCGCGCACGGAGATGCTGCAATAAATGGGAAGCTGCTGCCAACCACCCCTCCTGGGCTGCTTCCTGCAGAGCCTGGCTGCCGCTCGCCCCACGGATGGGGCTCATCTGTGGTGTTGGCTGGAGAGCAGCGGGGGGAGGCAGGGGACAGGTCCCTGCCACAGTGGGGGTACCTGGGGTGCTGGGTGGAGCGGGTGCTGCGCCGCACCCTGAATCTCCAAGCTGCTGCCTGGGTCTTGTGCTGGGCTGTGAGATAAATCCCCAGGGCATCGCTGCTCTGCCTCCCCCAGCCGAGGAAACCCCCGAACCCTGCCGGGCGCTTTCTGCAAGCGAGGGGGCGATGCCTGGGGATGCTGGTGCTGCTTTTATCCAGCGCATGCGGGCGCCCAAGGTCCGAGGCGCGGGGTCCCAGGGCCACACTGTGGATGGATGGGGATGGCAGGGAGCCCGGCAAGGTGGCAGCGTGATGGGGACCGGGCACCGGGCTGTGCCACCACCTCGGCGCAGCTGGGGGCTCCATTGGTGCTGGGCTGGGGGTTGCGGGAGGGGACCGGAGCTGTAGGAAGTCCTTTCTGCCCTTTGTTGCGGTGGGGCTGGGGCTTGTGCCATGGCATCCTCGCACCCACCCGCACAGTTTGGGCCCGGTGCGCTGGAGCAGAACGAAACGTGCTAGATCCCTGCTAGATCCCTGCGTCCGTCCAGCCGAGGGGCGGTGCGGTGCGGCCCGGCCCCCCCAGGGGGACAGCCAGCCCCAGCGGGGACACCGCGGGGACACTGCGGGGCGGCATGCAGGGGCTGCTGCTGTGCGGGGGGTGGCTGCTGGCCGCCGGCTACGTGCTGGGCGGCTGCCGGCACCGCTGCTGCCCAGGCAGGAACAACGCCTGCTGGGCCCCCAGTGCCCGCGGGGCTCGCTGCTACTGCGACTCGTACTGCGAGAGGACGGGCGACTGCTGCCAGGACTACCGCGCCGCATGCCGCCACGCCGGTGAGCATCGGGATGGGATGGGAGGGGCCGGGATCAGCCCCTTGGTGGCTGGCTTATGGGGCTGATCCTTTAGGATTCTCGGATGCAGCTCAGGATGGTTCCCAGCACCGTGGTGTTAGCCAGGCACTGCTGCTGACCAGGCTGGCAGGGGACAGGTGATGCCTCTCGTTAGTGCAGCTGGTAACGAAGGCTGAAAACAGAGTAGTTACCAGCACGCGGCCCTTGGGGGGTATGGCAGCAAGGAGACCCCAGCCTGGCCGGCTGCCAGTTTTGCCATTACCTATTAGCCAGTTCCTCTGGGAGGCGACGGGGTGCGTCTGGGGATGCCAGTTGGGCTGGATTTGGAGCAACGTCCTGTTTTCCACTTTTTCCCACTGTGGAATTCTGGCTGCTCCCTGTGCAATGAGAGAGCCTGCAGTCTGGTCTGCGGCCGAAAATAAAGGGACAGTGGCAGTGCTGTCATCGCAATATTCGCAGCGAGCTCCAGGGCTGATCCCTTGGGACACCAGTACTGGTGGGACGAGCTGCACGCCTGCCACTGCTGCGCGGGGACACAGGACCCGGGGCCAGGGGCTGCACTGGGGGCGCGTGGGGCCGAGGGATGCAGCACCGGGATGATCACAGCCGTCAGCCCTCCCTAATCTCCGCAGAGATTAGTGGGGTCCCAGCTCAGCTCGACGCAGAGCCGCGGCAGCACGAGAATAAAAGCCTCCGGAAGCGGCGCACAATGCTGCGGGGCTGCTGGGTTGGGGAGTGAGCCACGGGGGTGTCCCCTCTCTCCCCTGCGCGTAGCTTCTCCCCTGCTCCCGTTCCTCTGTCCTTTATACTATTTAAGCTCTTTTTTCGCTCTTTTCCATCCCCTCCGCTCCTCTGCCGTGCCCTGCAGCGGTGGGCTGCGTGGTGGGACCCTGGGGGCCCTGGAGCGGCTGCAGCTCCCCGTGCGGGGTCGGCAGCAAGGACCGCAGCCGCCAGGTCACCATCCCACCCCGGCACGGGGGGGAGCCCTGCCCGGACCTCAAGCAGCGCCGCGGGTGCCTGGGGGATGACCCAGCCTGCGGGGCCACCAAAGGTAATGTGGGTGTCCGTCCCCCCCCCAACCCCATGTGGCATTTTGCTCGTCCCCTGCTGCCCATACCCGGGTGGCTGTGACTGCCTTGCCCTGCTGCTGCTTCTGTGCCAGGGGTGGCCAAGATGCTCCCTGACTCCTTCAGCCAGGACCTCAGGGAGCCCTGGAGAAGAGCCGGGCTGCGGCGGCCGGAGGAGACAGCCAGGTAGGTGCGGGGCAGTGTCCTGGCGGCCCCTTTGCACAACCCTTCCAAAGCTACAGACCCTCTGCACCCTGCCTGCAGCTGTGGCCCCCTGTGCATGCTCCCTGCACCCAAACCATGGCCCATTTGCACCCCCAAAACCCCATGGCCCATTTGCATCCCCCCAAAACCCATAGCCTCTTTGCACTCTGCCCTTCCCACCCCTATGCAACCACAACCCCTACACACCTGCAACCTCCCCACCGAGAAAACACCGCAGCATCTCCCCTGCCCTCCCACCAACGTTATTTTTCCCATTCCCCCTCCCCACCAGCTCCCACCTCCCCAGCTCCTGCGGCTTTTTCCGCCTGACGCAGGTGGCAGCCGCCTGCCGCGGGCAGCCCTGGAGCCGCCGGCTGCAGCCGGACAGGCGGGTGTGCGTCGAGTGCTGGGGGGACACGGTCCATGGGCATCCCCACTGCGATGGATATGGGGTGCATGGAGCCAGGTAGGTGGCAATGGGGGGGGATGCCCCCCCCAAAATGGGGGGCATCCCCCCCGAAATATCAGAGCATCTCCCGGAGCATCTCGCTTTAATTTTCAACATTCGCCCGGTTTCCCTTCCAGGACATTTTGGGTGGCTGCCTCTGTGGCGGGGTGTCAGGGCTCGTGGGTGCGGGAGGCTCTGCAGGAGGGCTGCGCCTGCCCCTCGCCAGCACTCATCTTTGTGTAGACCCCCATCCCAGGAAGGTGAGCTGAAATTCACCCCATCTGTTTTGAAAAAGGGGGGGAAATGAAATGGAAATGTCCCATCCTTTTGTAATTTCAGCCCTCTGCAAGCTTGCTGCCTGCCTGCAGTGATCAGAAGCAGCTCCTTTGCGTTTTCCACTACTTCCACTTTTTGAGTATTTTGTCAGAGAGAAAAGAAAATGCCAATGTCCCACTTAGAAACACTAAAAAAAACAAGGGAATTGCTAAAGCCTCAGCACAACATTGGAAGAATGGAGGCTGAATCCAGGAGAGAAGGTGAAGCTGTGACGTGGGAGGACGAGGCAGTGATGTCACGGTCAGCTGCGACATCATTCTGAGAAACAAGCCGCTGAGCAGATGCTTGGGAGCCCCGCAGGGATGAAGGCAGCACCGTTCTGTGTTTTCAGCCCCGTGCCTGCCCCCCGCCAGCCAGGGCATTCCCATCAGCTGGACCGACGCGGTTTTCGGGCGCCGGAGGAGTTAACATGACTGCGGTGAAACGTTGCGTGGGGCGCGAAGGGCATCTCGGCTGCTTTGTGTGGTTTGTGGAGCAAAATTAAAGCTAGGCATGGAAAGCAAGGGCGAGGCTCTGGCAACGCTGCCGTTCGTGCAGGATGCTGTCCCCGCAGGGCTGACCGTGCTCACCGCCTGCCATGTGCCGGGCTGCAGCCGTTCCCCTTCCTGCGGTGCCACCGTGTGCGTTGGGAACCAGCAAGGGGAGCGCAGCAACCCCTGGGGCTCGGCCATCCCCTCTGGAACAGCCCGCTGGTGGGATGGCCCCAGCACACCGNCCCCGCCATACACACAGCACCGGGCACTCGTCCCGCAGAGCTCACCTTTATTCAGCCACAGCCTGCAGCGACTGGTGGTCCCCGCGCTGCCGCTGCACGAATGCCCAGGGTGCTCTGAAACGTTCAATTATCCCCTGGGAAAACGGACCGGCAGATCGCGGCCGCAGGATGGGGCTCCCGGCGGCACCGTCCCCGCCCCGCAGCAGGCTGGGGCTAAAGGCAGCATGGTGCCGTCCCCATCACTGGAGGAGCAGGTTTGTCCCCGCTCCCGCCAAGGGGACAGCTGCCCCGTACCGCCCCGGCGCCCACAGCACCCTCACGTGCCCAGCTCCCTGCGGAGTTTGATGATTTCCAGGAGGAGCTTCTCCTTCTCCAGCAGAATCTTCTCCTTCTGCAGCTGCAGGGTCTCCTTCTGCAGCTCCAGGATCTCCGTGTGCAGCCGGCTCTGCTTCTCCGACAGCTCCCTGGCTGTATGGACGCAGCCCCGCGGGCCATGCAGGGGCTCCGCCGGTGCCGACGGGCTGCCTGCACAGAGCAAAGGAAGGTGTTAGAGCAGGAGAAGGACACAGAGCTGGGGGCATCGCTGCCTCCTGCGCTTTCTCTTCCCCCTGCAGTGCCCCTTCCATCGCTGAGGCAAGCCGGGCAGTCTGTGATGGGGATGGAGACATGGCCACGGGCAGGGGACAGGGTGGGGATGCTATGCCCAGCCCCTGTGAGCCTCCCAAAAGCTCAAACCTTCAGCATTCAACCTGTCCCCGAGCCACCTCCGCATGCTGCAGTGACTGCCGGGTCCAGTGGGAGCAGGGCAGGATGTGACCCCTGTGTCGGCACGGTCAAAGCACCGGCAGGGGGAGAGATGGGGCCCTTCTCTTGGGAGAACGCGCATTTTGGACAGATTGTCCATGGCAAAGGAGGAGACACCAACAAACAGCTGAAGCATCGCTCACCAGCGCAGCCACTGCCTGGGGAGGTTTGGGTCAGCCGGAGCTGGCAGCCAGCCTGGCCGCGGAACAGCTCTGCAGCGGGGGTGGTTTTGGGAGCTCACCCTGGCTCTGGCATCCCCTGGTGGGGCCAGGGCCGAGCACCGCGCTGGCTTTGGAAACGGGGCCGGGAGCCTCAGTGCGGGGCTGGCTGTCCCCGTGCGGGACCCACCCCACGGTGCGGGTGGGCGCGAGGGAAGAGGCAGAAGGTCGGGCAGAAAGGCGGGCGCCTCACCGTTCTCCTGGGAGGCCGGGGGGCCGGGGCTGCCCCCGCTCTGCGCCGCCGGGCTCACCGTCACGCCGAGGCACGGCCATACCAGCGCCGGGCTCAGCGGGCACTTGATCCGGGGGGGCTCGGGGGAGCCATCTGGCAGCACCGGGGCCGTGCCCTGCGGTGAGGCGGGATGGGGGGCCGCTGTGCCAGGGGGCAGCAGTCTCTTCTCCACGCTGGCCTGTGGTCCTGCCGGCAGCAAGCTCTCCTTGGAGTCAGGCTCTGTGCCGGGGGTGCCGAGGAAGCCGTCCGGAGCGGGGCCGGGGGTGCCCGCGGTGCAGGGCGGCCGGCGGGCCGGGGCAGCAGCGCTGCTCTGGCTGTGCAGCAGCAAGTCCGGGGCAGCCTCCAGCATCCCCCCGGCCACGCAGAGGGGTGCAGGTGGCCCGGCCGGGACGCCGGCCGCTGTCACTCTGAAGGACGAGCCCGAGAGCAGCGGGTCCGGCAGCTGCGGGCTGGGCTTGTTGAAGAGGGCGAAGATGTTGTGGAAGAGCTTCTCCTGGGGCCGCTGGCGGAGCAGCGGGTGCTTCTCCATGGCCAGCTCCTTGCGGGCGTCGATGACCATGTTGTGCCACTTCTTGCGGATCTCGTCAGGCGTGCGCTGCACCAGGGGGCTCAGCGAGTTGACGGCGGCCGCGATCTCCTCCCACGCCCGCTGCCGGTCCAGCGTGTTCTTGTAGCGGCCGCTCTTGGGGATCAAGATGTCCTTGCGGAGGCTGAACTCCTCCAGGATGAGGAATTTCTCCTCCTCGGAGAACTTGATGCGCTTGGGCTTGGCCGCGCTCATGCTGCCCCTGCGGCGGGCGAGGAGAGGCCGGCTCAGGGGGGCC
>VXAA01003794.1:90827-103049 GCA_013399115.1 Anseranas semipalmata | reverse complement strand
CTCCCGGGAGGCGCGGGCGGCGATGGCAGCGCTCGTCCGGCCCCCGGCCCCTCCGCGGCTCCGCGCTGCCCTTCCCCCGGCGGCCCCGAGCCGCGCCCGCCTCCCCCTGCCCTCCCCGAGCCGGGGCACGGAAAGGCTTCGACACCGGGGCCGTTCCGGGCCTCTTTATTTGGGATAAAAGCCCAGGTTGGCCGCAAAACAAAGGAGCTAAAACCCCGGCTAAAAAAAAAGGTGGTGGATGTCCAGCAGGACGACGGGGAGCGAGGGCTCCGGGGCACGGCTCCGGGGCACGCATCCCGTCCTCCCAGCCGGACCCGAGGGCAGGGGATGCTGCGGGGAGCAGTGCAGGCACGGCCGAGGTGATGCTGTGCTGGTGTCACCGGGATGCGGAGCTACCAAAGACCGGTGGGAACCGAAGAGCAAAGACCTGCCCGCTCCCACCACGGGCGCGCTTTGCTGCATCCTGGAACAAAGTGAGCACGTCCCACACAGCATGTGGGGTTCCCCTGAGTTACACCACTGAGCCTGCAGCCCGGCTGGAGAGAGCACCCACAAAACGCAGGGACGCAGCAGCGAGAGCCAGAAGCCCCATGGCTGCGGGGCTCAGCATGACGCCGCTCCGTGCCCGGAGCTGTCAGTCGTTCCGAGGCGGTGATCCCGGCTCCCTCGGCACATCACCCTGGCTGGGCGCGGGGGCCAGCCCGTGCTGTGCCAGCAGCCCCTGCACCAGCGCCAGCTCCTGCTCCAGCTCCTGGGCACCGCAGCCCAGCCCTGGCACAGTCCCATGGCTCTCGCCCAGCACTCGCAATGCGTGGGCCACCAGCCTGGCCCTCACCAGCAGCACGGCCAGGGCCGCCCGCAGCCTGGCACAGCCCAGTGCCTTCATCCACCAGCATGTGACAGCCTCTGCAGAGAGAGCGGGTAAAGGCACGGTGAGCACGGCCGGGCTCCACCAGGTTTCCTATCCTAAGGGCATCGCGCTGCTCCCCACCCCGCCGTACCTTGGCTCCAGCGGTGCTTGCAGTACTGCAGGTCCCGCAGGACGCTGGGGCCCGCGGCCTCCAGCCAGCGCAGGACAGAGGCACGGAGCAGGCTGGCGGCGGGCGCCTTCTCCAGGAGCTGCAGCAGGAAGGGGAGCAGCTGCTGCGCCAGGACAGCCGGCTCCGCAAAAACGTTGGGTTCGTCCTCTTTGTACAGGCTGGGGGCTCTGGGAGGGAAACCGAGGCACAAGTGAAGCCTTGGGCCACCTAACGCTCCCTGACACCAAGGCGCCCGTGCTTCCTCTTCCTGACCCTCACAGGGTGGCTCTGCCTGCCGCCCTTTCGGCCCCTCATCCGTGCAGATGTCCCTGCTGCTCCCCGGGCGCAAGGCTGCGGCTCTGCCCTGCACAGGAACACTGGAGCAAGAGCTGGGATTTGGGGAACAGGGACCGTGGCTCTTGCTGTTGCGCCTCATCCCTTGCAGATGCAGGGCAGCGGGAGCCTTGCAGTCAGCGGGACTCTGCCCCTGCAAGTTGCACCTCAATTTGGGCGGGGGGCCTTCAAAGCACGTGCTGCGCTTGCTCTTGACCAGTACGAGGACCCAGCAACAGCGCACCTGGGGTGCAGCCCTCCCTCGCACCCAGCTCAGGGGGGCTGGCAACTCACTTGTTGGCCTCCAGCTCCTCCACGATGCCCCTGAGGTCGAGGACGGGCAGATGCTGCAGCAGAGAGCTGAAGGTCTCCGGGTGATGCCCGAACTCCCGCAGGAGGAGCTGCAGGAGGCCCAGCAGCCCCACGTTGCCCTGCACAAAGACGCAGCCATCTCCGCCCAGCTCCCCCGCGCCGTGCTGCGCGAGGCTGGCAAAACCTGAGGCCTCATGCCGGACTTCTTGCTCCTCATCTTGCAGGAGGTGAATGCCCACATTTATCACCCTGGGAAGGGAGGGAAATGTCCCTGCACAACCAGCACACGCCGCGGGGAAGGCGCAGCGCCCGCAGGCGGTGACGCTCCCGCAAGCCCGGCCACGCTGGCACGGCTCGGGACCTACCGCAGCGCCACAGGGACAATCCAGGGGCAGGCAGCCCCCAGGGACCGCCGCAGCACCTCCACACCCGCTGTCTGCAGGGAGCGCGCGGCTGCCAGCCGCAGCACCTCGGCTGACATGGACCGGCTGCACGCCTCCAGCGCCGTGCACCACCGCCACACCAGCGGGCTGTCCTCATCCCCAAACCTGTCCGAGGGAAGGAGAGGTCAGGCACACCTCCCAGCTCCAGCGGGGGCACCAAAGGCTGCCGACCACCTCGAGATCCAGGTGCAAAGCAGTCATGGGCGGTGGCTCTGTTTCTATCGAGGGCTGAGGAAAATCTCCTCAAAGATTCAGACCGAGCTGCCCCTGGATGCGGCACGGACCTACCCGAGGGCGAGCAGCAGGCTGGCGGCACACAGAGCCTGGAAGAGGAGGTCCGGGCCAGGATGCTCCATCTCCATCATGAGGAGCAGCGTTTCCACGCATGCTGAGGAGAAGCCCTGGAGCTTACGGGAAGCTTCCTGGGACCAAGACGAGGGGTTTCTGCAAAGATGCATCAAAGCCTCAAGGTACAATTTCAGGAACTCTTTGTTCCTTCTGTCTTGCAGCACAGACCGTAAGTTCTCCTGGTCAACAATGGGAAAGAAGGTACATGGTTAGTGCCCCTGGGAGCACGGGACCACGCAGCCATCAGCAAAGCCATTAGGAATGCTGCACGTCGGCCTGAGCAACACTGGAGCACGCTCTGGACCCCTCCCAGAGGGGGCACTGGGGGACAGGAGCACCAGGGATCGCTGTGCCCCTCAGTGAGCCCCCATCTGCATGGTGCTGTGCATTAGTGCCCCACTTTGTGACTTTTGAGCCTCATCTTACCAGCAGCGTCAGCCGGAGAGCCTTCTCCAGCTCCTCGCACTTTTCTCCCTCCCCTTCGATCACCCAGCTCAGGACGGCGAGCTGGACGTCAGGATTCGGCTGTTGGAGAAGCGAGCAAACAGCGCCGATCTGTTCACCGTTGGCCAGCCGGGCTGCCTCGCTGCACACGAAGCGGGCCATGGTTTGGTGGAGGACAGCTGAGCCCACCTGGAGGGAAACCAGGATCTTCTTCCAGCGCTCTGCCTCAAGCGGAGTGCGTGCTCATGGGCACGGGGTGAGCAGGATGGGTCCCCACCTCCCATGCCCTCGCTTCACAGAAGGGCACGGCCGTGCCGTTCCCGGCAGGGAGCGGTACCTGCAGCTCGGCACATCCCGGCTCCCTCCCCGGTGTGAGGCTGCCCAGCTCAGCACTGACAGCACCTTGGATGCTCTGTGCGAAGCCGGGGCTGAGGGAGGCGGGCAGGAGGGCGAGGACCTGGAGGAAGGCGGCGCGCACGAGCGGGCAGCGCTGGGCAGGGGTGAGCAGCCAGCGCCGGGCCTCCAGCTGCAGAGCCACGGAGCGCAGCGCCTCGGCCAGCAGCCTGCGGGGGGGGACACGCACGTCTCACCACGGGGCCAGCCAAAAAGATGCCAGGGCTGCGGGGATAGCGCAGGGTCACTCACCCATTGGTTCCCGGGGCAGGGGCCAGCAGCGCCCGCATCTGCAGCAGGCGCCCGTGCAGGGCGTTGTGCGAGCGGACCCCCCCGGGCGCGGGGAGCTGCCGGGCCAGCCGCAGGAGGAGAGCCGGGCGCCGGGGCGGCGGGATGACAGGCACCAGTGCCTTGGCAGCCATGGCTCGCACTGCGTAGATGGGGCTCCCCGCCAGCCCCAGCAGTGGCTCCAGGAAGCGAGCGGAGGGGCTGCGGAGCGAAAAGGGCACGGCGCGGTGACGCAACCTCACGGTGAGCCCTCGTGCTCGGGCAGAGCATCCCCGCTGCCGCCCCCGGCCGCTCCGTCCTACCTGTCGGGGCCGTCAGGGCCGGGCTGCAGCTGGGCCAGGAGCGTGAGGACGGCGTGAAGCGCAGGGCGCAGGCGGGTTCCCCCCGGCTCAGCTGCCCCCAGCTCGGCCAGCAGCACGGCGCCCAGCTTCGGGTGCTGCCCGAGGAAGGCGGGCAGGCTCAGCCCCTCCGCGGGGCAGCCCTCGGCACGGCTCCGCTTCTGGCCCAGCAGCCGGCTGGTCAGAGCGCCTGCAGGGAGAGGGCAACGAGCAGCATCAGGCCCCGTCCCCCTGCCTGCCCTCGGTGCTGGAACCCCGAGGGATGATTAAACATCCCTGGAGGGCAGTGCCAAGCTGCAGCACTGGGACCCGCTGGGCACCAGGATGCCCCCCCTGCACTGTGGGGTGCGGATCTGGCCCATTCCCCCATGGGCATTGCCGCAGGGATCAAGCCCTGCTGCTGGCACTGCCCTTTTTGCTAGCAGGGACAGCGGGTACGGAGCGCAGGCTCGGGTACTCACTGAAGAGCTGGATGGCCGCATTCCTCATGGCCCAGCAAGGCGAACCCAGGCCCTGCAGCGCCAGGGCCACCATCGGCGTGGCATGCTGCAGCAGCGCACCGCCCAGCCCTGCACCACGGACCAGCGTCTGCAGCACATGCAGGGCACACACCTGCGGAGAGCATGAGGAGCTTAGCCACGCTGCGCTGGGCACCAGGATGCAAACCAAAGATGCTTGGAACAGGGCGGGGAGCCAAGGGCCATCAGCTTCTGGGCTCCTGGGATGCGCAGCGCAGCCAGGGCTGCGGTTTTGGTTCATCCCGAGGTCTCTGTGCTAACGCAGCCTGGTGCTGGGGTACCCAATGCAGATCCCTTTGGGGAGCCTCGTGCAGATCACCCTGTCCCCAAGCCGGCTGTAACCACAAGAGGCTCGGTGCCTGCCGCACTCACCTGCGGGAGGTCGAGGGTCTGGTCCCAGTCCTGCGGCAGGGCCGTGCTGGCCAAGGCCAGCAGGGTCTGGATGCAGCGGGTCAGGAGTGGCCGTGCCTGGGCTGGGTTTTCCCCGCTGACGATGCAGAGGAAGAGCATGGGGAAGCCGGCAGCACGGCGCGTTATTGAGCTGCTCCGGGGTCCGCTCAGCGCTTCTAACCCCTGAGAAACAAAACCCATCCGGACCCCGCTGGGAACCTGCAAGCTGGAGCCTGCAGCTGCCCTGCAGGGGAGGGGACCGGCTGCCAACACTGCCCCGCAGCATCCCAGGCTGGTGCTCGCATGGGGACTGCAGGGACACAGACACAGCCCTGGGGACAAGGGGAACATGGGGAAGAACAAGCACAGTACCTGGTCCAGCATGGTCTGTGGGATCGCCTGCAGCTCCATGTCAGGGTGGTTCAGCAGAGCAGCACAAAACTTGGTGAAGCCCATGCTGCAGCCCTCCACCGCTCCCTAGGGCAGAGTGGTGTCAGGGCTCCCCCCGCCCCTGCCCTCCCACGGCCCCACAGAAACCTCTTGCTCGGGGCTGCTGGGTGGGTCTGGAGGGGCAGGAAAGGGGCTGAGCCCATGCCAGGTGGGCTGCACTCTTACCCAGTGCCGGCACCTCAGCAGGATCTCCTGGAAGACCCTTGCAGCCATCTGCAAGCTGGCGAGTGGCAGGAGGGGCCCCGCTCCGGCGGGCGGCGCCAGCAGCAGCAGCATCTCGGCCAGGCCTCCCAGCAGCAGCCCAATTTCCTGGGGAGAGGCGAGAGGTTGCAAGAAAGGCAGCAGGGCCGCCCAGCACTGCTGTCCTGCCCCACGTTCGCTGTGGCAGGGGTGCCTGGCAAGTGCTGCTGTCACCCCAGAGCTCGCGGTGCTGTCAGCTCAGCCCATGACTGCTGAGATGCCTTTGAGCCCACAGCCTCTGCAGCACGGCGTTTTCTCAGCCTGCTGCAAGCCCCGCGTGGCAGAGATGTCCTTTCTCCAGCCAGCCGCCGGGTAGGCTCTAGGGGAGAGGCCGTGACGGGCAGCTATTGGAAAGGAGCCGTGATGGGCAGCTGTCAGAGCGGCCGGACGCAGCCGCAGGGCTGCAAGCAGGGGCAGCCCAGCTCCGGCACAGCTGGGGTCCATCAGTGCTGGGAAAGCAGCTGGGCTACATAAGGGCAGATGGGGAAAGGGTTGCTTTTGGGGTGGGGTGGCTGCAGCACCCTCCCCAACAGAGCAGTGATGGCTGCAGCAGCAGCCCCCAGGTAAGGGCAGTGCTTGCCCTGTCTCCCCTGGGGAGGGGGATGCCCAGCCACAGGGGTGGGCTGTGCAGTGGGTGCTGCCATGGGGAGGTGCTCCCACCTTCACCGACACCCAGCAGCAGGTCAGGATCAGGCTGTGCTCCTCTGACAGCAGGACCGAGTCCTCCTCCTGCTGCCCCTGGCCCTTCCCCAGTGTGATGAGGGAGCCGATCGCATTCCCCATGTCCGCAAACGACGGGGCGGCCGCTGCAAAGAGGAGAAGCCTGGTCTGAGGAAGAGGCAGCGAGCCCAAAGCAAGGCTGCCTCCTGCAGTGCGGAGGGGTGCTGGGGCAGCACGTTTGGTGGGAGCCCCTGGGGCTCACGGCTAGATCAGACTGCTGTGATGGAGGTGAGGGTGGCTCCCGGGGATGCTTCCCCTGAGGACCTGCTTACCTTGCTCGTCGGCACCAGGGCCCTGCTGGCTCTGCAGAGCGCCCAGCAGGAGGGAGGTGATGTCCCTTGCCGTGGTCACAAGGCTGGTGAGGAGTTCCTGCCAGCTCTGTGCTGACTCCGCTGCCCGTATGGAGGTGGCCACCTCCGGCACCTGCAGCAGGCACCTCCGCAGGGCCGCGATCGTGCCTGCACCAACGCCCGCCCCGTGTTACAGCGGTGCCCGGCACCATCCCGGCCCCCCTGCTGAAATGTCCCCCCGAAACAGGACGCCTGGATGGAGGGTGCGCACCGAGCTGTGGCCTCTCTCCTCCAGCAGCCCAAGCACGCACCGTGCATTGGTGCCACGGCTGCTGCCCGCAGCAGGTCCTGGCGAGCCGCGGTGTGCTGGGCTTGCAGCACCTGCAGGAGGTGCTGGGCAAAGCACAGACCACGGTTCAGCAGTGTTGGGGCTGCCTCGGTCTCCAGGGCCAGGATCTTCATGGTGCTGCCGTCTGACCTGGAGGAAGAGGTAGATGCTGACTGTGCTGTGAGTATGAGAGTTTTCTGCCCAGCTCATGCTGCGCAGATCCCAACCCTCCCCAGCTCCACCACGGCAAGGCTATCTCCAACCCAAACCATGTCAGTCCCGAGGAGACCCTGGCACTGCCAGGGGGCTGCCATGCCATTGCCTGCCCCGAGCTCGCACTTCTGCAGGATTGTCTTCATCAGCACGGCTCCGGCTTCAGCCTCCTGCACGCGGGGGCTGCTGAGAGCATCTTGGGCCAGCTGCAGCAGTGCTGGGGCGAGAGGCGAGGGGAACGCTGCAGGGAAGTAGCGGACGAGCAGCTCCGAGGCCAGGTCTCTGATCTGCAAAGGCAGGAGAGGTAGGGAGCGGGGACATGGGCGGCAGGAGCAGGGCAGGAGGGGGAGCCACTGACACCCACCTCATTGGTGCCATCCTGCAAGCAGCTCAGCAGTGCCAGCAGGTTGGGCTGAGAGAAGAAGTCCCAGCAGCCGCTCTGCCTGGCGTGGCTCAGCAGCGCAGCCATGGTTCCTGCGGGGACAGCGGGCGGTGGGATGGGGATGGCCGGGAGCACCCCAAGAGCTGCAGGGGTGCTCTGGGCAGGCTACCCCTACTCACGCGGGGGCTGGCCCTTCTTCCTCTCGGGGCTCCAGGTGTCCGTGCAGGTCTCCAGAACAGCAGCCAGGAGGAGCAGAGCCGTCTTCTTCCTCTGGTAGTTGGCCCCGGGGGTGAGCGAGGAGATGCTGAGCTGCAGCAGCCACTCCACAAAGCCTGCGGGGAGAGCGCACGGCACCGTCACGGCCACCCACCCACCTGCGGAGCCCTGGGGGCCGCATGAAGGTGCCGCAGCAGCCACCTCACCTACAGCCTGGTCCGGCTGCCCCGCTCCCTCGCCCGGCTCCGCGGGCGCCTTCCCTCGCAGCCGGGCCAGCGCACTGTCCCGCAGCCGCGCCAGCGCCTTCCTCACGGCCGCCTGCAGCAGCTGCCGAAACGCGGAGGTGTCGCAGTTGAGGTTGAGGGGCAGGAACTCCCGCAGGAGCCGCTCCTCGGTGCTCGAGAGGGCCTGCCCGCTGCTGGGGCTGCAGCAGAGGAGGCCCAGCGCCGCCAGCCGCACGCCCTCCTCGCGGGCCCGCAGGCAGGCACGGAGCCGCGCCAGCGCCTCGCCCTGCAGGGGCAGGGTCCCCGTGATGCTCTTCTGCGCCCGCAGCAGCGACACCCAGGCCCGGAGTGCGGCCGCGTCCCGGCCATCAAACTGGGCGGCCAGCAGCGCGTGGGCAGCCGGGAGCTGCCGCAGTGTCCAGGCGAGGAGGTGGTTGGCGGCGTTGTTCTGCAGGATGGGCAGGGGCGAGCGGAGCGCCCGGCACAGCGGGGGCAGCCAGCGCTGCGCCCACTGCTCGGCCAGGGCCGCCTCCGTGCCCCCCGGCCACTCGGCGCGCTGCTGCCGCACCAGCACCCTGTAGAGCTCGGTGGCCGCGGGGCACAGGTGGTTGGTGGCCAGGCAGCTCAGGAGGTGCTGCGGCAGGTCCGGGTAGGCATCCAGCACCTGGGGGGAAGCCTGGTGATGGCCGCGAGGAGCACCTGATGGATGTCCCCTGTGCCACCTCTGCCCATGGCCCTGCCACACTAAAGGCTCTGCACAACAGGGACAGCAGCTCCCCTGCCAGCTGGGGCTGAACCTCCTCGTGCCCCACCTTCCCTACCTGCTGGCTGCCCACGTAGGGGACGATGGCACACAGGGGCACATATCTGGCCTTGATTTGCCATGGCATTGAAACCGCCCTCTGCAGCATCTGTTGGTAGAGGGGTCTCTCCTGGGCCTCGAAGTGCTGGCACTCGAGGTGGTAGATCTCCAGGAGCAGTCGAAAGGAGCTCTGGATGAACTCGGACACCCCTTCCACCTGGGGGGAAGGATGGCAACCAAGAGAGGTCAGTGTGGTTCCCCCCTCCTGTCTTTCTGCTTTAGAAGAGATCCTTTGTTTTCCTGTGGCCATGGACTTTCAGTGCTAGCTGGCAACCACAGGTTAAGGAGCAGGGCATCGCTTTGTCCAGGTGGGGACAGCAGGAGACGAGCCAGCAGATGTGGCCCAGGGCTCTTTGGTCAGCTGGGGCTACACTGCTGCCTGGGGAGGGCAATGCCCAGGAACAGAGCCCTTGTGCAGCGGCCGTGTGTGATGAGTGCCCCATCCTCAGCAGTATGGGTGCCCCTGTCCCTGCCTGGACAGGGCAGGGTCGTGTACATGCAGGAGAATGAGCTGAGCCGGGCGAGGAAAGGGCTGTTTCTGGTCACGGTGATGCTGGGGGCGTGCACTCCAGCCTTACCGGGGTCTCGGCGTTGTCCCATGCCAGCTGGGTGAGCTGCTGGAGCAGCTCGGCATCCTCGGCCAGGACACGGCCCCCCCGCAGGTGCCAGAGCTCGGGCAGGTTCTCCTGCAGGCGCCGCAGCCACAGCGCCAAGACTGGAAGCAGAAAAGCAGAGACGCCCCGATGCAGCTGCTGCGTGCGGCAGAGCCCACCTGGGGAGCTGGGCACAAGGGGAGCGCGTCCCCACCAGCCCACGGACATACAGCAGCCCGAGAGGTTTGTGTCTAATGGGCTGGAGCAGGTATTAACAGCCTTAACGGCAGTTTTCTGCTGTGGCGGGGTCACCGTCCCTTACCTTGGAAGCAGTAGTAGTGGCAGTCCTTCTGCTCCTTGTTCAGGGCACACACAGCGGGGAAGAGCACGTCCAGCAGCAGGCACGCCTGCACGAACACAGCCGGTCAGCGAGTGGGCAGATGTGGGCTTTCGGGGTGAGAAAACCCCAGCACAAGACAGGAGAGAAGCCTGCTGCATCTCTCTGCTGTCCCAGCAGCTCAGTGCGAGCTTTCTGTGCCTGTCTGGAAGCTCTCGGGTCTGGGAGATCAGCCCCAGCATGAGGCGAGGGGGTTTGCCCCAGAGCCCCACCAGTGGCTGCCAAAGCAGCGTTGGGCGAGGGGCTCTGAACCGCTGGGTGCGAGCTCTCCTACCCCGTGGGTGAGGCTCTCCAGCTGGCAGCTGAGGATGTCCGCCCTGCAGCACGTCAGCAGCCCTCGGCTCAGCACCAGCCTCTCCAGCCCAGCCGGCTCCAGGACTTTGGGGGCTTCCACCGCCAGCTCCCCAAACCTCAGCTCCCCAGTACCTGGTTGGAAATGGCTGTGTTAAACGGGAGAAAGACCCAAACCCAATCATTCACCTGCAAACAAACTGCCCTGGCTGGCCTGTCTCATCCCAGAGTGACCGCAGGAAGAGGACGGTGGCACATGGGGCTCCCGGGACACAGCAGCAGCATGGCTACAACTGCTGGTGAGCAGCATTGTCCCCTCCGTCCCCTCGTGCCCAGCACATCTGTCCCTGCTGCCCCCCCGGCGAGGCGGTTCCCGGCGCAGGGGGGAGCACGCACCTTGGTCGGTGAGCTGGAAGAGGGCGAGCGCGGCGCTGGCCCCGCTCTGGGGCTCAGGGGCTGTGTTCACCAGCATGCTCAGCGCGGTGCCCGCCAGCAGCCGCGTGTCCTTGTTCGGGGCCTGGGCTCGCAGGGGAGGTAAAGGCAGAGCTCAAAACACCACATGAAAAACCAACACGGTTAACCCCTGCCTCCATGCCGACGCAACGCATGCAGGCAACTACAGAGCATCCCCGGACACTGCAGCGTCTCCTTGGGGACAGGTACGGGGAAAGAACCAGTGGAGGACAGCATTGTCCCTGCAGCTGGTGCCACCAGGATCACACGCACCTTCCCTGCCACCACCTCCAGCAGCAGCCCCAGGATGCTCTGCAGGGTTTTGCTCTTCGCTGCCGCGCTCCACACCAGAGGGGCCACATCCTTCGGCAGCGCCTGGAAGAGCTGGAGGCAGGCCTGGAGGACCAGAAGGGAGAGGGACCGCAGGGATGGCCTCAAGCATCCCTCACCTCTGAAGAACACGCAAGCCCCTGGCTTCCCCGGCTGCTCCTTCTCCCCCATGCAGGACTCCTACCTTGACGGCCAGGTAGCCCCAGGTGCTGCTCCGTGCCGGCTGGCTCTGCAGCACCCAGCCCAAGGTGGCGGCCAGGCGCTGCAGCAGCAGGGCCAGGTTCTGCCGCCAGTGGTCCCGGCCCAGGCTGCTCTCCTCGATGAACATGCACACTGCAGATGAGGGGACAGCATTGGTCCCCGTCCCTCCTGGCACTGTGTCACAGGGGCTGGTAGAAGCCCAGGGAACGAGGAGCAGAGACTGACCTGCCTGAAGGTCCTCAGGAGACAGCACCTGCGGGGGCAGAAGGACAGGCACCCTTCACACCCAGCACGATGACAGCAGCCATGATACGTGATGTGGGTGTTTCGGGGAGAAGCCTCCAAGCAAAGACCCCACCACAGCTCCCCGTTCCTCCCCTGGAGGGGACTGGCCAGCGGTGGGCTCTGGCGCTGAACCCCGATGCAGCGTGACCAGATGTGCTAAGCCAAAATAATCAGTCCCGGTGTGCGATGTTCCCAAACACAAGGATTTGGCGGTGTCACAGCGCCAGCACCGCCCCACGCGCCGGGTGCTCTCACCTCTCCGTGCGGCGCCAGGCTGGCCAGCAGCGCGCCCACCTCCTGGGACAGCAGGGCCTCCCGGCCCACCGCCAGCTGGGTCGCGATCTGCCGAGAGACCCCCGAGTCAGCCGGCCTGCCCAGACCCCCGTGAAACACCAGCCACGAGGCACCTGCAGGGCAGCTTTAGCTGCTCTGGAGCCGCAGCCCCGTGCTTCTCTGCCCGGCGTCGCGATACAGACCTGTTCCAGCTTCTGGAAGGAGCTGGAGCTGCCGGTTGCCTCCAGCTGGAAAGCCAGGACGCAGCGGAGCAGGGGCCGTGCCTCCGCTTCGCCCAGGACCTGCAGCTCCTCGCCCAGCGCCCGCGCCAGCAGGAGGGCCTCCTCCAGGTGCTGGTCTCGGCATCTCTTGGCGGTGCTCCTGCAACGGGATGGGGACGGGGGGGCGAGTTGGGGTCCCCCAGGTTGGTTCGGCTTGGGGTGGGGGTGCCCTGGTGCAGTGGGGGTTAGCGTCAGGGACACCCCAGCTTGCTGGGGGCTACAGCTGCGGTCCCCCAGCTCGACAGGGCTTGGGGTGGGGGTGCCCCCTCTGCACGTGGGTGCCCCAACTCGGGGTGCTCCCATCTCCCAACCGCACGCCGCGGGGCTCCCCGCGGGGCTCCCCTTGCAACCCCAGGCCGGGCCCCCG
>VXAA01003794.1:70061-85187 GCA_013399115.1 Anseranas semipalmata | reverse complement strand
CGCCCTGCCCCGGCTCGGCTGGAGGCGGCCGTGCGCTGCCCGTCGGTCGTTCCGGCCCCGTGCGCTGCCCGTCGGTCGTTCCGGCCCCGTGCGCGGCTGTCCCCGAGCCGCTCGGGAGCTCCGAGGGGTCCCGGCGCGTCCGAGCGACTTTCTGTGTGTTTGCAGAGTTTAGAGAAAATCATTCAGCGAGACTTCTTTCCTGACGTGGGGAGGTTACGAGCGCAGAAGGAGTATCTGGAGGCTGAAGAAAATGGCGACTTGGAGAAAATGAGACAAATTGCTATAAAGTTTGGCTCCTCGTTGGGCAAATCATCGAGGGACACGCCTGTGCCATGTAAGAACCGGCTCTCTGGGGCTGTTTTAATGTTTAAGCTAATAGTATAGGTGATTTCTACAAAAAGGAAAAACAAAACTTGGGCTTTGTCTTTTTTTATACTGTGGGCTACGCAAGAAAGAGAAAAGGCTATCTTAACTGTTTGGGACTTGAGCTTTTTATTTATTAGCTTTACTTAAAGGCTTTATATTTAACGTTATTACTCTTTTATCTAACTTTGTGCAGGCAGTGATTATCTTAACTCCCATGCAATGTTAGTTTTGATTGTTTAGTATACCAGATTCAGCAGTAGCCAGTATCTGATGGCTGATGCTGAATTTCTCTTTGATGGTGTCTGGTAATGCCTTCTAGAGGGAATGGTTTTGGGGAAAACAAACAAAACAAAACAAAAAAACCAGCTGCAGAGTAACCATAACTCACAGGCATATTTTGCCAAGCTCCTGTTCTCCAGGGAAAGTTACGTGCTCTAACTTACAATATTATAGTATCAGAAGCTCTAGGCTATGTTCTGAATCATTATTATAGTTTTAGGGGTTCTTGTTGTATCTGTAGATGTGGAAGACTTTCATATATTGGGGACAGAGGTGTTGAAAGCTCACGGCTGTCAGAGGTTCCTGTAGCAGGCATTGGATGTCCTATTGTATGTTTGCTTTCACTTCAAGTTCAGCTATTTTTTATGCTAAAGCCCAGTGCTTGAATGAGCTTTTGCTTTGCAGTTTAGGTAACTAGCTTTCTCGTGGCAAAAGGACACATATCACCAAGTGTCTTCCTTTCCTTCCCTACCGTAGGTGCCAGCACTGACTTGGGTTAGATTGTTAAGCTCATGCTGCTGCTTCTGTTGGCTAAAGCTGTACATAGGATGACAAATACGTGGGGCCGTGGCCCTCCTGTGAATCTTTCTCAGCAGGAGAAAAATGTCTGTGCTCTGGTAACCATGTGAACCTTTTTCTTTCTGTCGCAGATGTTACTCCAGCCACATTTGAAACCCCAGAAGTGCATCCAGGTGGTCTTCCGCTGGGGGATAAATCCAAAGCTGGCATCAAAGGTGCAGAGGAAGGTAGGAGAATGATGTTTCTGTAGCTGAATTCTTCAGCAGCAGGAAAATATGTTTGTGAGCTTTGTCTCCTGTACAGGTTTTGAGTATTTAGCTGATCTTTAAGGAGTTTCTTTTAACCTTCTAAGTAAGTGAAAATGATCACTCTGAAGTTGAGCTTGATGTAATGTTTCATATCAGGTGTCTGAATTCTCAATTATGGGTCTCTTTAGGGCAATGTGAATTCTTAATTCAGATGATTTCTTTGGAAGCAGTAGATTTTTCTTGTCTCACCTGAAATTAGGGTCAATAAGCAAAGATGGCAGGAGTAGAGCTATTCATATAGTGTACTAAAAATGTCTGCTGGCAGCTGGCCACTTGTGCATTTTACCTTTAACACAAATAGCTATAAATGCCGTAAAAGCCTTTATGTGAAAGCTGGTTATATGTTTTCTAGAAAATTTATTGTTGTATCACTCAGCATGTATACATTTTTTTCCACTAAGTTTAATTATTAGTGGGTCAATAGAAGGCTAGCTCTCAGAAGGGACTAACAGTTATGTATAGGTCTCTTATAGAAAGGGAGGTATTAACCTTTCTCAGGCTTTTTCCCTCCTCTTGCTAGGAGAAGCAGAGAAAGATGAAAAAGATGCACTTCCCAATCTGGACAGCTTCTTAGCAAAACACACGAGTGAAGATAATGCTTCATTTGAGCAGATCATGGAAGTGGCCAAAGAGAAGGAGAAAGTCAAGCATGCTTGGCTGTACAATGCAGAAGAGGAATACTCTCAGGTAGGGAAATGGCTCAAGCATATCTCTGCTCTTCCAAAATGACAACATGGAAACACCATTTTACTGTATTTCTTCTTTGACTAAATAGTATATTATCTTAGTTTCCATTTTCAAAACCTGCTGTAAATACAGAGGAGAATTCATTGGTTTTGATCATGGGGCTGTTGAATTAGGCTGTTGAATTACTCATATTATTGAAGAAGAATAGAAAGGACTTGATTTTGAATAGCACATTCATGGAGTAATCACATCTAAATCTGAGCTAAGCCTGAGTTTCCTGGCTTCTGTGATAGCTGACTACTTCCTTTTGCTCTGTAACACAAGGATAGTCTGCCTTGAGCTCTGAGACTGTGAAGCACAGTGTTAGGTGCAAGTGTTAGTGTTCTTGGCAGTCTCTTCCAGAAGCAGGAATATCAAGGAGAGCAGCTGAAGTACAGTTCCTCATGTTTGTCCGTCAGCCTTTTATTATTTGCAGTTAGATCACTTTTCTTATTTCCGTTTTCCGTTTCTATTGTCAGTAATAATCTGTTCAACTGCTGATGTAAAATACTGTGCACAGCATGGCTGGCTGTGCTGTCTTCCTCAGCTAGCTTAACGGGAGATACAGGAGCTGTTTTGGGGCTGCCATGTCGGTCTTTCTAGATCAGTAGTGAGCAGCTTCCACCGTTGCCAGATGTGTCAGCGATGGATGTGAGCTGCAATGCATTTTAATAAAGTTTGGCATTAACACATAAGTGAAGTTTGCCATTATTGTGAGTGTTTTTTTTTTTAATTCCAGCTAATGTAAAGCCTCAGAGCCTGTTACAATAAAAGTGCCCTCTGTGGATCCTTATGCATCTTCTTGACTAGAATGCTTTAAATCAGAATTAAAAGGCAGGCAACAGGAGAACATCCCAAAGGGATTGTTCTGGGTCAAGGCAAAGTTGCCAGAGCCAGCCTTGTGTTGATGTTCTGTATCTTCCTGTCAGGCAGCGTTCTGCAGTCAGACCTTGTGCTTCCTTGCACAGCATGACTGTTTGTGGAGCAGACCCCTTGGCCTCATTTGATGTGTTCAGCAACGATGCTGCTTTTTAAAAGTATATGGATGATACCTATTAGAGATTATATCAGTTAATCTCTTCTAGTAATAATTGTCTAGTTTTAGTGTGAAAATTTTAAAAGTGTAGTAAGTTATCAGTGGCTGACTGTATTCTTATAGTTTCTTGTAAGTATCAGTGATGCTACTATGCTGGCACCAGCACGCACGTAATCGTGTAGATATGTCAAATACTTCCATAGCTGTATTCCTATGGAAAAGTTTTCCAGCTCTCTGAATATTGAAGAACTTTATGCTCTTTTCTTACTGCTTGTGTCAGCTGATACATTTTGGGTGAGACTAGGGTAATACAAAGATTCTCCCAAGGTTACTCACTTTGGCCTTATAGACTGCCTTTATATTAGATATGTAGTATATCTTGCTGTTCCCTTTTTTTAGTGATGAAGGCTTCATTTTAATTTTGATTAGTAGATAAGAGAAAAAGTTAGAACCGTTATAAGTGTTGTCACAAGATGTAACAGTCATAAACGTAATCTTTCTGAGAAGTTAAGTCTTTATTCCTCACTTGATTTTATACCAGAGCTTCATATGGAGTTTTTGTTTGCAAGCTCACCTAGGGGGACAGGATGGTTTCTCAAATGACAGTTGCCAGAGAGAGGGAGCTCGTACTATGCAGGTGCAAAGTGTGTTAGGACATGTAGCTGAGCTGATGATTGAGCTCTCCAAGTGGTATATGCCTGATTAAAAGATTCTAGGAGTCTGTTTCATACCTGATTTTTGTTTTTTTCTCATGTCCTTTCAGCGACGAAATGAAAACCTGGCACTTCCTTCAGCAGAGCAGCAGGCCCTGGAGAATGTGAAAGCTGGGCTGGAGACCTGGGAGTACACGGCTCGAAACACCCTCATGTATTATCCAACAGGTGAGGCATGTGAGTCTCTCAGGAGATGCATTGGTCTGGGTGGGTTGGCTCCAAACAGTGCTTACAGCACTTCTATAGATGACTGAGCAGCTCTTACTGGTGATGCTGCACTATGTATTCTGTGAAGCTCAGAGATACGCAGTTGTTAGTATTTTCCACCTGCCCCACCCCATTCTTGGGATCTTGCTTCATTGCCTCTGATTGCAAAGCTTGATCATGTTCTGTCACTAAACATGATCACTGAACATATTATAGAAGCGCTTGTTTACAGGAACCATAGACCTTTCTAGTTTGGTTTACTGTATTTATAAACACTTTCTTGTTATCTTTATTCATTCATTGCTTCTGCTCAGAGAATACTCCTTTTGCTTTTTGGTCCCTTGGTTGCTATAGAAAACCACATTATTTCATAGCTTCCTTTTTGGCTATAAATGTACAATTGATAATTTCTGCAAAACAGTGAAGTAGAGAAAAGAAAGTCTTGTTGACTGTTTTCTTTAATAAAAATAAAATCTTAATTTATCTTTTTTGGGTGTTACAAAGCATATTCTGGTGGTACCTGAGCCCTTTCATAAAAAACTTTCTGCTTTTCAAGGTGTACCTGATGAGGATGATACATTTAAGAAGCCCAGGGAAGTTGTCCATCGAAACACTCGTTTTGTGAAGGACCCTTTTAGCCAAGCTGTGAGCAAATCACAGCTCCAGCAAGCTGCAGCCCTCAATGCTCAGGTTGGATAATTTTACTGCTTTTGACCTAAACCTTTTAGGACTCTGCCCTCTGATGTGTTCATCAACCAGAACTGTGTGTGCTACATACAGCTGACTGGCACTTTTCTCTAACGGCAGTTGAATTACATTGTCTTTTATTATTTCAGTACAAACAGGGCAAAGTGGGACCAGATGGGAAAGAGCTGATACCCCAGGAGTCTCCAAAAGTGAATGGATATGGATTTGTGGCTACCCCCTCTCCTGCCCCTGGTAAGAGGTTTTTCTTGTTGTTTGTTGTTCTTGTTGTTGGGTTTTTGTTGTTATTGTTTTTTTTTCCCCTGATACAAGAGGACTGCTGCTGCACTTATTGATGTACTGTTTGTTCAATGCTGAAGTATTGTTTTTGGTTTAGACAAGGAGGTAAGGCTGTATATGTCTCGTGCTGGTGACTTTCTTGTGTACCGTGTGTGCCAGCTTGATTCAGTGATTAAATCCTAGTCCAATGCAGTGGCAAGAGAAGTCATGCAGTGCCACAGAGGCTCTGAGCAAGCCGCTCTGCCATTGCACACGAGTCATCTAGAGGGGTGAGCCATCCTAGGCAACCTGCATCTAGGGTGCAGTGGCTGCTTTTTTTTTTTTAATCTCTGGGTGATGCTTCTCTAGTGCTTAAAGATAGGAATTCAAACATCTCCCAAACATGAACCTTCCAACAAGTTCAGTTGCTTGTTTTACAAAGTGGGGAACATTCCTGTTCGTGTGTCCTGTAGCTTGCTGAGTGGTGGTTCAGCCCAGCTTATAGGGATATAGTGTATCTCACTTGCTTCAAAGTATAACATACTATTTTCCTCCTTCCTATTTCCTCTCTTCATCTGAATACACTTGCATGTTACAGATTTATTTTGTTCAGATGTATTAGCTACAGGATGCTTTCAGTTAGAATATACTGATTATTTTCTTCTAGTTCAGATGTGGTATGCGAATTTTTAGCTGTTCTTCACCAGTGTGCGTTTTCCTGTCGTTTATCACTGTGCTAAAAGGTGAGCATAGCGAGGCTTTTCCTCTGAGAAGCCTGTAGGTGGCATATAGAACACACTTCCTTTTTTCAGTGTAAATGCCTGTTCCAAATGCTGGACAGCCGGATTTTCTAGCCAGTGACTTAGTCGGGCTCTTAGCTACATCTGCAGAATAGATTCTGTTAGGCAAGATGCAGTCACTGTTTGGCACAGGCTAACCTTGAGATGAATTGTGAGTACATTTGGCTATTACACATCCTATGTCCTCTACTCATTTCCCTGCTTTTAAATAGCTCCCCATGTTAAAGCAGTTTTCATATAATAGCAGAGAGGAAAACTGGTACTGTAGAGTTAAAAAATGAAAGTTTCACTAAGCAAAAGCACACCAAATGGAAGAATAAACACATGGAAAGGACGGCTTGGGTGTTGTAACCTAGAAGGTGTCATCACAGCCACAGGGAGTTTAAGGTCATGCCTTTTTAATGGGAACAACGTGTCACTGTTCAACATGGGCTGTGATTTCCTCTGCAGTAGAAGGGCTCGTTTGTGTCTTGATAAATTTGCTGCATTTCATAATTTGGTTCTCTGGCTGGTTTTTTTTTTTTTTTTGTGCTGACCAAATAGTCAAACGTCTTGCATGAGTATGACTTTTCAAATTTGTTTTTAGGTGTGAATGAGTCTCCTTTTATGACATGGGGTGAAATCGAAACCACCCCTTTGCGTTTAGATGGGTCAGAAACACCATATGTGGACCGAACACCTGGACCAGCCTTCAAGGTATTTCATGTCAGGAGACAAGATGTCATTCTTTTTTGGGGGAATGGACTAAGAAGGGAAAGACAAGCAAGTAACTTGTAGATTCCCATTGTTGTGGGACATGTGACACATCTCTGGGCTGCATTCCCAGTCTTTGAGACTAATCATCTAGGTTCTGCTTGGAGGGTGAAGATGGACAGGGATCCACATGAAAGCTACTTAGTGGAGGTACCTGAGGTGGAACACACAGTTGGCAAGAGAGTGAAACTCGAAGTGTGATGATGGGCCCAGACAAAGGGGCTTTTGGAGGAAGAAGTGCCTGAAGAGGTGCCTGGTTTCTCTAATTTTAATGTATGAATGGGCAGAAATCATAAGATTTTCCTCTGTCTTGATCTTGTCCCTCATAGTCTGAGGCAGCTGTATCATTTGAGGGTAGAAAAGGTACTCTGGCTTTGCTAAAGGCACCTGACCCTGCGTGCCACCTGTCTCCTGCTGGTATCATTGAATGTGAGTTGTCTGAGATTCTTTGTTTAAGAAAGGTGTAATTTTCTGTGTGTGCCTCTGTTTTGTCAGACTTCGAAGTCCTTGACTGGTTTTCCTGCTGTTTAGCAGTGGCTGTGTTTGCCTGAGAGCTGGCTGGCTATGTGCCAGGCTAGGCAAGACACAGGTGACATTGTTTGTCTATGAGAGACAGCAAGAGGAAATGCCAGAGGTAATGGCTGCTTCCTTGACTGAACTGGTTCTACCATTTTTGTTACTTGCAAAGGCAGGCTGAAGGTCTTTCTATGTCCTCTCTGGCTTTTATGTAGCAGCAGAGAGGAGTGGGCTGACCCCATTCCTCCCCAGTTTAGATCCTTGTCAGCTGCAATCCAACCGTGGAGGTGTTTTATCTCATTTATACAGCACTCATACTAGTGCCTTGGCAAGTAAACTATGTGATGTATTAATAGATCCTGGAGCCTGGGCGTCGTGAGAGGTTAGGACTCAAGATGGCCAATGAAGTGGCAGCTAAAAACCGAGCAAAGAAGCAAGAGGCTCTTCGAAAAGTCACAGAAAACTTGGCCAGGTGAGACTTCCGTTCTGACAGCAGAATTGGGAAAGGGTATTTTCTGAAGAGATACTTAAATCAACATTTGCAGAAAGGGAGGAATGAGAAGAGTGCTGGAATCAGAAGAGGTACAGTCAAGCCAAACATTTTTAGAAGTAAAGGAACTTAATTCCCAAGGGAAGGTGGGTGGTGGTTTTTCCTGGTACTCCCTCTTGTGAGCATTACTGTTCTGCCCTGCACCACACAGGCAGTGCACCTGGATCAGCATCTTGCCTCACTGCAGTAAGCGGAGACGTGATAAGGTTTTCTTTGGCTGGGTCACAGGAAGGACAGTACAGGCTCAAAGGAAAAAGGCAGGCAGTGCTGTTCATGTTTAGGAGGGAAGTTAGATGTTTCTCTGTTACTTCTCTCTCTAGAGAGATAGGCTGCATTTACCTGCAGGCAAAAGGACTTCTGCAGCCAGTGGGTCTGGTCAGTGGGGGGAGTGGACACCAAGCTCTCCTGTGGAAGCATTGATAGTATTCCTGATAAATGACAAATTTTTACTGTAAAATTTTTTAAAACTGTCTTTTCTATTCCAGCCTCACTCCAAAAGGACTAAGCCCAGCAATGTCACCAGCTTTGCAACGACTAGTAAACAGGACTGCAAGTAAATACACTGACAAAGCCCTGCGAGCCAGCTATACTCCTTCCCCGGCCCACACGGGAACTCCTGGTTACAAGACCCCAGCAAGTGGGCCTCAGACACCCACAGGCACCCCACAGTCTAGGACAGTATCTCAGACACCAGTATCTCAGGATACTACATCGATCACAGACAATTTACTGCAGCTTCCTAAAAGAAGGAAGGCATCTGATTTCTTCTAAATATTCCGGTCATCAGCAAGGCAGTAGTGAACTGTCTGTGCTCAGCTGTCTGCAAACTGGATTTTGTGAGCCATCAGTAGTAAGGGGTACCTAGATACAGCTGCCAGAGCAGAAGCTAGCAGTTACTAGATCTGGGACCAGGTCTAGACTATGTAGCTGAAATAGCTTGTGATGTGCTTTTTGGAAGCAAAATATCTCCTGCTGTGATATAACTTCCCTTTGAACTGCGTGGATGTGTTACACAGGGCTGCTGTATATCATAAGGATGCTTCCTGCAATGGCAGAGAAGAGTCTGGACTCTTAGAAAACAGCGATAATTTTTTAAAGATATATTTCTCTTTTTTAAGATGGCCATGTGTTTAAATACATTTCTGTACAGATATGTCTATTTATAAAACGTCGTAAGCCTTCCTAAAAAGTTGAACTGGACTTTCCTCCTGCTTGTCAAACTTCTTTGGTCCTGTGCTTTGCAGAAGAGAGGATATAACTGTGTATATATTGACACATGACCCAGAATTTTAGAGGGCTTCTGTTTAATGTAAGCAGAGTTTAAACTGCTGCTCCTGAGTGTACAGTGGACCTGTCAAGAGAATTATTATGTTGTGAAAAAAGTATGCATGCAGTTCCAGACATCAATTCACACTTCCTAATAACCTGCACTGTTACTTACTGAATTCTGCAGCCGGTATAATCAGAAACTTGAGAAACGTGAGAGCTGTAAGTGTCAGTCAGCAGCACTGCGATCTGAAAGAAAGTTTTCTGATGTGCTTTTGACTGTAACTTCTGGTCCCTGCAAACCGTATCAGAGATGGGTCTTTTTAGAACGGTAGCATTAAGTTGTTCGTTCAGCCCAGCAGATGCACTGTGTTTTATGTTTCTGTACTTTGTAAAGCAAAAGACGAGGACTGTTTCTGAAAGGGTTCAGAGAAGCTGAAGTTGAAAACCAGCAGTTCACAAGTTGGACCTATTTTTAAGAGGATCCCCTTTCTTGCTCTCCTTCCTGTTCTGCAGAATGGGTTTTGGCTTGCTGCTTGTTCTCAGGCTTTCCCTCCTGCAGGTTTTGGGAACACTCACCGATTTCTGCAGCTGGCACAGGGGTAGGGATTTGAGATTTTGGAGTCTGCAACCATGAGTGTTTCAAAACTTCATCTATACACAACCTCTGAGATACATCAGGCTGGAGCAAGTGGTAAATAAGGTCCTTGCACTCTGAAGTCAGATATTTTGACTTGGGGAAGGGAATCCTGTGTTGTTTCTGAGTACAGATCATTTTTCTGACATTAGAATCATCAAAGGGCATTAATGCATAGACCATTGTATACAGGATGACACCCAGGCTCCATATGTCAGAAATCTTGGGGTCACAAGGAATGCCCTGCAGCACTTCAGGGGCTGCATATGCAGCAGACCCACAGAAGGTTTTACTGAGAATAGTTTTTCCATTTTCATCCCGAGACAAGGATTTGGAAAAGCCAAAGTCCGACAGCTTGACATTTAGGTCTTCATCGAGAAGGATGTTCTCACATTTCAGGTCCCTGTGAGCAAGGTCTGAGTCATGACAATGCTTGATGGCAGAAGCCAACTGCTGGAACTTTAAACGAGCAAAGTCCTCTTTCAGAGCTCCTGCGATCTTGATGTAGTCCAGGAGGTCTCCCTTTACCCCCAGCTCCATAATGATGTACACTTTCCCACACGATGTCTCAAAGATCTCATAGGTTTTGATGATTGATGGGTGATGCAAACGTTTCAAAGCAGCTATTTCCCTGGGGAGAAATCTTTCCAGGAAGTCCCGAGGAGTTTTGCTCTTGTCAATTATCTTTACGGCCACATTGCATTTCAACTTGTCGCAGTAGGCTGATTTCACTTTGCCGTAAGAGCCTTCTCCCAGCGTGGCACTCAGGTTATAACCTTTCTTTTCAAGCACCGCAGCATCATCCATGGTGGGAGAGCTGGGGGGAGCCGTGCAAGGTGGTGCTGGTGTGTATCATGCGTGGTGGCAGGTGGTGTGTCCACGCACCATGGTGGCTGCCCGGGCTGCTGGTACCGTGGGCGAGTGGCCGGCCCAGTGCTTGCCGCTGTGTGATGTCACAGACAGCCCCCGGAAGGACGCTTTCAGTCCTGTTACAAAGCCCCTTATGATGTCATTCAAAGTAAAATGTTGCATCAAGTCTCTGAGATGTTGGTTGCACTCTACCTTCTTTGTTAAATGGTCTTTGCGTTTAGTTTTGCTAATAGGGTGGAAGTGGCTTAAATGTTTTTCTCTTTTTAAAATGTACCTACATCTTTTTATATTTAATACTACGTTAGCCGGATGCTCAACTGATTAGTAAAGTAACTTGGTAGGCATGTTACATTTGATTTGGGCAGGGGGGAATTATCTATGGCATATAAAAAGGAAAATGAACATAAGCACATGGGGTGATTTTTGGGGGTGTCTTCCTCTTCAGTCTTTGGTTTGCCAGTTTTAGAACACCCCACCACCACCCCAGATAAAATGAAGGAATTGTTCATAATGATGTTCACAAAAAAGCTCTTTCCTGAAAGCATAAAATTATTGAAAATTTTTCTTAAGTAACTTAATTTAGCGAAGTAGAACTCTTAAAGTATTTCTACTGCAGTAGGGTGTTTAAAACCTTTCTGAAGCAGTTCAATTGTTTGTATCTCATTTGAGGCACACAATGTGAAGTACTAAATAAAGGAGCTATGGCTGTGATCTTAAAGCTGGTGGGGAGTGAGGGATGCAACTTTTTTTTTGTCTTCACAGTGGCTGTGTTCAAGAACTTTTTTTATGGGCTTGGAAGGGCAGGAGGTGCCTTCCTTTAACTTCATTTCCTTAGTTTTCATTCAGCCCCTCCATTTCATAGCTCTGATGATTGGCTGCTTTGTGTGGGCTTTGCAGCTGGCTTTTTCTTAAACCCTTACTCACTGGGTAAGTTGCGTTTTGACTTCCAGCTTCTGGTATTCTTGAGAAAAGCTCACAACAGCACCTTCTTCAGAGCTGATCGGAGGCTAACTGTTGTTTTGTGTGTTGATTGCTTCACTGTAATCAGCTTCTGGGGCTTTTTGCTTTGTGTTGATTTCAGCTTTTTCAAATTTGATTTTTCAGCTTCCACGTGTATGACTTCAAAGACTTGATGATGATGAGAACAACACGGGCTAGGGACAATCATGCAGTCCACCAGCATGGATAACAATGTCACGCTGAAGAACAGAAATAGTACTTCTGACAGCCAGACTGGGGCTTTTGTTTATTTTTTTCCTCCCTTTCTTTGAAACTTTTGGCTAGTTTTTATAATTAGCTAGGAAGATGAAGAGCAGTTTTAAACATTCAGGGCTGTGGTTGTCCCAGTGCGAGCTGACCTCTGAGTGCGGGACCAGCGCTTGTGCTGCGCACTCGAGCCTGGAGAAGCACCGAGCACCTTTTTAGCAGGAAGCAGGCGTAGCCAGATGTGTGCATTTCTTGCACCACGCCTGAGTACAAGACAGCCTGTGTAACACTTGGCAGTCTTGACATTTGCTATAATCAGGTGACGTTTTATCCAGGGAATATCCATGGAAAATTTTATGCAGCTCTCTGAGCAGTGCCTTACAGACTTCTGTAAGGTCCGGGATGTTTGCCTTGCCTGTCTTGGTGCAGAGCTTCCTCTCGCGCGGTTTCCACTGCCACTTCCAAAATTCCTGTCCCTGGCTGTGAACATGAAAACTCTTCCAAGTGACTTGACTTTTTAAATTGATCAATATGGCATTGCTAGGGTTTGTGACTGCATGAAATGAATGGTTTTTGCTTTCTTTTGTTTGGGAATAACTGAAGGCTAAGTTTTTTCCTTCAGGCAAACAGACAAACTATTCTCAGATGTTCATGAATGTAAAAAGCATTTATTTACTAATGTGTCCATGTTTTCAGTGATGTCCCTTAAGGACTGAACTGGGTAAATAACTAAGAAGTTCTTAGGTAACGTTTGTATTTATTTATTTCACCGTGTTCCCACGATCTGCTTGTCTCTGTGAAATGCTCACATTTGTGTGAGTGCTGTGGGTATACATGTGGTGTTGGTAGAGCTCTGCTCTCCGTGTTGATCTGGCTGTGGCTGTGCCTGTATTTTGTGTGTCCCTGTTACGTGCTACTGCCTGGACCTGGGAATGGGAAAAGCAGCAACCTGGATCCAGCAGACCATGGGGGGAGAAATCATCTGGGTTTTAAAATGCACCAGATTTGGCTACTTTAACACTCTGTGAGCACCCAAAAAAAAAAAAAAGCGTAACCACAAGCATTGTTAATATTAATTGTTAATGCTGCCCCTGAAGTTACCATTTCATTCAGTGCAAGACGATGTGGCCATTGGTCGCCTTTAGTCGGTGTCCCTGGTTGATCCCACAGATGATGCTCACGTGCAGGAGCGTTTCTGTGCTCAGAAATGCCTTGGCTGAATGCTTCCTGGCGTTTCAGGCTAGTTGTTCTCATAGCAAGATGTAGCCGGCTGGCAGAATAACATGTATACAAATAGGGTATCTGAGAATTGTTAGTTTTGTATTGTGCATTCATGCTTAAAAGCAGATTGCACTAAATATCTTGTGGGATGGTGTTGGTTCTGTGTCTTCCCTCAAGTGAATTAACCTACATGACCTTACTAAAATCATAGTCTTGATTCTGCCAGATTGAAGGGCCTTTATGTATTTGCTAGAACTATAATTTATTTTCAATGAAACGCTATAAAACTGGATCTCTTGAAGGGTATGGAGTGCTCTTCAGATGGGCTATTCCTGTCGCATTTGCTTTGATGTCTTGTCTCTGCTTCCTGCTGCAGTTGCGAGCACCCTGTTATCTGTAATTAAGGAATCAGACTCTTTGTTGCCAGATTTTTTTGCTACTGTAGCACTAGCAGATAATGTGCTTTACATGGTCAAATCAAATGTGAAAAAACATCTTGGTTGTTGACGACTTCTTTTTTTCTGAGTGTTATTTTCCTTTTGCTGTTCTCGTATATCTGCATTTTCTTATGTGCAAGGCCCAAGCACTCTTCCTCCCGCAGCCAAAATAACCAGCAGAGCGCTTGCAGCGCTACAGAGGCTGCTGGCAGTCAGCAGTGGGCGACGCTGCGGGGGGTGACTGCCGGTGTGCAAGAAATCCTGGAAGCCCCCATGGAGCTGGGGCGTGACGTGGGGCTGTAATGTCACTGCGGACAGAGTCTGTGCGGGAACGGACGGTCTGGGGCTCGGTTCCTTGCTCCGCGTGGGAAAGGAGACGATGAGGGAGCTCGAGGGATTCTTGTTTGTCTAAGTGGGAATGAAAAATGGGGCATTGTGGCTCGTTTAGCAGTGTTGATTTTGGAAATGGCAGGATGTAATTGTTAGAGAAAGTTGCAAGAACCATTACTGAAGAGCCAGGGAGGAGCAGGGATGACTTGCTACAACCGGGACGCAGAAGGCAGGCTCTGGTGCCTTGAAGCAGCGAAAGGCGGGGGCGCGGGGCCGGCAGGGGCTGCAGCCTGGCTCGTGCGGCCGGGGCTCTGCGCTGCTTCCTGCGGCTCTGAAGATTTAGCGTGGAAGGGAAGCTGTGGTTGGAAATAACTTTGTTATTTTGGAGGACTGGGCTATTTCTCTGCAATGATAAGGGAAACGAATCCAGTCGTTCCGGAGAGGGGGAGACGATGCGATGACTGCTTCCTCATATTTGCATTTGTTCTCTCTTGGTTACTGGTCCTCAGCCTCTGCTGCTGGCTGTTCCTGGCCCTGCAGCATCTGACCTGTGGCCCTCAGCATGAGCCCCTTTGGAGCCTGCCCCAGCCCCACCTCTGCTGGGGCGCGGGGGGAACCCTGGGCTGCGGTTCCTTGGGTCAAAAGCCAGGGCAGAGCAGCGCGTGCTTGGCTGGAGTACTGCTCCCACACCACGGTCACCGCAGGGCACAGGCCCCACGGGAGGTGGGCATGGGGGGATTAAGGCAGCTTTGGGGTCGGTGCTGCCTCTGCCCACGGCCTCGCTGGCAAGGAGCGAAGCCTGACACGTGTGCCTTTGTGCCGGGGGATGCTGTCACGCCTCAGCTCCCCGCGGATGCTCTCGGGTCACGATGGGGCTTGACAGCGCATGACAGCTGGCAGAGCATCCTTTGGCCTAAATCCTCCAGCGGCTCCCGGTGCATGCCCGCAGCCTCCAGCCCCGCAGCTCTGCTGGGGTCCCGTGGGGATCGAGCTCCCACTCCCAGCCCTATGGGGGCATCGCCGCGGGGCTCGGCGGGGACTTGGCTCCCGTCCCCGCTTTCTGCTGCCGCGCTGAACTTCAGCTGCGGGGAGAGATCGAGTGGAGCCTTGGAGAAAGCGGCTGCCGGGCCTCGGCCCCAGCACCCCCGCGGGGGCCCGGGCAGTGGGCTCAGGACGGCCCGCGGTGCCATTTCTGCGTTTTACCCGAAAACTTCACCCGGCTGCGTCCAACTGGGAAACGTTGTGTGTTTCATTTAAATCTCAGCTCTTGCATACTTCATTTCAACATTTTAAAAAACATTAAAAATCAGCACCACGAACCACCCTCCCAGGCGCCACCCCCGCTTTTGGCTGTGCCCCCGGCGGGGGCCTTACGCCGCACCCGGCCCCCCCCTGCCCCGCCCGCTCCCCGCCCGCCGCCGCG
>VXAA01003794.1:6488-69038 GCA_013399115.1 Anseranas semipalmata | reverse complement strand
CTCGGGGCCGGGGCCGCGCTCACGTTTCTGCTGAGCTCTGCCAGGGGCTTGAAGAGCGGCGTCTTCTGTCGCTCCCTCGTACTTTCTAAAAAAGATGTGGCTTAACCGAGGCGTTTGGGCGAAACGTCGGTCCCTGTGTTGGCTGAGCTGTAGCTTTTTTTTTTTTTTTTTTTTTAAAAAGAAGAATGTGCATTAGGGTAAAAAACGTTTTGAACTTTGAAAGCTTAGGTAGAAAAATATATAACCCTACAGTTAATTACCAGAGGAAATGCAGCAGCATGATTAAGTTGTCAGGTGCTTCTTCCTTACGTGCTGCTGTGTTATGGGCCTCGGGTGTAAGCCTCTCTCTTTCCTGCCCATCAAAGACAGCTCTCCTCAGCAGCTGTTAGCTGTTGTATTGAATAATGCAATGCTTTGGGAGGAGAAAGGGGGGAAAAAAAAAAACCACTCCTTCCCCCCAAAACACCTCACTTTGAAAGTGACATTTGGTCATTAAGGAAAGAAAATAACTTGTTGCATCTCAGTTCTCATGTCATCTTCCTAGTTCTGTTTTTGCTTCTTGTAGGGAAATAATGGTGGAATTCATGTGGTAGCTGCTAGGCACAGTGGTTTGAAATGTTAAGATTATTAACTTTCCAGAAATGCTTGGTGTCTGTTGGCTGAAAACTACTACTTTTCGAATTACGTTGCTCAGTTCAAGCTTCTCTTTGCGTGTTGAACTCTCTCGAAGTTTGGCAGAGCTCTCGCCCATCTCCAGCTGCTCTTGCCAAGGACAGTCAATAGCCACAGCGTGAGGCTGCCTGGAGTGGCTTTGCAGGTTTGGAAACTGTCCTCCCATTGCATAGTGAGATTACTCCTGGGTGATACTCAACCTTTGTAAATACAAAAGTAAGAATGATGGCGTTCCTCCTGTAACTTTGAAATCCCCTTGTTCTTTCCCTTCAAAATAACTTTTATGACCCAAACTAATAAAAGGTAACAGTGTTAGTGAGCTGTGCTGAAGCAAGTTCTCGGTACAGCTGAAACACAATTGGGTCAGTGTAGGCAGTCTTACTGAAATAACTAACTTAGATGTTGAAACTGCTGTGTGTGTGACTTGCTTTGTTTTATCTTGTTTTTTGGCAGTGTTGGCAGTACAGTGTGTATGATGTGCACTTAAGTAGCCAAAAAAAAAAAAGTTGCTAACCTAGCTAGTATTATTACAGCTAGAGGCTTTTATGTGGGAGAAGATACTACGTAAAACTGATTTCAGGCAACTTGCTTTATAGCTGGCACTAAGTGCTATGGACAGTCGATCTGCTGGTGGGAAACGTTCATCAGAGATTCATAGTTCTGTGTCCTTTTACAGGTGGGTAGGTTTTGCCCTGACCCCTGTGATATGCAATTGGGGATTGTAGCCTCCTAGAAATTAGAAAATGGTACTTTCCGTATTGTGTCAGAACGTTTGTTGCTCTGGTGTGGTATCAGATCTCTGTCAGCAGCTGATGCTTGATGGAGGAAGACAAGTTTTCACTGAATTTTGCTCCTTTAAGGTGAATGATTTTTTTTTTTTCACTGGTGCTATAATGTATCTGCTTTGGAGATTTGTGGTCTCGTAGCTAGGCTGGTAGAAATACCCTGCTTGTAAACACACCCCAACTGTCATTGTCTCAGGTTGTACAACACTGGCTTTGAAACCTGTAGCGTTAGGATTCTTCTGCAGCAACCCCATATGCATTGCTTGAACCATATGTATAGTTCCATATGTATGTATATGGTTACATATGGAACCATATGTAAGGTATGAACCTTAGCTGACCTTCATGCAAAGTAATCCAACCACAGGCAGTAGGGCATCTGGAACTCAGTGCTGTTTGAGGAATTTCCGAATTCCTTCTGGGATGCCCTCGCCCATCCTGTTTACTGGAGCGCCCTGCCTGAGCTGTCCATGGTGATGCCTGTCCTCCGCCCGGGGACAGCCGCGAGCTCGGGTCGCTTCTCTGAGCTGCCCTCGCGTCCCTTTGCCAGGGTTTGCTTTTAACTTGCTTCACTTGCCACCTTGAGTAGATCACCTGTTTAGTAGGTTAAATAGCGTAGGGGTTTATCCTGAGATAAAAGGTGCAAATAGGGAAAATCTGGTTCATGCAAGTGCATGCAAGGATGTACAAAACCAGATTTCCCATTTTAAACAGAGATAATGGTGATGAAGTCTCCCTTGTCTCTTCTGGGCAGGTGCATAGATTTCCTCAGAAAGAGTTAGAATAGTGTTTGGAATTTATTTTCCTAGCAGTGTTTGTTTTTCTTTCTGCTTCTTTAAACCTGTGTATTGTAGCAACTGTCTTGCTGGTTTACAAAGGATGCCTGCAGCTTGCTTAACTTAAATCTGCACTTGGAGCTATCAAATGAGTGCTGCAGAGTGATGCGAGGTTTTATGTACTCTGAGATGAATGTGTAGTCCCTTCACAATTCAGTCCCAGCGAATCAGGCACCTCTTTGTACTTCCATGTTAATTTGACGCTAGCTTTGTATCCATGTTCTTGCTGTGCTCTTCAGATAAATAAAACCTTCTTTTAAGCCTCCTCAACTGTAGTATCTTTTCAGGCAAGCTGAAAGGCAGTGATTTTACGTGGACCTATTTTTTCTGCATTTAGGGTGAGATAGTTTCTCTCCCAGTTTATAAAAAAACAGTTTATATTTTCTCTTTTTGTGTGTTTTTTTTCTGTCTTGGTTACAAAAGTCTGTTTTACACTACTACCATCGCTAACAACGTCAGGTACATCCAACGGGCCATGACATCAGCACTAGCTGTGGAGATGTGGATTCCTAAAGGTGCCATGGGCAGTTAAATTTTTCTGAGCCTGTGGGCTTTTAGTAGTAATTTTGTGCCTTTGAGAGTCTCAGCTTGGATGTGTTTGTCCCAGAGTTTTTGTCTCTTTCCCTTTCCCTTCCTTTTCTATTTTGACCATAAACTGCTTATTTTGGCTGGTAGCCTGCTTCATAATGCGTTGTTGAAAGTTCTTTTTTGTTTGTTAGTAGAGCATTTCTCCTTAACTGGTGTTACTCATTATCTTTGGAAGCTACTAATGTGAATGGGAGTGGAATGTGTCAGACTTTTACAACTATATGGGTGTACAGGGAAAGACTACCTTAATATTTCTCTTAAACACTTACTAAATTGTCTGTACCCGGTATTCAGACACCTGTTTTTTTGAGCTCTTTACCATGGTAGGGTTTGGCTTAATATCTTTTTCAGGACACCTCAAAACATCTGCTTCAGGTTATTGAACTAGCTGGCTGAGAGCTGTTGCTTTTATGTAAAGAAATATTTCAGTGATGTTTTAACTGAGTCACAGTAAACTGTACTGGTGCTAGACTGGATTTAGGTACTCACGCATTTCTGTCAGTTGTCTAAAAAGCATCAGAGATTGGAATTGTTAAGAATTCAGTTTTGCAGCACAGTTTGAGGATATGTAAGAAGTTCCTTAAAAGAAGTTCCTCTAAGAAGTCAACATCCCATTACACAACTGAAAAGCAAAGGTTTGGGGTCTTTATGTAATATTAGGAACATAGTCTGAAATGATCAGGACGACACGTTTTAGGATAGTGTTTCGGGGATCAGTTAAGATCATCATCACTAAAGACAATAACAAGTTTTCATGTTCCTTTAACAAGATACTGCTGCTTGCTAATGGAAAACACTTAAACGTGGTCAGGCTTTATATTGGATTTTGTAATAGTGGTTTAGTACAGAGGCTTGTGAATGTAGGTCATTGGGCTTTCTTATTAGAGCATTTACCAGGCAGCTAAAAGCCAATTCAGTTCGCGTTCTTGCAGCTTTTTTCTCCACTTCAAAGCTAGCTAGAGGAAGTAATTCTATTACCTAAGTTTTGTTTCTAAAAATTTGGCGCAACTTATCTGATTGGCAGTGCGTAGAAAGATTTGCCAGTGCGAGCTAATTACAAAGCCCGTCCCCTCACCAAGCCCCCTGTTTTTCAATCTACCAGTTCTTGTTTTTTTCCTCCTACTGTTATATATTGGCGTTCTCTTTTCCTTGTGTTTCAGGGCTCTGCTGTTTGCTGTTGTTACGAGCTGCAAAGTGAGGTTGATGGATCTGAGAACTCTTCCTTGCAGCTGCTACCAGCATAGCAGGGGGACAAGGCAGGCAGTATCAGACCTCGTTAGCAGATCTGATGCTTCAGGACTGGTAATTCCTGGTGTTAATTGTAAAGCAAACTTTGGGGTGCGAGTGGGCTTGCTACTAGCTGTGGCTGCAGAGTAAAGGAGAAGAAGGGAGCTTGTGGACAGAGTGCAGTTTGTGTGCGTTGCTTGGATTCTCAGAAGCAGTGAAGCAGAAGGGGACTTTGACAGACGTGACTTCTGTGTCCCCACGGTAGATCTGGGAGTCGAGTAAGATGAGTGCGGGCCGCAGGAGTGACAGAGAAAAGAGCACTGCTGCTGCCTCTCTGGCTGTCGAAGTGCCCCATCTTTCTCGAGCGCTGGGGGAATGGTGAGGCTGGTTCGGAGAGCTGAGAACTGCAGATGCTAGGAACGAAAGATGTAACATCCCCCAGTGAATGTCAGAAAACAGCCGAGGCTTCAACGAACCATTCCATCTCCTGGAATTAATTTAGGGATGTTTTTGATGTTGAATTGTAATGCAAGAGTGGTAACTACCTCTAGAATCTGTCTTTGAGTAATGCTGAAGTCTCTGTTTTTTTTTATGTGATTTCTTGCAACTTTTATAAAGCTTCATTTCATCCTATGGGATGCACGTAAATAACTCCTGTCATGCTAGCAGGAGTTCTGTTCTGCTCGCACGCATTGTGCAATACAGCGTGCGGACCCGGCGCCTGCCGCTGTCGTGCTGGACGCGGAGCTGCTCCGGCGGCATCGCCGCTGCGCTGCCAGGGAGGGCCTCGCGCTGTCGTTTGTGTCTGGGTGTTCTGCAAAGGTAAGTGTGTGCGAGAGAGGAGAGTGTGTGAGAGAGAGGAAAGAAGGTCACGGCTGACGGCAGGCTTGATCAGAACGGCCCTGCTGGTCTGCCCCTGTGACCCAGCGGCACACCTGTGGCGGGGAAAGGCCTGCTGGTCCCTTGTTCTGTGCGGGCTGGCGGAAAGTTATGGCCAGAAGGGTGTTGAGGGATGAGGCAGTCCACCCTCCTGTCCCGAAACAAAAGCTAGCCAGCACAGGCAGTTCCCAAAGGATATTTGTCTAGCACGTTTGTAATGATTTCCTGTGACAGAGACTCTGAACATCAGATTCCTTTGGTAAATCTAGTTGCCAACCCGTTGCTCTTTTTGCAGTTGCAGCATATTATTCCTAAATACGGCATTGCACACGTATCCCTCACACGCTGCGGTTTTAAAGAGCAGTTTCCCAAGACCACCCTGGTGCCAGGGCCACCAGTTTTTAATTGGTGATGGTCCTTCCTCCGGGCTGCCTGCCTCTCCAGAGAGGGTTTACGTACCATCATGGGTCCTTGCATGGCAGATGCAAACCCATGTGTTGCACTTGTGGTGCAGTTTGTAGAGAACCTGCTGAGAGTCGAGGAAAAATCTGGGATCATTTGGTTAAGTCACTGATGAGCTGTAGCACAACTCCAGCGACTGGGTTGCTTAAAAATGCAAGTTTGGGATTAACCTTTCATTCACATTCCCCAAACTGTCAAATCCTCTGGCATGCTGTGGTTTCCTGTGAAACTTTTAATTTTATCTTTGTTAAAGGGTCAGCCTGCTAATGCTGTGTTTGATGAACAGCATTTTAATGATATTCGTTATGTGGAGCTTCTAAGGAGGTTATTGTCAGTGTTTGCCTACCATTCAGATTATTGAGAAATACAAATTTTCTTAAGCTTAATGGGAATTGATAGCTGCCTCGTTAACTATAGCTAAATAAAATAACATTCAGCTTCCCAGTTAATTAAAATTAAACTTGGTTGATGTAACTGTTAAATTTAGTTTCCACTGTGTTTATTGACTAGTGCTTGATAGTCGTCAGCTGGCTCTGTGCGTGGAAACGTGGAGTTGGCTGGGTGAGTTACACGATGGTTTGACTACGAACAGGATGTTCGCTGCTCTTTTGTCCTTTAACTTACTGATTTTTTGTCTTGTCATATTTTCATTTGTGTAACTCTATTTCCTGTGTTGTATTCTCTCTCATTTATTCCTCCTATGCTGTGCTTCTTCATACCTCTCCCACTTTGAGACAAGTAACTTGGGGTACACCGTGAGACTATTTGGGAACCAAACCTAGCAGCAAATACTGTATGAAGTGCCACGTCTTGCAGAAGGACGATCAGCGTTCTGCGCTGGCTGCAGCTTTGTTTGCCTGAGGCAGCCTAAGGTGCTGCGACTCCCAAGTGCCGGAGCGTCCACGGGGTTGGGTTTTGACCCCGCTCTGTGCTTGGGAGGGGGCAGCACGGGGGCAGCTGCGGGGGGCTGGACCAGGGGGTGCACTGAGCACTTTAAGTAACCGCGGGTTAGCGTTGTCCTGCAGTGTTCGTGGTTACGGCTTTGCTTTGTCTGTGCTCCTATTTCATTAGCAATTTAAGTAAAAAGGGTTTCTCCTGATTTAAGAGTGGCATGTTTTATTTCATATGCTTTAAACAAACAAAACCAAAACAAATCATCCAGCATTTGACACCTGCTTGGTTTGAATATGTGCACAAGCAGTGTTTGACCATGTGTATGCTAAACTTGTCAAACTTGTTGCAACTTTTTTAAATCTAGGGATGGTCAAAACTGCAGTTGTTTTATTTCTGAATTTGTAAAACTGTTATGCTTAAATTGCTCCTTACTGACTACAATGCAGTAACACAAATGTACTCTGTTACTGAGATCTTGGAATGAATGATGAAAAACTGAATAAAGGAGGAATCTTGCAGCAGTGACATCCAAGTAACCAGAAGCACCCCCCCTAATTCTGGTAGTAGATTGGAGAGAAATTGTCCAAGGACACTGTATTGTATGAGTGCTCATCTGTGACTTTCTAAGCATAACAGGGTGGAATGTGAATAATTTTTCTATTGATCTGACAGCTAAAAAATGGCAAAGATCAGGTTTCACACTACAGTACCTGCCACGCTTGCATAATAGACGCTGGTTCAAGAGCTGTAGAACGCTGGCAGTACGAGAGCTGGTGAAAGGCATGGGGAAGGTGTTGGACTTCTGTTTGCTGACTTCTGATAGAAGCCTGGGGTTTTGCTATGTGAAACTCCTGCCCAGGTACTTGTTTTACTGTGTACGAGATAGCATGCTTTGTTATTCCAACGTAGGCAAATGCAGTAGTGACTAACATTGGCTGCATTCCTGTCGTGTCAGGCTTCACTGGAGCGGTGGAATGCTATTCAAAGCATGAGCCATTTGCTCCAGTACATGACAGCTTCTGCACCAGCTACTTTGCAAAGGATAGAATGTGTTTTCAGTATCTGAGGTCAGAATGTTTCTGTGTATCAAATTTTTGCTTTTAAGTGTTCTGGGCATTTGCTCATCAAGTGTTGCGCAAGTTGTGAAGAAAAAAAACAAAGCAGGAGCAAAAGCTTTCTTTAGTGTGGGCTACATTTGAATAGTGCTCATGTGCATATACAGTTTTCTGTCTCCTTTAATTCTGAAATTCTTGTTTAAAACCATATTTCTTGTTTAAGACTGTGACCTTTAGGGCCCTGAAAAGAGATTCTTCCATGAGCATTTGGTTTTAAAATTAAGAAATAGGGTTATTCTTAATCGTGCTGTTCTCCAAAAACTACCTAATTTCATAGGCAGAATTTTGTTACCTATTTGCTTGGCATTAAAGACTATTGCAGCAAGGTATTCTAAGCACATGCTTGGCCTTAAATTATGTACTTTCATTGAATTTGTTTGGATTGCTCACATGCTGAAAGTTTGAGGATATGTTTAAATGCTACTGAATCCCATACTGAAAAGAAAATGTTGTGACATTAGCTTTTTTGTTTTCCTGCAAAGTAGAAACGTGTTGTCTTGTTGGAAGTAGAGATTGCTTCCTAATACTACTGAAATCTGGCAATTCCTACTTTCAGTTTAATGGTGGCTACAAATTAGCCTTGATTGCTCTGATAGTTCTTGAATTGCTGTTATCATGTTTCATCTGAATACTCTTCTTGTTGGAACCTGATGTAAAGAAAATACTCATGTAGTCCACATAAAACTTTGGATTTAAGTTTTCCTTTCCTCTATGGAAAAGTCTTATCTCTATAGAGTAACTTGTTTTCTTGCTATTTTTTTTTTCACACCTACAGTTTATTTGGTTGTAGGGAATAGTCTTTCCCTGGTGATCCTTCTTAAGTGAAAACAAAGCTTTGCGTAAGAACAAATATTGTGCCTTAGCACAATATTACTCCAGAACAGCTTGATAATATGTGTACTTTTCTAACCCTGAGGATATAGTTGTTTGGAGGAGGAGAGGGACTAATCTAACATGCTTAGATTTTTTGGGGTAGTTTTAGGTAGGCATCTACCAGGTAGTAACTTAAGACATAGAAGAACTGTGCAGTTTTGCACATCCTGGGTGGCTCTGGGCTGTGCTGGATGTATGGGTGGAGGACGGTCTGGATGCCTTCTGGGAGGAAAGAGGTGCAGGTAATGCTGCCAAGCTTTTGAAGACAGAGCTGAGAACGTGGTGCTTTTTCCTTGTTCAGAATGACCCCAGCTTTGTGAAAAGCTGAAAATATGCAAGAAGAGGCGATGTGTATTAATACAAGATTTTAAAGTATGTAGATGCATGGTAATATGAGGATCTCATCATAAAAGCTGTTTTCAGAAGAAGGTGAAGCTTTGAGGTGAGGACTGGGGATGGAACCAGGATGTAGCTAAGCTGAGGTACCCAAATAGCCGCAGCAGTTTAAGTATTTGTGGTGTACGTGGGATAATCTGTCTGTCCTGACCTGGGTGTGTGGATTGTAAGGGGGCGAAGGCTGTTTCTGATGATGCTTTTTTCTCTCAACAGAATTGATGAATTGCTGAGCGTCTCACCATGGGTGCAGGGGGCTGCTGAGCACAGCGCAAACCGCCGGGGGGGCTCCTGCCTTCTGAAGCTCAGGGTGGTCGTCGCTTCCTTCCCTTATACCGTGTCTAGGCTTTCCAAAACTTGCATGAATGCTGTGTCTTTCTGGTCTTGACTTCTTTCTCAAGCTTGCTTGAAATGGGTTAGTGAATTTAACCGTGAGGTACGATTGGCAGTGTCGCTGATGCACTCACCGATCAGGCTCCCTTTGGGGAAAGGGTCAAAAATTTGGTGCTGCACAGGTTTAGGTCGCTTGTCACTGTTGTACTAAAACATTAAGTCCCCCCTCAGGCTTTACAGAACATCTGAAGTCCTGAACAAGGCTTTTAGTGTAGTGGAAATGTAGGCTTTAATTCTGAGCCGTATTAAAGGTTTCTTGAGTACCTGTGGTTTTGGCTTTGTATTGAATGCTTTTTTGTGCCCGTGCTGCATTTTGCTCTTCGCTTCTGCTTATCTACTTAATATCATGATATAATAGTTTCTTAGAAAATAAACAAACATACCTGCTGCTTAGCTGCCATCCTCACTGTCGTGAAAATAAAATGTGTTTCAGTCTATAGTGCTGCACTGCATAATCCACAGTCTTTTAGCTAAGTTTGAATAGCAAGTTTTGTTTTACTGTTTGGTTTTAGCAGTACTGGGGAATTGGGAACTAGATTTTTTTTTTTTTTTCTGTTTCAATCTTACGAATACGTAAGTGGCCACAGTGATAACACACAAAGTCTGTATTTTCTAAGACCTAGGAAATCACAGCCAGGGTTCCCATTCAAGAAGCTCTGATGTTGTTGCTTTGGCTGAGTGCCGGGTCTCTTGCACTGCCTAAGGTTGTGTTATGTTTTTTTTTTTTTTTTAAATCCTTACTGGCATTGAATCTACCCTGCAGACAAAGAGCAGACAATGAATTGGAGTGAATGACACTTGTGAGCAAGAAGAAACTGGGTCAGATCCAAGCTCATGCAGGGTGTAGGTATAATATTGATGAGAATATAGAGGGGATGAGGGGAAGTAGACTGCTAATGTTCCTGATGTAAAATCTTTTGATGGATTTTTAGGGTCATTTAGCATAACTTACTATGACAGAACACTGAGTAATACAGAATGTTCATTAGGGTTATTCATTAGGTTTTACAGTTTTCAGCTGGAGTGCTGTCACAATGTTAATTCGTGAAACTGCATGCTGAGGTCATGCAGAAAATTCAAATGCCTGTAACATAAATTTATTTTTGGAACTTACAATACCATTTAGTAGGAACAAATAGTGTTAGAATCTGTAATTTTGAGATACTGGAACTGAGAAGAGGTGCTGGTTGCGTTTGGCTCTGTACATATAGCACAGAGCTCTTTCGGCTTCCTGGGCTCTGTGCTGCGTCCAGTTGGGCGTTCATACTCCTGAACACGCTTAGGCCATGGCCAGCCAAAGCTGCATGAGCTAAGGATCGTGCTTAGGCACGTTTTCAGTAGCATGGATGAATGGTTGAGCATTGCATCTTCTGTGGAACTGATGAAAATGGAGCACTGTTCTTCTGTAGGCTTTTAATTTGAAGAACAGTAAACAGAAACAATGTTACTGAGAAACTTTAAGTTTTATATTTTTCATCTATGGAGTGAATAACTGTCTGATGGTGACTTGTGAGCTTCTGTCACAATTTTCTTCTCTGAAAATAAGGTGCTGTTATCATACTCTGTTTTTTCCCACTGCAGCTTCGTTATAAAGTACTGTATGTACTCTGCTACACTGAGGTATAGTGTAAGGGTAAATTGAAAAACATATAATGGAAGTAAGATTTGCCAAGTGACATTAAGAAACCAGCCATGGGATGAATGGATAGCAAACATTGCTCTGTGATCTGTAGCTGAGAGGAAATACCATTTAGGTATGGCTTCATTTTCTGAGAGCAGAGTCTTTGCGTGGGCTCATGGGTGCTCAGTACCTCAAAGACGAGTTAAAAAATAAGCAAACCTGTTCCAAGATTGTGTGTCAGAACATCCTCAAGTGCAGTTTGTCATTGAAAGCACTCTTTCAGCAAGCGACTTCTCACTTGCACGAGACATTGCGTCCAGCAGTATTGCTATGCTGTTTACATGCTGGCAGATTTTCAGCAACCAGTTTTGTACCAGGTACGGTACCTGCTCCAGTGAACTTCAGCTGTGGATCCGAGAGAAGTCTAAGTCAAGAAAACTGCTTTTCAAGTGCAGTGGACTGGCTTAAGGACACAGTGTTTTATGTTTGTTTGTTTCATGTCTCTGATGAGGGTTTAATGAAGAGAACCATTTTGGTGCTGTATTGGAATTGTCAAGAATATTTTAAGTTTCTTTTGCTTCAGTAAATACCAATCTAGAGAAATACTGGTTATGTTATGCTTCCTCTTGAGCATAAATATTAGATATGGAGCTGTATGTGTTTTTGTGATAGTTACGGAGTGTGCTTTTGTTCGGTCGGTTCTGATGCTTGTTTGCAGGCATTTGTTGAGCACTGGTATTGAGTAAAATCTCCAGGGGTTAAGGACTGAGGGGGTTAGGCTCCTTGATGAAGATACTAGGATCTAATCATGCTCATACTGTGTACTGTGGGTCAGGATATATAGAATCAGTGATTTAAGAAAAAAGCCATTTTCAATTTTAATAAATTTGTGTGTTAGAACTGAAATGATAGTGGAACATGTAGGTACAGGTCTTAAGCATGTAGGTTTACTGTGATAAAATATGAGTATGACTTGTTGGACAATTTAACAGTAATTGCCTTTTTAAATCTGAACAGAATATTCTCTTACAGGTTGATTCATCTGGTTTGATACAATGAACAACTCTTACATCGAGAAAGCAGGAATTATTTGTTTTCCTTCAGTCTGTAAATAAATATTATGCCAGAGGCTCACCAGATCCTGTCTTGAGAAATCTGAACAAAATAAAGTAGTACATGAGGTACACACAAAACTTGCGGTGTTCATTAAAAGTTTGAAGTACATGGCTTTGTACAGAAGTTTCTTTTCCATTTCATGCATTTCAGTTATAGTAATAGTTTATAATTGAAATAACATTAAATGCTGGTTTTGTGCATTTAATCAAATTTCAATTTCCATGCAAATGAAGCTCAGCAGACAAGAACAAATAACATAGGAGATGAAAAGTGGCATTTCTTTGTCTTAAAAACTGAAATAGATTCAAATCTATGCTAGCTGTGTAAACACTAAAAGCTAACATGTATCCGTGATGTGAGCTACCAAGAGTATCTTAATGTATCAGACTTTACTGACTGATAAATGTCTTTTTTAAAGAGAAATCAAGTCATTGCAACCAGAAGAACCCAGACCTTCATCAACAGTGACTGCAGTCACTGAATTTAATCTTTGTAGCAAAGCTCTCTCCTGAAACGAGTCTTATATTTTATAGGCTTTGGTTTAGAGGTGTAGCTCCCCAGCTGCATTGTTCCATGCATATACTCACCTCTTAAATTGTGACCTGACAAAGCACTGAGTTTCTGTACCACTAGTGGTTTATGTATCGGAGTTAGGAACGTATGGTCTAAAAGGAAGGGAAATCTGTCAGTGATACCCTTCTGGCTTAGAAGAGATTCTGCTTTCAAGTGTTCTGTTTTTTCACTGGATCCTGTAGATGGTAAACATCAGTCTCTTGGAAATAAAAGGTTGAAAGTTAGATTTTTGAAAACTCTGATGTGTTCACATAATGCTTTATGGGAGATGTTTATTATATATACACCTGAAACAGAGCCTCTGGCACTTTTATTGGATGTAGAATTTCATTGGGCTGAGTTCCTTTTATATCTTGGTCTTGAGCTGAGGGAGGTTAAATAAACCTGTAAGACAATATCAAAGCACTGTGTCACCCACTGGCTTGTTTTCTCAGAAGCGTTCTGATGGGTAAATAGTGCTTCTAGACTAGAAAGGTGCTTTTTCAGGCCCGTGGGTAATTGGCTTCTGGCACTTGGCAGAAATTTTCAGAGCTTGATGGTTTTTGCACCTTCCAGAGACCTACTTCCACCTCTGCTGCTTCTGGTACCTTGGTGTTGTGACCTGGGGCAGGGCTGCGATTGCGGTCAGCAACGAAGGCTTTTCTTAGGGCAGCCAGGTGAAGGTCCCGGCCCTGTTTGCGGGGCAGCCTCTGGTGGCACAGGGCTGGAAGCAGCTGTTCTGCCTCTGGAAGTGCGTGCAATCCAGGCATGGTCAGAGAGAGTCTTCTGTTGGAGCTAAATAAATGAGGTGTATTAGCTTGATGGGCAGGCAGCTGTCATGAGGCCCCAACTCCACATTAATTGATACTAGGGCTGTACAACTGTATTTCTGCTGAATTAGTTGGAGCATGTGGTTTTTCTGGTTGCAGGGGGACAAACCATAGCTGATCTGGCTTAAAGTTACTGTGGACAGACCATCTGATTTGATCTGAAGCTTGCTGTTTCAAAGCAAACTCATCAAATTCATTCAGAAAACTGAACTAGCAAGGTGAAACTTATTGAATCAACACTTTGTTTCTTGTGGCTGTTACAGTCTTGATTTGATACTGGAAGCTCTGAATGAGATTTACTGTGTTGAAAAGTGGCCGCGGGTACTGGATATAGATCCTTTCAGCATTGCTTTCGATTACAGTTCTTTTCACTAATTATCACCGTGTCTCTTTGCATGAAAAAGGGGAAAGATGAATAAGAGATTAGTTCCAGTTTCAAAGAAAACAGGCTGTATCCTAGTCCAAATGCACCTCTGAAAGGCTTGAAATGAGATAGAAAATATAGGTTGCAGTTAGTGTAGTGCCCAGGGCAGCACGCTGACCAACTTCACGTGTGTCTGCTGCAGGAACATTGCACTGCGACTTGCACGTGTTCAGGCCCCAGAATAAAAGCATCCTCAGTTACTCAGATTAAATGAGATGATTAAACCTAGAAGGGCTTCCTGGACCATTTTATAATGGAGAAAAGGTGCTTGTTTTATGAAACCTGTGAAACTGTGCTGGAAGTTAAAACAGGGGTGTGTGCGTGTTTTATCCATCTGTCCTGAAGTCTTTCCGGTTGATGATAATACTGTAAAAGACCATTCTGAATACTTAGCAGAAAATCTGGAAAACAGTGTGCCACAAAGCAGGGGGGAGGAAGCCAGTTGAACCCTGTGTTGAAATACATGATGAGTGCAGTGAAACATCTGGCATTCGGCATGGAATTGTGAAAATCTTTGCTGGAACAGAAGCTTTCTGTAGAAGTGTAAACAACCACCTTGAAAACTTTTTTCCCTACGTGAAACCTGGATTTTTATATTGGCCAAAAATCTTGTTGATTTTGTTAGTGACTAACTTTAAAATAAATAAATAAAAATTGGCAGCTAAGGGAGATGGAGACTTGTTTATATGGCGCTGTTTAAATTTATTTATAATCTTGCTTGGTATTTCTGGCGTTTAATGAAGTTTCCAACTGTTTTGTAAGTTTTGTTTTAAATTTCAAATTGCAGATCTACGACTAGCTTTGGCAAGGCTTCTTTCAGGTGAGTGACTCCTGAGGGTGGACTGTGTTACCTAATGGTGCGTCCCAAGAAATCGGTATTGGGTTTTTTGGCCTTCACTCGACAGTAAGCCTAATATTGTGCTATACGTTAAGCTTGTAGAACTCTGATACAAAGTCTGACTCCGATTTTTCTTCTCCTCTTTTTATATAAAGTTAAGGAATTCTTTGTTTCTTGCTCCCTTTGGCCAGTTTGTAGCTCTCAGCTGTTGCCAGAGAACGGGAAAACTGTTGCCAGAGAATATCTGGTTGTTAGTGGCTGATATTTCTGAAAGGCAAGTGTGCGTTCAGGTAGGAGCGTGCTGGTGACCTGGCAAGTTGTGTGGTTTTTAGCAAAGACCCACGGTGTTGTAGTGAAAGCACAGGAGCAGCGGTCAGGAGAGCTGCCCTCTGCTCCTAGGCTCGTCTCTTGTGTTGTAGCCTTTGGCAAGCTGTGTAATATTTCTGTACTTCGTTTTAGCCACTGACGGAAGGATGCAGTAGTCGGCAAGATTGTTGAGGGTTAACGTTTCAGAAGTGCCTTGAGATTATGAAGTGAAGACGACTGTATGATGACACCTCAGTGCTTGAAGTGTTTTCACATTCTTGCACTGCTTGAACTTTGTGATATTTTGTAAATTTATGCTATGTATAGTACAAGAACTACAATTGTTGCTGTTTCCATTGTTTACTTGCTTCCCTTCATCCCCACAAACAGAAGATAAATTTGATCGTTCTAAGATGAGATTTGTCTACTAAACTTTCTGCTGTAGCACAGAAAAGACTGCATTTGATCCCTAGAAGAAAAAGCACCCTTTTATGCTGGAAGCTCATATGTGAATAATGCTGCTGATTTAACTCGTCGTGTTGTATGTGAACACAGGAGGTGGTTGTGTTTCCATTCTTTGACTTCTGGCCCGTTGTTGACCATTAGGTAGTGTTGTATCTGTACCCCTGCTGCAACAGGTGCCTTACTGTAGCTGAACTTACCGCATTTTGTATTTTCTCACAATATTGAAAATACAAAATATTTCTGCTTTAACAGCTGGCAGCAAACGTGTGTTTATTGCTGCTCTGTTCTTGTTGAGGAGCTGACAGTTTGAGATGCTTTTCTTCCTCATCCTCTGCAAGTTACCATGAACCGTTATGAGCCGTGTGAGCAAGAATATCTGGCTTTGGGCACAGAAGTGTGAGTGGTGTTTTTGAAACTTTACTGTTGTTTTGAAAAACTGGAAGTCTTGTAGGGGTGAGGAGACATTACTTATTGAGCGTGCTCCTCGAAAGTACAAAGTGTGAGCTGGCGTTAAGTAATTCCTTACATTTCAGGAAAGATGGATGGTTCCATTGTTTGCCAGTACACCTTCAGAGCTGCTGGCAGCGTGACTTGCCTCCTCTGCTGTAAAGAGGCAGGCCTGACGTGTTTTCATCTCTGTTGTTTTGGCTTAGAAGTAGGCCACTGGAATGAGAAGCCCGGCTGGGCTGCGCAGACCAGCACCTGTACCGCGCATCCTCGCCGCTCTCAAATTCTCCCCGTCCCGCGGCCGCGAGTCCTGGGGGCTGGCTGTCGGCGTCCCTTTGCTTTACTCTTCCTTCTGCCGTGGGCTGGCGTGCCTCTGGCGAAAGACCTCGCTCTGTAAGGGGCTGGGGGAGAGCCGGTCTTTAGAATAAATGGGCTGGGAGGCGTTACCGGCAGTGTTTCAGAACACGGAGATTTTCATTTTGCACTATTTCCTTTAGTGTCACTTGTCTCTGCAACAGCATCGCATAGCAGCTCCTGCTCCTTGATCTGAAACCATTAGTGCACCTGACATGGCGCGGCTTCCATTGGGACCAAATGCTCGGCTGGGTAGCCGCAGCCGTGTTTTAACGAAGGTGTTTTGTACTCCCCCATGTATACACATCCTTCATAGAGGAGTGCCTGTAACGCAGGAAGTAACGACGCTGGCATGTAACTGGCAGTTTTTAATGCCAGTAATATCAGGATGGGGTCATCTACTTATCTGAACCAGTCGTACGTAGTTGTACATGAAATAGTAGCGTGTATGCAACTGTAGAAGGACCACAAGTATTCTTTACAAGTTTTTCCACGTGCTTTCCCGGTGGGTGCTGCCTGTGAAACGCAGGCAGGCAGAACAGATTTCTTCGCAGTTGTGCATGGCTTCCATTGAAATCGGGCAGTGAGAAAGTTAAAAGGCTTAAAGTATCGAAGTGAATTTTGCCATAACTGGAGGGAGGTGTAATGGAAACCAGTCTCTCATACGTGGAAACATCTACAAGAGACTCCGGTGTATATTCTGTATGTGGAATGGCAATAATTGAACTTTTCAGGAAACTCTATGCTTCATGCTGATGCTGTGCAAACATGGTAAAACAAGCTGTGATGGTTTATTGAGGAGGTGATGCTTTCCTGTGAACTTGAAATTTGAGTTTGATTTTCAGCTTCAGTTGTTTTTTTATAACTTTAGCTTTAAATTTTTTTTCTTGCTACATGGGGCAAGTGAAGCTTAACCTTTTATTTCCATAACCACGAACTTTCTTCCCTTCTTTGGGCTAAATTGCTTCAGGTTTTGTTCTGGAAAAAAGTCATTATGTATGACCTAAGCTGCTAGATGTGTGGGTTTTTTTTCTTTTTTTAATATATTTCCACTGTGCTCTTTCCTGTCAGCTGTTTGGACTGAAAAAAACTCTAAATGGGTCAGAAGGCTCTTGTCTCTCTTGTTTAGCTGTATCGCCTGTTGCTGCCGGGAGTAGTCCAGCAGGTCTGTTGGAGTTCCCAGTGACTTTGTGACCTGGATGCTTGTTCCGAGTAGGTGGTGTATTAAGAGGATGTGCCTGCTTTTGTTGTTATAGAAGAGCAGGTCTGGGATTTGGGGAGAAACAGGTGCTGTTCAATTCTGTTTTCAAAAGAAGTGGATTTTAGTCAAAGATCAAACTAGAAGCCTGTTATCAATATCCTATACCAATTATTAGGTACATGGGTACAGCTTTTGGTGACAGCAGGTGATCACTTTACTGTGCCTGGCCAAAAACTTAAATGTAACCTCTGCCTTGATTTTAGTTTAGACAGGCATTTCAGGAAGGTAACAGTTGCAATTAGAGCTTCTCTTAAGCTGTAAACTGTGGATGACAGGATGTGTACCTGCATTGTAAATTTCTTAGATTCCTTCTCCCCCACCAAGCAAAACAGTCGCCCACTTCAGTTACCCGTTTCATTCTTTCAGAATCGGGGATGAGTGTGCATTACTTTAAAAACCCTTGTTTGATTTTCATTTTTTTAATAAGAGGTGCTAGTTCGTTAGACGTAGCTTAACTGACATTATCAAAAGCATCGAAATACTGAGAAGCACCCTTGTGAAGAAGGATGCACGGTGGTGGTCTGGTGCGAAGGGGAGCGTGTCGATGACTTGAGCTCGTGGTGACTCGCAGACAAACTTAGAATTGTTCACCATTTGTATAGACAGATTTTCCCTGCAAAATATTGTGAGGAATGCAAAATTAAGCTGAATTATTAGGTTCTGGCATTTGATGGATGGAATTGATATTAAAAAAAAGCTTTGAAAAATCTTACTTTTTATAATGCTAATTGGGACTGACAGTATAATGATGGCAAGTAGGCAGTACTGTTGTAGCAGCAGGCACTACGTGTTTGCAGATATTGGCAATTTCTTTTAAAGGATATGCTGATATGTAGGAATTCTACAAAAGAGCTTAAGCTAGAAAGTGAAAACAGGTTTATCAATATGGAAATTGTTTTACAAATAATTCTGTGAAATGGCTCTAAATTAGACTGGCCAATTGTGCAAGTCTGGGTGGGTCCTGGCATACGTACTGATTGGAGTGGAAATTGCATTCTGAATTTATTGCATAATCTAGCACATAAAAGCTACCAGAGCAAAACCTCGGTTCTGAGGCAAGTGAGCAAGTAGTCTTAAGTGCCTCACAAGCAGTAAAAGGGGAATGTTGTAGTGATGGCAGCTCCTGGGTCCCAGAGCTCTCAACTTCTCAATCTAGAATTGGGCTTGGGAACACTTTGCAGACGTGGATTTCCCTTCCTCCTCTTGTTTTAAAGACACCAGCTTATCTGCAGATATGTGGAAGGAGCAGAAATAAGACAGACTGTGGTGTCATTTTTTTGGAATTGGTTTTGAAAATCAACTTTAGAAACTTAAGAAAATGTTTTGTTCTGATGTTACCAACTTGTATTCCTGTTAGTATTTTGTTACTGGGGAAACCTACCGCTAAATGATATCCATATTCTTTCTAGGTGAAGATAATGTAGGAGTAGAGTCTACCGTGGTAAGATCAGAGCACTATTTTTCATAGAGAAAGCTGACTTGAAGCGCGCGACTGCATGAACCAAAAATCTGCCAGATAGATCTTGCATGGTGTTTTTATTAGGAAGATTTTACTATGGATGTCTGACAGAGTTCTTTCACAAACACTGGAAGCAAGCCCTCCTGTCTGTTAAAGCTGTAAACGTCCAGTTTAAAATATGGAAGTGATCTGAAACTAAGTAGTTTTTAGCAGGCTGAGCTATCCAGAGCTTTTGTCCATTACACTTTATATATATCTATAGACTTAGAAGAATAAATACGACTTGAAACAAAACACAACTTTCTTCTTTCCTAGAGCTCCGCTGCACCCCAGGGCAGTTTGCATGTCGGAGTGGTACCATCCAGTGCATCCCTTCAAATTGGCAATGTGATGGATGGCCCACCTGTGAGGATGAGAGTGATGAAGTTGACTGTCCAGGTAATGCTGAGAACACTGCTTATCCCAGTGTCACCATGTTTTGCACCAGTATTTTGACTCTTTTTTTTTTTTTTTGAAAGTAGAGATTGTTTGGTAGAACTCTTCCCCTTATTATAAGTGTTTTCATTTTATGGGGTTAATGCTACAAACATTTTTTTTTTCAGTCTGAATTATACTTCCGTTTTTACAGCCTGAGTAGGTATGCTGGAGGTGAGGCGAGTTTGTCATCTAAAAAGAGACTTTGATGGCAGGGAAAAATCATGTTGCAATTAAACCAAAATGACATGTAGGCCTGAGGTTAAATTCTGAATTACAGTTTTGGGTGTATGAGTATATCACTCAAACTATGCTGGGTGACATTGCTGGACTAGGCAGAGAGCTTGTTTTATTGCTACCTGTTCTGACTATGCTTCATGTGCTTATGTGGAGAACTTTGATCTGCGAAGCAAGCTGGTGTATTTACTCTTCATAAGCTCATGTATGTTTTCAGGGGCCTATTACTCTCTGCTGAAGCAGCTGGATACTGAGCTGTTTTTTTAAAAACAAAACAAAAACATACATATATATATTTTTGTGAACAGCTAATCACAAATTGAACATTCTCATTTGTGTTCTTGACAACCTGGCCGGTGCAATTCTTTTTCTGTGTGTCTTAAAAAAGTGAGGGACCTGTATTTTTTTCTAACAACAATGAAGCAGGAGTCTAAAAGCATGGATTGGAATTTAACTGTAACAGAGTCCAAAACTCCTATCTCTACAGCATGACTAAACTGCGTTCAAAAGCTGTTTTAAGAAGCTCGTTGCTATTGAGCTACTTAATTTGCTTGGCAGAGAATCACATGAAGTTCGCAGCATTGTCATCGCAGCGTTGTTTGTCGTCATTCTGAGTTTTAAGCTATTTTAGTTACAGAGGTGCTACAAAATAGTAGCATCAGTATTTTACGGGAACAAGCTGTTCTAAATATTCACATTTTTAAGTGGAGATAGTAAAGTAAATCTAACGCTCAAACTTTGAAACTGTGCTATAGTTAGCCCTCTCCTGACTGTGTGCTGCGCACAGATAATGGAAAGAACACGTTCGGTGTGTTCTTAGAAGGCTTTTGGCTAGTTTCTGTCAAGTGTGTATATTTGCAGTGGGGTGGGGTGGGGACGACTGTTGCTAGTTTCTTCTGACACCAAGAATTAAGCCATGCCATTGATGCAACTTGTATTTAAGGTTGTTATTCAGGATGTGGATATCCTTAAAGTGCTTTTATAGTCGTGCTGTTATTCTTCCTCTTTTTTAGCTAATTTTGACCAAATGTGAAGAACTAGAGGGATCTAATAAAGCTATTCACTTTCATTAACCTCTGGAACTAGGTAAAAACAGTCATGCTAATGTTTGGATGTACTCCAAAAGCCCTGAAGGCTTGACTTGTGGGGATATTGAAATATCCCATTTGTGCAAAACAGTGTTTTTGCCTTCTCTTCTTGCCTATAATATCAGTCAGCAATCTTAAGGTGTTGCATGAAGGATGCAATGGGATGATGATGACTTGGTGACTGGATTTCTGAAGAATATTTGGTATATGGCTAGGAGATTTTAGGATTTTATAAAAGTAACATTTCTCAGTAGATAGGCTCTGCCTCTGTGTTTGGGGTGTAGGTCTCATTGGACTGTCTGGCCTAATGTGATGAGGAGAACTTCAAGGAATGAAAGGAAGTGTGTGGGAGAGACTTGATTCCTCCCCCTGTCTGTACACAGGAAGAGGAGAATAACATACATAAGGAATATTAGAGGGGGAAGTGATGGATAGCATAGAGAAGGAAAGTGCTCCACTTGATGAGAAGATTAATTGGATAAGTAATTGGTGAAAAGGCTGTACGAAGTTAAAACAGCCAGAAAGTTGGGTGTGGCAAGAACTGAGATATTTGCACAGTAATGCTAGGAGTGTAGCCAGCAAACCAGAGGAACGAGAACTACTGGTGTAGGACGTAAAACTCTATTATACCTGTAACAAAAATTTGGTGGGATAGCATTGTGACCTGAAATGGGCGTTGAAGGGCATGTGTTATTCAGAGCTGTCAAGAATAAGGGCGAGTTGGTCTGCTGGTGTGCGTATGAATGGTGTGTTGGAGTATGAAAAGGGATGGCATGAATAAAAGTAATCCTGCTGAGGCCAAAATAAGTTTGGAAGAGCATGGTTTTCTTATGCTGGGGAAAGTATTACATCTGTGAGCAGTCATAGGACAAGCTAATGGCTGAGATATTGATTGGGGAACTAAAGCACCTAATAATAGTAGCATATAGTCATACTCGAGAGTGATAACTTTCTTCTTTGGCCACTGAATTAACAAGAAATAATACAGCTTTAAATTTAGAAAATACCTTTAGATTTAGATGAGTAATTGTGAGATGATTCAGCTAAATTTAAATACTTTGTAATTAAGGTTCTTAATTTCAATAAAAGCAGACTGAACACTAAACTAGTTAGTGAAGCCAACTGGACTTGTGAAACTTGGATCATTAAAATATCTTCAAATTAAAAGGGATGAAATCTCTCTGAAGCATTAAGAGAAAGCTTGCAAGGGAGGGCTCTGAGTCTGGTTGTGCAGCTTGTACTTTGAGCCTTTTTGTACTTTTTTTGTACTTCTGAGCCTACTTCTGTAGCCTTTGAGCTACTATGGGCACCCTGTAACATGAGCAATCAGAAGACATCAGTGGTGGTGAATTAGGTTTTTGTGGTGTCCATGAAGGTGTGTTTCAATGACTGCTTTGTCATTTCGCTATTTGCAAGGACTTAATACAAAGCCTAAGTTTTTTGGCACCATTCACCTTTTTTCAGCCTGATTTCATTTGTGTTAATAACAAACCTCCTATTGAACTAGGAGGACCGTTTAGTAATAAAATTGTTTGGTGATTGTGTGTTGTCCGAAGTACAAGAAACGCCCCCAAGCCCTAAGACATTTTTGTTAGGATCGTTTCTTTTTAGCATCTTTTTCAGAACACAGTCAGGTGAGACATTCATTCATTGACAGTCTAAGTGTATCAAATGCCTATTTTTGTCAGACCACATGTATACAAAATATACATATTTACGAAAGACTGTTATCATGGTTGTTCTTATTGTCTCTCTTCAGAGTGACCATTTTCCTTTAAATATGGAATTCCTTTCGGTTCCAAACTTACAAAGTGTAAAGTGCTGTCATCCCCCCCCGCCCTTCCCAGGAGGCATGCAATTGTTAGTGGAATCTGCATCGGGGATTACCCTCAATTCATCAATCTGATAGACAAAAATTTACTGCTTGCTCTTGGTAGTGCACTAAAAATTGCTGGGAGGATTTATGTTGCATGTGCCTGCAACTCTCTTCTACTTGTACAGTGGAGAGACTCATGGAATTTGTGTACTGTTCCATATCAACAGTAATTGTTCCTGAAAATAATTTATCCCAAGGTGGTATATTCTGTGAAATGGTAGAAACAGGCATTAATACCTTAAACAGACATTTCTTACAAATGGGGATTTGTTATTTCTACTCACTTCCTCTACAGTTCTACACAGGTAATCAAAGCAGTAACATAACTTTTCTACCTTTATAAAAGTTCTGTGTTTGAACCCATAAGAAGGAAGGGCTCTGCAGTTTGCCTTCTTACTGCTCATTGGATTTCCAGCTTTGCTTCTACCAGAATATCAGATCAGCTTCTCTAAATATCCTTCCTTCTCTGTAGGCTTTCTGGTTAAACAAAACTCATTGTCAGCAGCACAAGTAGAGCAGGGTTTAGTATAGCGCTGTCTGTTTACCTGTTTTATTCTTATGCTACAGGCTAGGTGCTTGTTTCTGTTGTATGTGAACTGAAAATGGATGTCTTAAATTCTTGTGTTTTTCACAAATCCTGTCCACAGCAGTTTTTCAGCTGGCAATTATATTGGTGATTGTTCTGTTTCCTTCATTTTTTTAAATAGAATTCTTCCCAGGAATAAGTGATAAGATTGTGCTGTCAGCTGCCCTTAGGCCTTTCCTTTCAGCCAGCCCTGTAGTGCAAAGCCTTGCCTAATGCCATATTCTTCCTTCATTAGTTATTTCTCAGTGCTCTTTTCTGGACCTGCTTGGTCAGGAGCACGAACACTGCAAAGTTTCAGTGAGCTGAATTCTTAGTCCCCCTGTGCCCAGAGCCTGAGGCTACAAACCCAGCCGGACGGCCAGCCAGCCCGCTGCCGTGCTTGGCAGTAGCTGCTAGAGGAAGTAGCGTGAGCTGCTCTACAGTTCCATGTTCAACAGTAAGATTTTTACATGTTTTTGTGTTGAGATTGGGAGCCTAATTTCATACAGAACCAATCTTCTTAGGAAACTAACTGTAAATGCTGATCTCAAGCAATGGCATCTTTCATGCTGTTCTTAAGGACTTCTCCAGATACTGTACTAGGAAGAAATGTGTAGACTTGGAGGTTGGTTGTGTTAGCATTTACATGCTATATCATTTTTGGATCTGGAAAGTCCCCTTTGTGAAGCCAGCTGAAGGCATGGCCTGTAATTGATGAAGCAGCAGCTGTGGCACTCTTTGGCAGAGATCATTACCAGCTCTGTGCGTTTCATTTTGCCAAGGGTATTGTGCGTGGCGTGAGGTGACTGAACTATCACTTCCCCAGTCATACACCTGCTTCACCATCTCTTGTTCTTTCTATTTATCATTTTCTTTTACTTCACCCTTAGGAGCTTCCAGACTGGATTAGGACAAGTTTCTTCCAGTTCTTGACAGTTGCTACAGCCGAAAGTTTTAGAGGAAGGAAGAAAGCTCCAGCTTAAGTGTAAGCTTAAGCTCTAGCATATAATGTATTCTTCTTCCACTAACTATCACCTAATTTTCAATTTACCTTGTGGGACAGGAAGCTTAAATATTCCTTTCAAAATGGTTTCAACCCTATTCTTCTTTGCTTAATGATATGTTGGGAAAGCATTTCCGTTGATTAGTCTTGCATTTCCTTCCTTAATTTGACTGTTTGTTCATACATTATGAACTACTACGTACAGAGATTTGCAGTCTTTAAACTGTTGTCATTTGTGTACTTTTTAGTACATCTCTTTTTTTTTCCCTTTTTTAAAGTTAAATAATAATGATGATAAAAAGCCTCTGACCAATTGCACACCTTTTCTGAACCCTTGCCAAACTCCTAGATGATGCATTGTTTTTACCCTACTTTGTGGTGTTTAAGTGATAAGCTGTTCACTGTCAGGGCGATCTATTGGTTTGACTGGTGCTCAGCACAGCAGGATGCTGGTCTTGGTTAGCATCTATTTCCCAGCCTAACAGCGTGGAGCTGCCAGACCTGACAAGAATCACGCCCCTCTGGGGGCATCTAACTATATTTCCAAATCTTTAGACATGAACCTGGATTTACTCCTGAAATTCTCTCACCTCTCAAATTACCAGACTGAATTAAAACCTTTCCAAAGGTTTAGTAGGTAATATGCTGGACAGAAAAACTGAGGCTTAGGGAACAAGGCAGCTTTCATATGTACATCTTGAGAATCTGTGTTTTAACGGGAGTAACTCAAATCTTAGAACAAATAAGATATCACAAGACCTGGTTGCCTCATAAACAATTTCATTTTGACATAATTTGAATGGAGAGATGTGGTAGGATTTCCTGTTTGCGATGGAAATGCAAAGATCTGAGGTCAAGCATTTTGAGTGTCCGAAATGAAATGTCAGGAGTCTGATGTCCCGCATGCTCAGGGCTAGGTAGTGTGCTGCGTGCTTAATGTGCAGTTGCTGTTGAATTTCATTGCAGGTGTAGTAGCTCAGTACTTCTGCAAACCAGACATGTCTTCACAGTACATCCATCCCTACGAAGTGTTTGGCTTGAGTGACTTGTTTGCTGTGACACAGTAACTGGGAACCAGTTCAACTCCCCAGATCCCAGCATTCGCCCCCCGTAAGAGTCCTGACCCCGCATGTACCTCTAAGCTCCTGACAGTCACACTATCTGCCCGTTTTTTCAAAGGAAAGCAGACTTCGGTCTGTGTGGCAGATTGCAGTTTCTCTTCTAGCTCTGCCGAACGCTGTTTTCCATTCAGCATCATGTTTGTTCCCCCATGCAGCGCTGCTCAGCACGCGTACGTTCTGGCCTGTTCCTGTCTCAGCTGGTGCCAGCTCCCGCTTTTGTGTGGTCTCAGCTCCTCTGCTCACGTTCCATTTACACTACTTGGCTTTTTTGCTTCCTTTTACTTGGTCCGAATGATGGAGGCACTGAGGGGTACAAAAAAGGAGCTTTCCGTGCTGCTTGTATGCTTTCTGCTGCAAATGAGACATCATGTGCAAAGAAAGTACTGAGAGAAGATCCTGTGGGTAAATGCTGCAGAGTAATCTCCATGGATAGACGTGGAAGACTGGACAATTTAACTGAACTATTTCCAGCTTCTATGAATAATGAGCAAACTCCTGTTTGTTTCTGTCCTAAACCTGACAGCGTTTGTCCCCTTCAGTAAAAGGAGCAGTAAAACTTGTGTGCATGAGAAAAAACTTTTTCTGTGAGTTAGCAGGGCTGTGTTCTTCAGTCAGAAGTGACAACACTTGTTCAACTAACAGGTAGTTAGAAGCGTAAGCAAAATATCTCCCCCTTCCAACCCCTCCTCTTCTGTTCTGAAAAATTGTTGAACAGTATCAATTCAAACCTGAAAAAGTTTACCAACATAAAATGTCGTAGGAGCCATCCAGCCTGGCAAACTTTCATTCTAAATTGGTAGCTTGAAGTTCTAAACAACTGAAAATAGTCATGTAATCAGACGTGTTGGGCGACTTTCCTGATGTGTACCACTATTACTCAGTCTGTAAACACGCTAGAGTGAATTAGTGACTGTAAATTGGAAGGAGCTGCATGAATACTAATCATGACTTGATCCATTTGGAAACAGTTTGGAGGATGTTCCTGTCCAGTATGCTACAGTTTACAAGGGGAAAAGAGAAATTGCACCTCATGAATCTTTCCTTGAACCTGTTTTTCCCCTTTCCCCACCAACTAACAAGCAAATCACATTTCAGGCATAATTGTATGGAGTCAAAGAAAATGTGAAACTATTTGTCTTGGCTGGTAAAAATACTGCTATTGCTCTTATTTCTTGTGGTTGTAGTATCTAGAAAATAAAGGATTTGGAAAATAGCTCATCTTCCCCAAATGCATAGCTTTCAGAATATTAAATGTGCACATAAGCACTAAAAATGATTGTTGCACTGAAACATAGGTTGTGATCTTCTGGCTTAAGTTGTTATCTTAAAGCTTAGTGCATGGCACTACTAATTTCTTTTTAAAGATATAAATATTTTTAATAAGGGAAACAGGAACAGCAAAGTACATAGAAAATTCTTCTGCGGAGTACTGAAAGAGCACAATAGAAAACCAGTCCAATTACACCTTTGCCACCAGAATCTGCAACTGCTTTTCATGGCAGCCAAGTAATTTACAGGCTTGTTAGCATGCTCTTTCTTTATTGCCCTGGAAAAACTTGTCATCTTTGCTTTTCTGAGACAGAAAATTCAGGTCAAATAGAAGCAATTTTATATTTGAAGAGCTCCAATTTATTAAGCAACTGACAGTGCTGTGCTTGAAGGAGAACTCGTGGTGGCTGTTTTCTGCCTCTCGAGTCCTGCCTTGCTTCCATGGCAGGTCTGCTGACACTGGCACGTTGTATAAGCAAATGCCAGGGAAGGAGTGAATGTCCTGCTTCTTGGGTGGTGATTGATTGAACTCACTTTGTGCGATCTGTGTAGCTATTTTTCAAAGCATCTGGTATAAATTCTGTCAATTTAAGATGTTAGCACGAGTAACCCTTTCTTAACCCTTGCATATTAAACCCCGTGAACTTCTCTTTTATTCCCAGGGGAGTTAAATTGTTAAGTACTTGTGGGCGTTCTGTTTAGCCATGGAGGGTCAGCCATATGGTGCTGCATCTGCTCTCGTTCCTGAAAGGGACCTAATTCTTCTTGCGTTTGGTTCGTACTGGTTCTTTCGCTTTAGATGTTACCATTTAATGCCTTGGGAAAATAGGGCTTCCCGTGCTGAACTTGGTTCATCTTTGATAAAGTATTCTACATTAATTGTATTAAGACATTAAAAATAACACTAATGATTTGCTTTTTTAATGTGTTAGTATCACTCTGAAGTTCATAGTGTAAATACTGCTACTGCAGCATTAGGATTAATGGCAGTTAAATTCTAAAACTAAAAATAGATTGGCCTTTAAAGGAATAAAAATAATCGATCTTCATTGTCAAATTATTTTACCATTTTGTGTCCCTTGAAATGTACGCTAACTGAATTTCTTGGCACTAAATTCTTTCGTGTGATAAATAGTGTATTCTAATACTGAATATTGGAATTACTATTTTATTTCTGTAAGGCCATGTGAGTGTATTATACATAGCCATCTCTTAATGGGTGATCTCTATAGACATGTAATTCCTAGGGTAACGCGATCATTAAATATCCTTGCTTATCCCATTAACTTGGGGCAAACTCAGTATGCTAGAGCCAGATGAATGCAAAGCTCTTCTTCTGTTCCTAGGCTCCTAGTAGTGATTTTTTTTTTTTGGTCATTGGTGCTAATAGTTTGTCCCAAGGAGTACATTGTTTGATTGTGGGTCTTCTAGAAATCTTTCTCCCAGGTAACACATTGAGCAGCCTCCAATTGTGGGTTTAAATTATCATGAAATTGCTATGGACATCTTGCTTTTTAAAGTTAGTCTGAAAGGAAAAAGCTTGATTCATGTAATTTTGAATATATTTCAAACAGTTGTAGTTAAAGCAGTTAAAGAAGTCTATGTAGCTGCTCTTTATTTGTAACCATGACTGGTGTATTTGGTTTAGCTAGTGTGAATAGAGTTAATCAGCTTTAAAGGGAAATAAGCTGTTTTATTTTTTTAAATACAGAAATATATGTTTGCATAGCTGTTTGTGCTGTTCAACTCTGTTAGCTCAAATAACATCTGGTAGTATTACATGACATACAAGTAGGTATTTCCATTGTTTGCATTGTTGGGTTCTTCATTTTTCTGTTTCTAGGTTAATTCCTTGTTTCCAGATTGAACTTTGTTGGTGTTCATTTCTCAGAGGTTTCTCCCCACCACCCTTCCAGCTTTCGTACTTACGGTCTTGCTAGTTTTGCTGGCTTAAGGCAGTGTCTGCACCTGACCTGTGCCCCTTTTGTGGAATTACATCTTGCATTGCGTTTTCGTAAGCTCTTGAATCCACTTGTCTCATGCACCCATTCAGAAGCCCTGACACCCAGATTAGGGTGTGTTAGTTTTTTTTTTTTTTTTTTTTTTTTTTTTTTTTTTTTTTTTTTTTTCAGAAATAGTGAGCAAACATTTCCTTTAGAAAGCTTGAGAAGGAATGAAAAACCTTGTTCTTCTGGCTGAGGATAGATTTCCTTTCCTGGTTTTAATTTTGTCTTAGGTCTCAGAGAATGTATTGGAAAATATATTGGAGAAGTTGTCTTGTATCTTTGAACACACAACTGAGAAACTAAGCAGCTGGAGAGTGGGTAGTTCTGTAAACAAGAACAGACAAAATGCACTGGGAACGATGCATTTGCTGCAGCAACTGAAATGACAAGCGTCAAGTTCTGTGTACAGCTGCAGTTGTTGAAAATCTGCCAAAATATTTATCTTTGCAAGACTCATGTAATGGCTTGTTGGTTCTTTTCAACTGTAAGTATTTTGGTTATGTACCATGCAAAATGCCCAGGCTATTACTGCAGGGATCTACCACCTTTGTTTACCTGCCTGTATTATGTATCATATATTTGTCTTGAATTAAAACCCAGGGAAAGTTTAGTAAAATCAGATCCGCTTTTTCTTGCATCTTTCACTGGTACTGACTGTTCCTTCTTATCCTTAGGCTTGACAGGGGACCAGCGAACTTACCATGGAAAGGAGAATGTGGACTCCAGGCATAATCGAGGGAGAGGAGGAGAGACGACCCGCTTTCACACTGTCAATGTGGCACAGCCTGTCCGATTTAGCAGTAAGTTGCAGCCTGGGAAATCTGGCCCATCTTTCTGCTAATTAGTCTAGCAATTTAAACTATTTTTTTCTATAAGGAGGAATTAATAGGTTCTCTTGCTTGCCTTTATAGCTAGTCTTTATTCATGTGCAGTTAATACTTAAGGTTTTTGCTGTTATATTTCAGTTTATATAGCAGGCTGATACATGCAAAGAATCTAGCTTCTTTTGTAATCCTACTTTTGTGCAACTGAAATTGTGATTTTCTTTTATAAACTATGGGCCTAGTTTTCTGTAATTGCAATGAGTTAAGTGATGGTTTCATCCTTCAGCAGGGATGATAGTCTGTCAGATGTCTCTTGATGTGAGCTTGCACTTTTCCCCTGGAAAGTGGGGAAAACCAAAACTGCTTTTGACTGAAGTCATTTTGAGGATGATCTTAGAAGAAGTTGCAGTATCCTTAGAAAAACTAAGTGCATCTCTCATGGATTCCAATATCTAACTTGTTTTGTTAGCCAAATTTGTAGAGGATAGTAAAACAATTTAGAAATTGATACGGCAGTATCTAAAATGCTCTGCAGTCATGTTGTATTCTGTCCCATCCTGGTGATGTGACCAGTAGACATTAAAAGATCCCATTGCTTCTTAAATAGAAATGGAAACTGAGGAAGGATACTGAAAGGAATTCAAATTTAAATCTGTCATTATTTTACGATAAAGATCACTGTTTCTGAAGGGAGTCCTTAGGCCTGTAAACAAGGTCTCTTTGAATGCTTGCAACAAACATAAAACAGTCTGAATTTAAAAATTCCTTTCTTAGGTGTTATGCAAAATTAATTCTGCAAATGCAGGTGCTAAAATTGTATTTCACGTCTGTTTTAATTTTCATTAGCCTGTCTCTGCGATTCTGTTGGTTACCCATCACCTCCAAGAATGCCAGTCATCAAAAGCCTGTGGGTCTGTTTCATCCAGAAATGCCTCAAGGCTTTTGTTGCATATCCCTTCAATTGAGTTAACTGAGAGAAAGCAGAGTCAACAGTTCATACCATCACCTTCCTAGTTCCTAAAAAATCTCCTGTGCAGTGACATTTTTCCAAAGCAAACAACCACTGCCCCTAAACCCCCATCATCTTTAGTGATCAACTGTGAGCAGAAGTATGTAAATACTGCTGAGGTTGTTTGTAAAGGAAGGTCGAAAACCTCACAGCAAGCTGGGCATATTGTTAACCACCTAATAGAAAGACGCAGTCATTAAGTTGGCCACCTCTGGTTTATCCTTCCTGCTTCTTGCAGCTTGTTTTGACTTGGATTGATCAAACTGATTGGATTTATAAAGCTGTTCAGGGAAAACCTTCCACAGTAGATCATCAGTCTTAATTAAAGAATTTAAAGGCTGTCACAGTGCAGTGGAACATCTTGAAGAGTTTTTCAATGCATTTAAAAAAACTTCCTTTATCAAAAGCATTAGTAAAGTAAGTCTCCTGTGATCTGTAATGCATGCATCTCCTAGTGGTAAGGTAAATTGTACATGGTATGTTGTGTATATGCACCCAAGCAATTACACATTGCATTGTCATAAACTGATTAGGATGTGTTACCTTGAAGATCCTAATTTGGGGGGAATGGTTTCCCTTCTATTCTTCATGTTTCCTAGGAAAGTGCCCAACAGGGTGGCACCACTACGAGGGCACAGCTAGCTGTTATAGAGTGTATTTAAATGGGGAGAACTACTGGGACGCTGTGCAGACATGTCAGCGGGTGAATGGATCCCTTGCCACCTTCACTGCAGACCAGGAGCTAAGATTTATCCTGGCACAGGAATGGGACTTGGAAGAAAAGACCTTTGTAAGGAAGGACCAACGTAGGTGAGTAGGAAGGAAAGGACAGAGATCTCATATTACATGAGAATGATTTCGATGTCATGTAATTGCTGGTAGTTCAGTTTGCCTAGAAGATCTAGTGGTAAAATTGACTTCAGGCTGATAACCTTGTAAGAGTATGCTGTAACTGCCATCTCTTTTGTGTTTTAATTAATGTTAGTAGATTAACAGGCTACAATTCAACATAGTCTTTGTTTTCAGGCTGTCTCAGCAACATACAAGTATTCTTGAACTGCAACAGCGAAGAATTTTACAGTGACTTACTGTTGCACTACATTGTATAGAAATAATATTTCTTTAAAATTTTCAACACACTTTTTTTGTTTCCATTAAGTACCACTAGCTCTGACAAAGACTGCAAGTTTGAGATAAGAACAAAGTAAAAAGCCATTCTGAGTTGTAAGAATTGTGTTTTGGTGACTTGAGATATTTCATTCTGTTAGTTCACAGCAAACATAATTCCTTGTTTTTTTGCCTGTGGGTTTTTTGTCAGTCTCATGGGCTGCCGTGCTGATAGATCACCCACCAGCAGTGTTTCAGTAATCATGTATCTCTGTCTCTGGAGACTTAGATGTTTTGATCCTGAACAGTGTCTGACATAAGTTGTGTATGTTTATAAAATATTTGACTTCTGGATGCTTTTGTGTGGTTTTGGGGTTCAAGATACTATAGTGCTGTCATAACAGAATAATGTGATGCTTATGCATGGAAATAAAAGGCATAGTGAGCTATTTGTAAACATGGAAAACTATCAACTATTTTCCTTTATTCCTCAATTGTAGTCTCTCTTTACTTTGCCAACATGTGGGTTGAAATTTTAAGGAAAAGATCATCAGAATGTTTCCAAAGTTAATTTTCAAGTATATAGTTACTGTAAGGTTCTTATTTTAACTTGTAGCATATTTTGATTTCTTACTATGTTTGGGGCTTGTATTTTTAGAATCTAACTGAATTTATTTGTAGGTTCTGGGTTGGATATCAGTACGTGATCACAAATCGAAATCACTCTCTAGAAGGCCACTGGGAAGTAGCTTATAAAGGTAGGCCTCTAAAATTATTACTTAGTTTCCATGGGCCATTTAACTATCTTAAAGCATGGATATTACCTGTAAGAACAAAATCCTTTCTTTCACTGATGGTGTTGAAATGCTGTAGGGGAACTGCTTTGCTTTACAGTATCACAACAGAAGTGTTTAATACACATGCCTAATCTCCAAGTGTAAGAAATTTCATACCTTTTCAGTGATATATTGTAGAAGGAATGTGTGTTTTTAGTTTGTTTTCTTCCCCGTGAGTAAGCTGAGCAAAAGGAACCTACTCTGTAGCTTCTCATTCTTTGTGGTGAATGTTTAGATTAACAGTTGATTCCTGACTCTAGTATTTGCACAAACTAGTATAGCATATTTGGTTTTTTTTGTTTTGTTTTTGTTTTTTATTTGGTAGGTTTTTATATGCTTTTAAATTATCTTATTTTGCAGAATTACCCAGAATTTTTTGCACTTTAAAATACTGCAGATAGTTTACTTAAACCAAGAGAAAGTTTACCTTAACCCAGAAATTAAGAACTCTGTTGAATCAAGCATTAATCTGATAGGCATCACTGACTAAACTTTTTCAGTTGCAAAAGAAGCAGCTCCCTCTGCTGCAAATGCAAAGATACGTTTTTATACCTTTTATTTTTTAACTAACTCAGTTGAGTGATTAGTTTATCTCAAAGTCATTATATGAACTCCTGTGTGTAGAATTGAATGTCTAAATGCTGTGCTGGTATAGGTCATAGAAAATATAAAACAGCTTTTTATACATCTACACTGTGAATTCCAGTGTAGCATTTGAAAACTGATCAGAGTAGTTTTCTTCTCATATACAACTTTCAGTAATGGAAAATCTACCAGGATAACCGTCCATTATGTACAGGTACATAATTATGAGCAGAATTCTGTGAAACGGTTGGATCTTGAAAAATACTACTTTTGATGCACGAGAAGCAGTTGAACCCTGCATAGCTTTCCAGTGATGGTACTTGTTTTACTGTGCTGCCATGCACAGAAATATTGATTTATTTATTAATTTTTGGTTATTTAAGTAAAAAGATTTGACTGAATATTCAGAGGAAACTGCTCTTTCTTGTGGAGGCAGGAACATTTTCATTAGTTCCTTAAAGTAAAGCACCTAAAGATGCCTCCTGACAACAGGGAGAGGGCAGGAAGGAAGTTCCAACTTTTTCTCATAAGGGCTAGTGATTCCTAGTCTGGACAAAACTGTTTATACAGGTAGGCTTCTCCTATGAACTCTGAGGAAAAAACAGTTCTTTTAAAAGGACCTTTCTTTGCTCTTCAGAAAGTTGACTGCACTGCCATCTGCTGACCAAGAGTTTATGACTAGGGAGGCATAAATTACAGAATGTCATGATGCCTGTTTATATCATAAGTTGTTTTCAACTTGATGCGTTATATACATCTAAGCCTTCTCAATGCCATATAGTCTTTTGCTTGCAAGTATTTTATTTAATAAAAGGATACCTGTATGAAGTAAAGTACATATTAGCATTCAGTAGCTTCTGAAAGATTTTACTCAAGTTCCATTGAGTTGTAGTAAGGTAGACTCTGAATTCCTAGTATCTGTTTGAAAGGTGATTTAGGGTCCTAGAGCTTGACAATTTTAATCCATTACTGGGAGATGTGGAAGCTAAACCCTCAGAAAAATGATAGGAGAACCAATTATCAGACTTAAGTCTGATGTGTTTGAAAGGACCGTCACGTGACTAGGCTGCTTAATATGCTAACTGCAGGAGCTGTTGAAGTTGATGTTTAAGCACAGATTTGGAAAGCAGTCTTCTGAAGACATATCAAATAGACTAATTTTCACAAATTGTTGTCTCTTGGTCTCCTGTTAATCTCTGCAACTTTGAATACTGACTGATTTAACACTAAGACACTGATCAGAAGCAAAATTTTTAAAGTTATACAATGCCCTTAACACTTTTCCCATGCCCTGGCATTGGAAAAATAACTTGATGCTAAGTCCCCACAATACACTTTTTTAGCAATTACGTGGGTTGGAAGGACCAAAGAGTGCATACCTCCACTGCAGCAGCAGAAGTGGCACCGCAGCTATGTTCTTTGTATAGTCCTCTTCTGCACTGCACTCCAAATGAGCAACGTGGGCTGCGGGGGAGCAGCTCTGCAGCGTGCTGCACAGGATAGATGATGTACTAGATGATGTACTGGAAGCATTAGTAGGTGCTTGGAGTACTAGGCGTGAGATTTGTATGGGTTCTTGCTCCCTAGCGTTTGGCCAGACCTTTGAGTGTGCTGGTCACTGCTCCATTTTTCCTTAGTGTGTCTGAACTCAGCATTGTTTGAAGGGGTGCATAAGAACTGGCAGGCAAACCCCATGGGACACTGGAAAGACGCATTTGTAGAGACGGCAGAACATCACTCCTACTGTAGCAGAATGGCAAAATTACACGGTACTTTGAAAACAGCAGCCTCTCCTCTCTGTGACTCACCCCTTCCCTCCCCACTCTTCGCCTTCCCCCGGAGGAGTTCTGCTAATGGAAGCTAAAGCTAGAGGACAGTAGCCTTGTAGGAGAGTTGGTGTACATGAAATGAGTGACATTACAGAGCCTTTCTAAAGCTTTGCATACCCGCAGGCTGCTTATACCAATGCATCTTGTTCTAGGCTCTTCAGAAGTATTTTTACCCCCTGACCCTATCTTTGGTACGGCTATGTCTGAAAATGAAAACGTTCTTTGTGCCCAGCTTCAGTGTTTCCATTTTCCTACCCTTCGGCACCATGGTTTACACAGCTGGTATGCTGAAAACTGCTATGAGAAATCGTCATTCCTCTGCAAAAGGAGTAAGTTGGTTTAGTTCAGTGTTAACTGTCTTGCATGGTTAAGTATGCATATAATAAATATTGGAAATCTGTTAGTTATCTTTTCTACTTTTTCCCAGTAAATTAAAGAAGGAGGAAAAAAAGGAGGAGTTTGTTTAAATAGGAGCATTGTAATGGGTGGTTGTCAGCCACAGTTTTTCACTAAAAAAATGATTAAGTCGCTAGGGTACACTTTAAAAAAAAAAAAAAGCACCTTATTAGTAAATAACACTCTTAAATTATTAGCTTCACATAAAAATGAAGAAACATTTATTTCTGGTTTATTTTAAATAATACAACTTCTCTTAAATTCTCTCCAGTAAATTATTAGAACTATGAGGGGGAAAAAAGTAGAAAAAATAGCTGCCATTTTGTATCTTGCATGTGCTTACTCCAAAAGGCATTAAACCAAGAGAAGGGAAACACTTAGCAGTATTTTCAGGTAACGTTCAAGATGTGTGATATAAATGATGATCCTTTGTAAAAAGGAGAAAAGTTAATACATGTGGTGTTGAACTTTTACTGCGGTTCTTGAAGTGTTTTGTGTTTGCTTTTTCTTTAAAGCAGGAAAAAGACTTACAAGAGTGATAAGGGAGGAAAAATCAGCTCTTCTCTGCCTGCTTTTGCACTGGAAATACTGAAAATTAGGAAGACAGGTTATTGTGTTGTCTACCTTGATGTGATAAACTCTTGGAATCTGAAGTTGAAGGCCCTATATTTAGTCAAAACGTGACTAAATGACTTGACATGATAGAGCCAGGCTCTTTGCATTGGCGTGCGGCAGGAGACAAGGAACACAAGTTGAAACGAGATTTGAACTGATGTCAGGGAAAATGACCAGATTGGATAAAAATGCTGAGCAACAAAATGGGACCTCATGGGTGACCCTGTGTTGAACTGGAGACCTCTTAAGGTCTCCTCCAGTCTGAATTTTCCTGTATACCCTCCCAGCTGCACTCTGCTTAGGGTGGAGGGGACCAGCCACCCTCCTTGAGCTGTCGCTTCAGGCTGGTAGGTCCCAGAGCTGTCTGTGTTCCCTCTCTCTTGTTTGGTAACCTCCCTTTCACAGAATCACAGAATCACAGAATTGTTCAGGTTGGAAGAGACCTCCAAGATCACCTAGTCCAACCTCTGACCTGACTCTAACAAGGCCCACACTAAACCATATCTCTAAGCTCAACATCTAAACGTCTTTTAAAGACCTCCAGGGATGGTGACTCAACCACTTCCCTGGGCAGCCCATTCCAATGCCTAACTACCCTTTCGGTAAAGAAGTTTTTCCTAACATTCAACCTAAACCTCCCCTGACGCAACTTGAGCCCATTCCCCCTCGTCCTGTCACCAGGCACGTGGGAGAAGAGGCCAATCCCTACCTCACTACAGCCTCCTTTAAGGTACCTGTAGAGAGCGATAAGGTCACCCCTGAGCCTCCTCTTCTCCAGGCTGAACAACCCCAGCTCCCTCAGCCGCTCCTCGTAAGGCTTGTTCTCGAGACCCCTCACCAGCTTCGTTGCCCTTCTCTGGACTCTCTCGAGCACCTCCATGTCCTTCTTGTAATGAGGGGCCCAAAACTGAAGGTCAGTGGGAGGAAAGGGCAGAGGGCTGAAGACACCTAAACTTCCTCCACTGCACAGGGATCAAGATGCAGCTAGGGCAGTGGAATTGCTATTGCCTCGCTTTCTTTTTAGGCCTGACCTGTTGAGAGTGTCCTGCAGTTTGGTCCAGAGAAGATCCAGCTTTTCCTAAGTACCAGGAGACAGGGAGGGAGCTGCAGCAGGCATGACATTGAAGGTTATCCTTCTCAGACTGCCTGCTTTTCTCTGTGTCCTGGAGAGGACACATGAAAGAATGTCAATTCCATTAAATACTTAAAATGAACTTTGTCAATTTTGAGCCGTAAATCATCCCAGCACAACTCCAGACTATTCATCTAGATTCCCCACTCCTTGGAGATCCCTTTTAAAAGTTATTTTCATGTAAAAGTGTGGCTTTTAATTGATCATCTGCTTATGTTTTCAAATCATGTTTTGTAATAGATCACACTGGACTCATCTGGCTGGCTCACAGACACTTGGATAATGATGTGCATTTTTGTTCTAGGCCAGACTTGCGTTGATATCAAAGACAACATTGTTGATGAAGGCTACTATTTCACTCCAAAAGGGGATGATCCCTGTTTGAGCTGCACGTGTCATAACGGTGAACCTGAAATGTGTGTGGCTGCTTTGTGTGAACGGCCACAGGGATGTCAGCAGTATCGCAAAGATCCGAAGGAGTGCTGCAAATTTACGTGTTTAGACCCAGGTAAGACTTAACTGTTGCAGTTTTATCAAGCAAAATTACTGCTCAACTTGATTGTCTTTGGGTATAACTTTGAAAGGATGCACCACTTCAAACAATGCCTCAACATTGCTGGGTGCTAACCCCATCTGGGGAAAAATCCCACATCACAGGAAATGAAAAACTTCAGTCTGTTGCTAGAAATAATTAGTCATCCTTGATGCTACTTATCGAAGAGCAGTAGCTTGTCTTCTCTATGGAGGTTGACAGTAGTGCGGATTTCTAATAGAGCATCTTGCATGATTCCTTTGTGATGTTTAGCTGTCATGAAAGGAAAAGACTTTTCTCTCGAGCACTAATTAAGTATGTTTTTTCTGGACGTGAGCATTTATGTGTGGAAGTTTGCATGCAGAGATCAGATAGGAAGCACTGTTTACAAATTATATGGAATGTTAATTATCAGGACATGCAACCTTGCTTATTGGATTCGGCTTCTCAGTGCAGCTTCTTGTGAAGTCTTAGGTTGAGTCTTCTGTATACGATTTTGTCAGTTGCCTTTTGGGGATGAAGATTTTAGGGGTTTATTTTTTGTGTAAAGAGACTTGCGAAAAGAAATTTCTTATCCAGCATTTACTTGTGAGAGTGGTCAAATACTGGAACAGATGGGTTGTGGAGTCTTCATGGAGGGATATTCAAAGTCTGGACACGGTCCTGAACAACCTGTTCGAACTGATGCTGCTTGAGCAAGGGTTTGGACTAGATGATCTCAAGAGGTCCCTTCCAACCTCAACCATTCTGTGATTTCCTGGTGTTTTAAAAGAACCTAATCTTACATGAATGCACTAAGAGACGATTGTTCGGATCCTTCCAGTATGGAAAACGCAGGTCAAGTCTTCCCATCAGAGGCTTCTATTTCAGTCTGTTACAAAAAAGGGGTGCTTATTGGCATCCAAATTTGCAGTCTCTTTTTCATGTCTTACCTGCACAAGTTAATGACCACTGATCCCTCCTTGCTGTCATTTACATCCATACTGAAGGCTAAGCTTAACAGATGTTTGTAACTAGTGTTGCAGGTTGGTTGAGGAAAGTGGGGGTGAAAAAGCAGTCTTCCTCCCGCTCTTATCAGCAGAGTTAAGACTGTCTTCACTGTCTTTTTTTTTTTTTAATCTTCAGGAACAGTGTCAGCAAAGCATCATCCAACAGACAGGATAAGACGACCTGGGATAACCTCGTGCTATGTTCTTTAATCCTCGCTTATGCTGTGGGTCTTAACTATTTCATGAATACTGATTTGAAGAGTGTATTTCACCACATACTTTCTGATCCTTAAGCTCTTCTTTCTATACTGATGCTATATAAGACTGTTTCATTATACTCTTGTCTGAAGTGTTCTGTTTTTTTTTTGAGTAGCTCAGTTTTTGAGAGAAGAATCATCAAGCAGTTGTCTAACTTCCTTCATAATAAAGTTACTTCAGCTAATGATAAACACTGAAATTTTGAAATGAAACATTTCAGTTTTCTTTCTGTGTGTTGATAAACGACTATTCCAGCTGACAAAATTAATGAATTACTTTCTTTAATCAGCATGTATTTATCTTTGTCCAATTCTTACATATATCTCCCCTAAGCTTTGTTGCAAAGGAAAGAAAACTGTTTTACTGCTCAATAGTAAGTGAATTAATCACCCGAGGAGAGGCTGGGGGGAAATAAATCCTGCTGTTGGGTTGGCAGGTAATCAGCTCTTGTTGTGTGAGTGGGTGAGTGACGATTACAAGTGGATAAAGAATATTACTCAAGGACTTGGTAGTAGGGAAATTTTTCAGTGGTAGGAGTAAGCTGAGCAATCCCAGCTGTACTATCTTGAAAGATGCTTCTCATTTAGTTGAAGATAAATAGCACATGAAAATTTTTTGTGTACTAATGCTGAAACTGAAGTCGTCTGTCTATTGCCTCTTCATGGATGTGGGACTCTTGTTTATTCTGTGGGGCTCTTGTTTGTACAGATCTGGAACTCTCACTTGTGAAATGTTATTAAAAGATAAAAAAATATTTGAAAGAGCTGGTGGTGCAGAAGCTTCTCTAGTGACTAAACTGGTATAGTTACAGGATATTACTACTGTCCTGAGTGTAAAACAGCCTTTCTGAAATAATCCATTTCTGTTTACGTAGGTTGAAAATCTGTGATGACTTGTCTTGTTCTGCACAAGCTGTGTCCTTGTCTTTTTTTTTTCCTTTATTTTAATCTAGGACTTGACTTGACAATAGTTTATCCAGCCGAACAGGTTGAGTGGTAGGAGCTATCAGAGGCTGGGAGCAGTATGAGAGGCCCAGACTCCCCAGAAGGTCCAAGATTTGCAGTTTTAGCTGGCCTAAAGAGAATATGTGGAAGAGGCAATGTCAGGCTTTCTGACTACAAGATCGCATCATGCTTCACTGTGTGTATATTTTACTAAAGTCATTTTATTTAAGGCAGCTGTTAGAACTAATTTGTGGTGGTCACAAAGTCAGCATTGCCATAATACGGAGGAGGAACACCGGCAGGTCCATGCTGTTCAGGAGGGGGTGTTGGTTGGTTACTGCTGGTGTGTGACTGCATCAGTTTGAGCTCTGACAGTGAGAGCTGCTAAAAGATTTGACAGTGTAGAGGTTTTTGTACTGCACAGCCAGATTTGAGAGGGTGTTATGTTGGAGTTCTATGCGTAGTGCACTATTAAATGAATTACTTGAGGCCAAGAACATGTTGGGTAATAAATTAACCATGTTAGCCATCTACTTCTAAGAACGTAAAAAATAAGGTGGCTTTTTCTATTCCTAGCATTTGTAGCAAATCAGTATTTACAGTTTTTGTGAGGGTTTGTGTTCTGTAAGGAATCTTTGGTACAGCTTTGCTGCTGTCAGTGGAAAGAGAAGTGGGTGCAGGACAGGAGAGGGGACCAGGAGCTGGCTGGCTGCTCTGCGAAGTGTGCTGGCAGCGTGGCGCAGCACTGCGGTGCCTGGGTGCAGGGTTCGTACCCGGTGCTGCTCCTGTTCTGTAGCGGCGTGTAACCATAACGATCGGGTTGTGCAGCTGCTTCATCCGCTTCTTAGCCACATCTAACCTCGGTGCGTTTCTCGCTCAGAGCTCTTTAACAGGAAATTTGTGCAAAGAGAACACACAATCATTTTTGTCTGTTGAGAGTGTCTGTATGTTTGCAAGCTACCTTAAGCATTATTATCTGAATTTTGAAAAATACCTCTCATGCCTGGCACTGACAGAACAGTGATAATTTGCTAGCAGCAGCCTTCCAAGAGCAGATCTGGTTAGCTATAGTATAGAGCTCTAGAAGTCCTATCTCCTGGGTCTGTTTTGTGTTCTGCCACTTGCTTTCTGTGATGTTAGGAAAACATTTAATTCCTGTTTATCTTAATCTTTTCAGTTTTTGAAAGATTGTTATCATGTTGATTCATCTTTTAAAAGTATTTTTAGTTCCTATCATTTAATGTTGATATCCATGCTACCTATGACATATGGAATTTGGATGATTACATCTTGGTGATAACGAAAATGTTTAGAGATTTTGTTATATGAAATGTAAAAGTTAAGATGCCCTGAAGTCATGTAGAAATACTGTGTAGCTATGCCAGTTCTCAGGCCTTTTCCCATAGGTTCCAGGTTTGCTGTTCTCTGTAGTACAAGACCATCAGCCATGCCAGGGAGGCAAGTTGATGTGCAAAATGCTCTTAACCTTTTTTTCCCCCCTTTTTCAGAGATGTGAAGCCTTCAACATTTTGTCCCTTTTGCTGAGTAACATATTTAGAAGCATTTAGATCTTCTTGCAATAAATAGATAAATCATCTAATGATTCATAATTTTGCTAAGTTTTTGAAATATGGAGAACTGTTTAAACCAGGCTAATGAATCTCCACTCTGCATTTCTTCCATTACTGACAAAAGAACATCGAGGAAAAATGAGTCTTGAACATAAGTAACAGGCTTCTTTTTTATATTTTATGTAACAGATGGGAACAGTTTGTTTGATTCAATGGCTGGTGGAATGCGTCTGATAGTTAGCTGCATTTCATCCTTCCTCATCCTCTCTTTGCTGCTCTTCATGGTCCACCGGCTACGCCAGAGGCGGAGAGAGCGCATAGAGTCTTTGATCGGAGCAAATTGTAAGTAGCCTGTACTTGTAACAAGTCTTGATCTGTAAACGTGTGTAGTGTAAATGTGTTTCAGGATGAAAAGAGCAGAAGAAATACAAATCTATGTGGAGAACATCAGTGGAAGTCTGGTTATAAATTCGAGTCAGTACTGTACCCAAATGTGGCTATGTACTGGCTGCCTGAATGGGTGACGATTTGTATGAGTTTTTTTTCTCTGAACCGCTCTTCATTTAAAGAAACAATGCTTATCTTGCACCTAATGCTTATTATTGATGAGTTGATGTGTGGAAGTGAGAAATGGCATTGTCTTGCTCATCTCTGCCTCTGTGTGTGTGTGTGTGTGTGTGTGTGTAGTTTCTTCAAACTAGAATAACGTTTTAGCCAATAATGGAGGAATACTTTTTTGTTTGTGGTCCAAATCTGAAATATCTTCTGTGTGTGAATGATGTCTTCAGTTTGAAGAGCTTAGATACAAATTTAGCTGTGGTGCAGGACTAACAGGCTGGGAGCAGCTGGCCTTGGGTATCATTGTGTAACTGCAGTGAGTTGACCTGTATAGGTTATTTAGGCTTTTCTAGGTATTCAGGAGGCATGAGTTCCTTAGCTGTGAAAAGTGGAAGGTGTTGAGATCTGCCTTAACCTGAAAAATAAAACGTGGGATAAACTCCTTTCTTTCTTTCTCTTCTCTTGAAACAGTGCACCATTTTAACTTGGGCCGCAGGATGCCTGGTTTTGATTATGGTCCTGATGGTTTTGGAACTGGCCTTACTCCACTGCATCTTTCAGATGATGGTGAAGGTGGAGCATTTCATTTCCATGATCCACCTCCACCCTATACTGCTTACAAGTATCCAGACATTCAACATCCAGATGACCCACCTCCTCCTTACGAGGCTTCTGTCAATCCAGACAGCATCCTTTGTTCCACTCCAGGTACGCAGGCAATAACTTCTCTTTTCCTCTTGTTTTTCATTTTTAGTTAGAGGGTAGATGATTTTTTTAAACTATAATCATTTAGTTTTAGTGATTGTGGTAGAAAAATATATTTCATAATACAAATCTCATATTCCTGTGATGGAAGAGTTGTTTGTTAAAAGTATCATTCAGCTTGTGTTCCCCCTCCCCCCCGTAAAGGTTGTTTGGATCACCTGAGTTAAAGGTAGAATCCATGCTGCAAGCAGCTTAACTCTTAGTCTTTACCGATTTTAAAATTTTACCTTGGATGGGTTACATAGTTTCCACCGTGCTGGTACCTTTTCTGGTCTTTTGGAGATAGGTCTGTAGAGATTGGTATTAAAGAATAGAATAAATGCCAAGTACAAGAGATTTTAAACAAAATATATCCAGCCTCTTCTCTACTCCCCACTCCCCCCCACCCACAGCCAAAAAAAATTGACCAAAAATACCACTTTTTAATGATTCACCCAGTGCTCTTCAGTTTTGCAGCTGCGATATTAGCATACTGTAGAACTCATTCCAATTTGGGATTTTTTAGCAGCGTAGCTCACAAGATAAGTAAGACACTTGCACTAATCAGTCTTATTTATATATATCAATGTTTTATTTTTGCTACATAATTTTCCTCCTTTGCAGTGTCATCTCTATGCGTTAATACAAAGATAGGAAAAACTTGGAGCTTCCAGAAACACAGATAGTGAATCTATTTGGGAATGTGAAATAATATATTTCACCTTCTGATTCTGCTTTTCTTCCTCCTTTCCAGATGGAGTTCTTTCTCAGACTGTGCAAAGCAGTCCTCCATCACTAGGAAACTGTGATGTATCCCAACAGCTTACAGAGGGATCGCTTCCTCCCTCAGTTGGTCCTTCTCCAGCGGAGCTGGAAGACTCTGCTGACAGCAGCACCTTTCTTGTCCCTCCTGACACACCGCTAAATGAAAACACACCGGCAGAAACTCTTACGGGCAGCCGTCACAGCCACTGTTCTCTCAATACCATTGTATAAAGGAATTAAAAGCCGCCTGCCGGTCAGAAATAGTTTTAGCAACTGTTTGCACAGACAAACACTAATCCATGGTTTGAACTTCAGAAGGAATCTCCACTTTTGTTTTTGAACACTGCTTTTATGTTCTATATTAGGATTGTGCCTCTTGTTTTTGGCTGTCGTTACTTGTTCACTAATCGGTTTGTCCTGTAAATATGGATTGTATAACTGCTCTCTTTTTTCCATTGGCTATGGAAAAGAATGCAGAGAATTCCTTTGACTTCTAAGGAGAGGAAAAGTATGGGTAGTGTTTTTTTTTTTTTTTTTCTCAAACTGAGAGGAAACAAAATCTACATCAGAAGAAGCTGCTTGGATTTGGCTGGATACCACTGGACCCAGGGAACAGACAATGGAAAAGGAGGGTGGGGGCAGTCATCGTTCAATCAGTTGCTTTCTCTCTCACTTCAGTGCTACACTTGGAAAACACAGAGAAGACTGAACTGCAGGGGAAGTGGCTAGGCATTTGTTCTACAGAGCAGGAACACCGAGGAGCTAAAACACATGCTACGAAGTAAGAGTTACACAGTACAAAACATTTGTGTGTTTTGAATCTGCCTTGCTGTTTCAAAACACTGGAGGGACTGGAGGATAAATGATCTACACAATGTGTGAGTTTATCTGTTTATGGAAGTGGGTACTAAGAAAACTAGGATTTGCAATTACAATTATTTGTTGTTGGTAGCTGCAAAATCTGGTGTCAGGTAAACTTCTGACCTATAAAGAAAATTGGGTCTGCGTAATGCTGGCATCCCTTCAGTAGAATCCTCCTATGTACCAGGTGGTACTTAAGGGAAGAGACAGGGAGCAGTTAACTTTGATTGACACAGTCTAACTTCTCTATATGAAGCCCCTGTTTGTTATAATCCCATAAGGAAGATTGAAGTGGTTTTCTTTGTAATCTAACTCCTTTACAGTGAACAGTTGCACAAAACTGGCCTGGATAAAAGACCATTGTTCTTGCTTTTCTTACCGCATGCTATATTTAGCATGTAAGTGTGTACCTTCCCTTCCATTTCACTTCTTTACAGTTTCTACAGATAGCATTTAAAAACACTGATCAACATACACTGTACATAATGTTTAATTGGACACTTGTTTCTTATCCTAATCCTATAAATGCCAACCCTATTCTAGGAATTCTCCCCACCCACATCCCAAACCATTTATCCAGGTCCTACAAGGGGTTATAATGAGGTTAGTGTACTTAAATCAATAAAGCAGTTTGCTTCACTGTGATATGTGATCTTCAATTTTCCCCTCAGATTGAACTCTTTAAGCTAATTTAACATTGCAAAAAGAGATTAATTCACTCCCTCACTAAACCCAAAGTCAAGCACTGTTGGTTTTGATAATGAGTGCAAAATAATCTTCACAGGTGATTTTAAATTTAAGTGGGATTTTAGTGTACAAATAATTTACCCCTCCTCTCCATCCTCCTCTTGCCTCTGCTTCTCATTGACTTACTGTAGCAGTCAGCAGATGAGATAAATTATAAGGAATATATAAAGAATGCCCCTTGTGAGTGTTCTTCTGTTACCTTATGAAGGGTACAAGCCTAGAGGGACAGGAAGAAAACACTGCATGGGGGTGTATATGTGAATTATTTTTCTAGTAATGATGAGAAATCGTACTTGTATAACAAATCCTAACCCACTATTGTGGTTTCCCAGTGCAGCTGACTTTTCCCTATTGAATATGCTGCTACTTTCTATTCTGTGTCTTGCCTATAGGCTTATACTGTACTTGAGGATTGGTCTTGACAATTCAACTCCTTTTGCACAGAAAACTGTGATTTTCATTATTGAGATCATATCTGGAGTCTTGACATTCAGACACTTGCTAACAATCTTAAAATTGGAGAGTGAATCACAGTTCTCGTGTGTGCTGCTGGCACGTGAGTAGGAGGAAGCACTGTTAGGAAGCCTCTCCGCCTGGAGTCGTACCACCACGGCACGTCCTGTTCTCTGGTTTGACTGGCTCTAATGCGAGCGGCACGAAATGAGAGAAGCAGTTCTCCACCCTGTGGGATGTTACCATCTCCTCCTCCTCTTGAGTTCAAGTCCTGGTCTAATGAAGTGGATGGATAGCAGTAGTGAGAACCATGCATACAAATTATCGAGCATTTCTGAAGTATGAAAATAAAGCGGGTTTTGTGCATTTTTGAGCACATTCATACGTTTTATACATTGTATGTACTGATTTTTCTTTAGTTTTATAGGTACGAATGCGTGTGCGCGTGTGTGTGTGTGTGTGTCTCTGGGTGGCGATATATATATAAATATATATATACTGTAGACGGTACCCTTTGTGCTGCGTCCAGCTAGGTGAAGCTAAGCACTGGGATATAAACTAGGCTCTTAGGGTTAATACTTCTCTAAAGCTGGCTACACTCTGTTGTAGGGCAGGATGTGATAGTGTACGCTTAAGTAGGATGCAAAGTCTATCCTACAATCTGTTCCTGAAAATATTTTGTTAGCAGTGCAAAATAGAAAACTTCTAATTCCTTTTGAAGCCAGATGGAACATTCATTCTCTGTAGTATCCTAGCGCAATAACAAAAGGCCTTTTGGCTTGGTTTAGTCTCTGAAGCTGTGTTTTGTGGTTGAGGTGAACAGATACCTTACCTCACACATCTCATAACACTGCGGGAATCTGTTCAATAGTTTTTTATTTTAGTTTTGGTTCTGTGGTGAATTTATTGAAAATAAGCTCTGTTACAGTTTGTAACTTCATGATGGCCCCTGGCTGTAGTTGTTCCAAATGTGGGCTTCTTTGTAGAAGCCTCAGTGTAATATTTTTCCTCTAGCTTCTGAGCCTTTCCCATTTATATGTTGGCACAAAGGCTGCAACTTTCTCTCTTTTTCCCTATCCTTCTTCATCTTAACTGTAAACAAGGGAGATTTTGCCTTGAACAGAGCAGCTCACTAAGTACAGTTCTTGTTTACCTCTCGGTGAGCTTTTAATTTGGCAATAAAATTGTCATTTTTTTCCCCCATTTTAACGTAGCTTTTTCACATTGAGTATTCTCTCTCAGAGTAAGAGCCTCTGTAGCAGAAAATGTCACAACTGCTAAGACTTCTGGACCAACTGGGGAAGGGTTAGTTTTCTTGACAGCAGTTGACTCCTCAGCAAAACTTCCTTGCCCTTGGCAAGGTGACTGGAATGTACTTTGTTCTGAGCACCAATTAGAGGTTGAAGATTGATGCTTGCCTGAGGAAGACCTTACTGTTTTGATTGCCATTAGATTGATGAGACCTTTGGTGTTATTTTGTGCATTGATTTTTTTTTTTTTTCCCCACCACCTTTCACTTCTCTGGATGTTTTTCTTATCTACTGGTGCAGATACAACAGATCTGCAGATGCATCAGATCTACTCCAGATACAACAGGGGAGGTTCCATTACCTTATCATTCCTAGCGGCACGAATGAGCAAAGAGGGCACTTCTCTTTGAATGCTCCTGACCACAGTCAATTTTGTCAGGTTTCAGTACTCTGTTCTGTGCAGGGCTCGCAAGTCCCATTGTGGCCTCTAACAAAACCGTTCCTCAGTTTCCCCTTCCTTACTACGTACTGTGGTGCCATATTGAGGTCTCTGCTGTTCCTTCAGGAACAGTCATAGATATTCACTTGTATCGATGTTATCAGTGATACATGTACACAGTCTCACAGCAGCCTCTCATTTTTTTTACTAGGTGAGTTGTAGAATATTGTAATGTTAGAAAGATGGTGGGTTTAATTCTATGCTAGAAGATCAAAATTGTCATTCAGATGTACAAAGAACTTGTCTGCATAATGTTTGGTCGTGTCTAGTTTTGAGTCTCAGACGATTTCTTTATCCATTTGTGACAGGACGCTGATCAAGAAGAAAAATGAAGTAGGTGAAAGATTTTTCTGAAGGCTTAATCTTACAGTCTGTGCTCAGGCAGCGTTCCTAGTGGTCCCTGGGCTCTGCCTGAGCCGGTGGTACAGGGTTGGCCAATTCATGCGTCTGTGAAGTTTCACGTGGGGAGAAATTGTTTTTGTGACCAGTAACTTACCATTCTTTTCCCATCTAATGTTAAGTGAATTTGAAGCTGTTTTAAAAAACTGTTTTTTATCTTTCAGAGGTGACTTTTCAGTGGTAAAGCCCTTAAGTTTTGATGTTTTCTCATACGATCCATAACATCTCTTCTTTTTTTCAGTTGCTGAAACATTTTTTTTCTCTCTACTTAGCTAAGGAACATGAAATATACAGAAATTTCTTTTAAATATCCCTTGCAAGTTGGGAACTGGACCCTAAAATTAGAGCAGATCAGTGTAGAGGAGGCAAATCAATCAAAGTTCATACATTCTGCTTCCACCATTACCCAGTTCCATATGAAATCTGTGTTTCTTTGGAATAAAGGCATTCAGTGGTGAGGATCTGCTTCCCCTAACAATATTCTGCATTAGCTGCCTGCTACGGTACGACATAGCTTTAATTTTCCAGTATTGTGCACCTTGAACGTTGAGTGGGTTGGAGCTGATGCCAGCAGAGATGCTGCACTTGCAGCCTGCGTGCATGGCCATGCTGCACTGTAATCTGAATGTCAGACTTGTGTATGCCTGGGAGGCTGAGCGAGAGAATGAGACACTGCTTTTTACCTTCTCTTGGAAAATAATTTTAGCCAACGCTGCATTTGCAGGCTTCTCCTGTGTAGTTGGTTTGTGACTGGATTTAACTGTGGCGGTGTATAAAAGATTTTGATATTCTGTGAAATACCATGTAGAATTTAAATTTGATACTATAATAATTCAGTCCCCGTGACACTGTTTTTTGTTTTAACGTCTTTCTTTGGGGTTGGCACTAATCTTTCTTTTTCTCAAGATGCTGTGAGAAACATTTCATCCAAATGCCAAATAAATTGTGTTCTGTAAGACAAATGGTCTGTTTCAGTGTCTACTGATTTTTTTTTTTTTTTTTTTGCATTGATGTGGTTCTTCAGCATTGCAAAGGAAAGTCATGTTGAACTGCGCTTCTGGACTGTGCTCTTCCAAAAGATCAGTAATGCATTTAGCTTCAAACAGGGTGGCTGTAGAAGTGCCTTTGTGTACAAATACTGGCACAATTTACCTACATTAATGTCACTTTCTTAAAGTCTTAAAGTCTCACGAAGGTGAAGTGCAGCCCCTTCCTGCTGCCCTCATGGAGCTCCTGCGAGCCTGGCGGAGGAGCAGAATTGGGGCAGGAGCTGCACGAGGCAGCGGGAGGTGGGAGCAGGAGCTGAGCCGGGCAGCTCGCCCCAGCCTGTGCAGAGCAGCGGGGCTCTGGGGCAGGACTCGGTGCCTCATCCTGCCCGGGGCCTGGCGCAACCAGCGGGGACAACGGCTGCGTGCCCAGGGCCAGTAGTGCCGGTTGTCAGCACTGACCCAGCGCTGCCTCCGCGGGCTCAACGGGTGCTGAGGAAGTTGTGTGCTGCTGGTGGAAAGGCCTGATGAGAAATCCGGCTGTCCCGACCTCGAGCTCTCCCAAAGTGCGGGTTTTTCATCAAGTTTCTAGAGGAGAGTTTGGGGTGCTGCACCCGTTCCTTGCTTGTGGCTGTGCCCCATGCCTGGCACGGCTGGAGGGAGGGCTCCGGGCAGGCAGGAGAAGCTCTGGGGGACGGCGGAGAAGCTTTGGGGGGACCGGGCGAGAGCTTTTGCGTGGCTGGCGGGCGGCGGTGCGCGCGTGGGCAGCAGGGGGCAGGAGCGAGCCGCGGGCCCCGCATCGCGCTGCGGCTGCCGGGGCTGGAGGGCCCCGAGCCCGGGGTGCAGCGCAGCGGGAATGCCCGTGGCCAAACTCCTTCACGGAGCTGGCTGCCAGCGGGGGTGCACCCCCGGCTCTCGTTAAGCAGCCGTGCTGGTGTAGCAAGGCGAGCTGACAGCTGCAGCGCACCCCGTGAGCTGCAGGCCCCGGCCCCTCCTGTGGCGCGCTTGGCCACGCTGGAGGCTCCTTGGGCGCATGGTCCAGCCCTGGCCAAGGGGGCAGCTGCCCTGGCTCCGGGCTGGGAGCTGAGCTCATAGAAACGCGGTTCTTGAGCGAGCTGCCGGGCTGCTGGGAGTCCTGCGGGATGCGCCGGGCTGTGCCCGAGCTCTGCCGGTGGCCGCAGGATGCGCTCATTGCTGAACGCCGTCCAGCGCGCGGTGTCACTGCTGCTGCCACCATGCCACCCCTTCCCTCTCCCTGTCCCCTGCCCGCAGAGCTGCTCCTGCTGCGGGAGGGCCGGGCACAGGGCGATGGGAGGCGCGGTGTCGTTCACTGCTGGTGCCATAGGGAGACAAAGCGCTCGGCCCCGGGGTGCCCAGTAGCTGCGTGGGGGCCGCATGCTGGCAGCAGCCCCCCCTTGGGTACCAGGCAGTGCAGGGGGTGATGGGGCTGCACACAGCTGCTGCCCACACTGCCGCCTTTGTGCGGGCACCAGGCGCCTGCTGCGCTCCCTGCCCTGGCTCTCTGGCCACACCGGCTTGCTGCAGAGAGCAAATCAAAGTCAGGAGTGCTCAGGGTATTTATTCTGCTTGGACTTCATCTCCCTGCTGCTCTGGATACCCACAACCCTTCACGCGCCCATCCCTGGGCTGTCTGAACCAAGCAGCACCGTGCTGCTCCAGTCCTTGTCGCTGTCCCGGTCACCCCAGGTCCCCAGGCTGGGCTTGGCGCAGGATTCGCCTCCGGGAGCTGCTCTTGGCACTGCCGCGCGTGCTGGTGCAGCGCTCGCTGACGGTGCATGTGGCGGGGGTTCCCAGCAGGGTGGCACCATGCCCACGTCTGATCGATGGCTGCAGCTTCAGTACCTATTTTTATTTTTCATCAAGTCTTTTTTTTTTTCCCCCTATAATGGCTCTTGCCCTTCGCGCTGGTGTGCACGCATGCCTGCAGGAGCTCACCTCCTCCTGGCTCCTTCGCAGCGGGAAGATGGACGCGGTTTCTCCGTGGGGACAGCGCGGAGCTGCAGGGCTCGGCTCTGAGCTCCCCACCGCCGTCGCAGCAGCAGCAGCAGCAGCAGCAGGCCGGGAAGCACAGAGCAGCTCCTTGAAGGTTTGATCTGGTTCCTATAGAAACTGGAGGCTGCTCCAGCCTGGTGCAGCGGGAGGGCAACCGGCACGGGTGGGAGCAGGTACGGCCCCCTCCTGCAGGGCCTTTGTGGGACAGGGGACTCGTCCCTGCTGGGCACCGGTTGGGCATCCTCGCGTGGTGCTCCTGGCCATGCATCCTCTGCGGTAACATCTCTGCTCCTGCCTTCCTTGCCAGAAATAACCACCGGAGAAACTCCATGTCCCAGGAGGCACCTGTGCCCTGGCAAACGCCCTGGGGTGGGGAATAGCCCTGGGCTCACCCGGCGGTGTGGATGCACAGAGGGGAGGGGGCGTGCAGGGCTGCCACCCCCTGCTGCGGGCACGGCGACCACCAGGGGCAGGGGGACATTGGGCATAGTGGCTCCACCTGGGTGTGTGACCCGCAGGGGGACAAACGTGCCCCGTGGAGGCAAGCCGGGCCCTTTGCGTTGTCCCTGTAGCGAGTGGCAGCCGCAGCTGAGCCGCAGCGCGTCCCCGGCCAAGCCGCCAGCAGGACGCTTGTTCCTGCGGCCCTTGTGCCGGTGCCGGGGTTTATTTATCCTGGCAGCAGCACCGAGCTCTGAGCCAGGGCGAGTACCTGCGAGGGGAGATGAGGGATGAGCCCTGTGGCCTCCTTTTTCACTGCTGCCTGAAGAAAGCAGGGATATTTTAGGATAATGTGACAACACCACAATCCTGCATGTTCGCCCTCCCTTCCTACCTACCCTGTGCAGGGGAATAACTCTTCTGTTGGGATAACAGCTCCCCTGGGACGTGCCCCCCCCCCGGGCAGCACCCTGGGGGTGTTCTGGGGGCACAGGCTGTGAGGTGCTGCCTCCATGGCCCCACTTGGGAAAGCAGTGACTTCCCAAACCAGACCCAGCCAAGGGATCGTGGGGATTTGGACCACAGGTCCCCATGGCACTGCCCGGCCCCAGCTCCTGCCCTGAGCCCCCAGCATGGGGGAGTGCCACAGGCACACAGGCAGGTCCTGGGGGGGGTTCCAGAGCCACGCTGGGGGTGAAGGCTGTTGCACGCTTCCTTGCACGAGCGTGTGCGTGCAAGGAGTGGAGAGGGGATGGGGCGGCCCCAGCCTGCTCTGCCCATGGTCCTGCAGGAGCCTGTCCATGTCCCCGTGCAGGGCTGGGGGCGCAGCAGGGATGCTGCAAACCCCTGCTTTAGGGATAGAGAGCAGGACCGTGCCTGCTGCCCCCCTGCCACTCCCTCGGCCCCGAGGAGGGGAGCGGGCCGGGCAGCTCGGTGCGGCCCTAGGGCTTTGGGAAGCTGCCGCTACCCCGCTGCTCCTGGCTGCCCACGCGTGCCAGCCCGGGCAGGGGCCTGGCACTGCGCACAGGGGCTGGCTGGGGGCCGGGCGCTCCCCACTCCCTCCTAGCAGGCGAGGAGTTAAAAACTCAGCCCTTGTGATGAATATTTAACAGCAGTGCTCAGGCTGGAGCTGAGGATTTCTCCGGGGCTGGCAGTGCTGCATCCCGCCCCAGCCCTGCCGCCCGCCTGGGCGCACTGCGGAGGAGGACGGGGCGTCGCGGTGGGGCGGCCGGCACAGCCCCGCTGCCGGCATGGGGCCTCAGGGGCTGGGGATAACTTTTGTGACTTTGCCTCTTGTCATCCGAGCGGCCGCGGGAGGTGAGATGCGCTGCCTGCCTGCTGCTCTGGTGCTGCCTGGGGTGGCCGGAGGGATGGGCGTGGGGTGCGGGTGGCTGGGGGTGGCAGGGTGCTGGGCCGGGGTGCGCTGGTGCCCGCAGTTTATTCCCTTTCCACCTGTCGGGGAGGGGACACAGGCCCAGAGCACTCAGGACTGGGGGACCTGGTCCAGCCCAGGAGCTGTCTCCTGCCCCCTCCCCACGGGATGTCCCTGTCCCTGCTTTGCCCCTGTGGGGAGCCGCCGGGTGGGTGCCCCTTGGGTCAGGTGGGCATTCAGGCACTTGGGATTTGGGCTTCAGCCCCTCTGCCCCATGCAACCCAGGGAACGTCAGCGAGGGTGAAACCTCCGAGGGAGCCGGGGCTGCTGTCCTGGGGCTGGGGCATGCAGGTGCTCAGTTTTTGGGCCAGGCTGGCCGCAGCAAGCGCTCATCCGGCTCGTGCCAGGGGATGCTCGTGGCTGAGCGAGGGCAGCATGCTGCGGCTGTGAGGGCCCCCAAGGAGCCCAGTTCCCACTGGATGGGGAGGAAAGCCCAAGGTCCCTGCCCTGGGGACAGTCTGAGTCCCGGACCATCCTGCTCCCAACCCTCTGGGGCTGCTGCCTCTCGTAGCAGCACAGCAAGGGTTTGGATGCGGGGCTGCAGGCCGGGGCTGCCAGCGGCACAGGTGGCACAGGCAGGGCTGCCTGCGTCCCACTGGCCCGCGGCTGGCACAAGAGCAGGGTAGCGCCAGGGGACAAGGCTGGGGGCTGCGCTCTGTGCCACTGCTCCCCCGGCCAGAGCATCTGCAGCTGGTCCCTTGGGCTGTGGTGCATGTGGGCTGTGGTGCCGGGGGGGCTGCACTCCCATGCAGGGGTTTGGGGCAGGTCGGTGGGACTGCGAGGGGCGCAAAGCCCATGCTCTGGCTCCCCCGGTGTCCCTGCTTCCCTGCTGCAGCGAAGCCAGGCGTGCAGCGAGCCGTCCCCGCGCTGCCTGCCTCCGAGAGCGGAGCGGCCCCCGAGTGCTGACAGCAGCGCTGGTGGGAGGGAAACGGCTTCGGATGAGGATGCTCTGGGCGACGGGACGAGTGTTGTCCCTGTGGCGTGGGTGCAGACCTGCCCACGGCCACCCCTGCGTGCCGCAGCCACCTCCTGCTGCCGGACCAGCACCAAGGATGCCGCAGCCCCCTCCGGCTGCATCCCCCCTTGGGCCGGGGGTGCTGGGCAGGTTGGGGCTTGGCCACCCCCGGGGGGCTGAACCAAGCCGCACAGAGCTGCCCAGGCAGGCGGAGGGTGCAGGTGGCTAAGGGGGTTTTCTCTGCAACAAGAGGGGTTTTGGGGAGTGGGTGCCTCCATGGCCCCCCTGACCTGTGCTCTCTCCTGCAGGGCAGTGGTGCTACGACTCACAGGACCCCAAGTGCGGTGAGTAGGGTCGGTCCCAGTACAAGGGCACAGCCCCGTTTCAGTGCCCTCCCTGCCTCGTGCCGGGGAGAGGCACCTGCCCTTGGTGCGCCTGGGGGCACTTTGTCTGGAAACAAGCAAATTGCTTGTAAAAGGTTAATTAAGGATCAAGGAGCATTTAATCAGCTGTTACAGCCCAACTGCTTTATAGCCCTTGGGTGCAATTGCACCGTGCCCAGCCACTGTGGCAGGTCGGCCGTGACCGGAGAGCACGAGCGGTTGGGCTCCACTTATTGCTGCCCGGCAGAGACTTGACTTAGCAGCAATTAAACCAAACCGGGGCAGCAGCCAGGGCTGGTTTTGGCTGAGGAGCGGGGCTGGCGGGGGGCGGCCGGGGCAGCACAAAGCCGGCCACATGCCCGCGGCAGGGCCGTAGGAACCATCCGTTAATGAAGGCAGCGGGTAATGGGGAGCCTGCGGGGTGGGCAGTTCAGGGGGGCTGCAGCTCCCTGGGTTTCCAGGCAAAAACCTTAGAGTAATGAGGAGAGAAGGGAAGGAGACGGTGCAGGGAGTGTGGGGCCAGCTGGGGACCAGGCCACCCTTGTCCTAATGTCCCCCCGGCGGTGGCGGTGGCACTGTGGGTGCCCACATGGCCATGCTCCTCTGCAGGCCCCAGCCACTGGAAGGAGCTGAAGGCCACGTGCGGCGGCAACAAGCAGTCCCCGGTTAACATCGACAGGCGCCGGCTGCAGAGGGACAGTGGGCTTGGGGACATCGTCTTCGAGGGCTATGACCAGGCCCCCCCGGGCAAGTGGAGGCTGGTGAACGACGGGCACACGGGTGGGTGCTCTGCCCCCCGGGCTGGGGCTCAGCTCCCCACCGCTGCTGCAGCTCTCTGCTGTCCCCATGGGGCTGCCCCGCGGCCACCAGCCCCGTCCCTCTCCCGTCCCTTGCAGTGATGCTGAGCCTGGAGAGCGAGCCGGCCTCCGAGCATATCGCCATCAGCGGCGGGGGCCTCCCCGGCCGGTACCGTGCGCTGCAGCTCCACTTCCACTGGGGCAGCCCGGCCGGGAACGGCTCCGAGCACACCCTGGATGGGCACCAGCTCCCCATGGAGGTAGGCAAGAAGCAGCACCCGGCACACGCTGGGTGGCCCAGGTCCTCAGTGTGATGGAAAATCACGGTGCTACTGCGTCCCTGCTGGGCAGCCGAGCTCGGGGCGCCGTGCCAGCTGTGCTGGGTGGGATGTGGTGGTGTGGATGCTGGCTGAGGGGACGCGCTTCCCCCTGCTCCGAGCGTGGTGACACAGCCGTGGTGACGGTAGCCGGTGGGGCTGGTGGGCCCCCACCCCACAGGGACTGCATTGAGGAGGTGAGGGAGGGCAGGCATGAGTGTGGCTCCACCGGGTGCTTTGGGATCCTTTTGGATGAGCGCAGCTCTGCACCTGTGAAATATTTATTGTCAGAGCAGTGCAAAACTGACTCACTGCAGCTGGAGCAGATGCTCTGGCACATGGGGGCTGTGCACCCCCTTTCCCACCTCTCCACCTGGGTACCCACCCTCAGCCCCTCTGTGTTTCCCCAGCTGCACATCGTCCACATCAACGTCAAGTACCGCACCCTGGGGGAGGCCAAGGGGCACCCGAGCGGGCTGGCTGTCCTGGGCTGCTTCTTCCAGGTAGGCTGGCCGGGTTGGTGCCTTCCAGCACCCGGGGGTTTGAGCGGGGCACCGCTGTGGTCTGACCCGGGGAGGATGCGTCCCTGGAGGACCTGTCTGCGCTCCCAACGGCTCCTTGGGAAATGTGGCTCCAGGAAATCCTCATGGGAACAGGCTGGTCCTGGTGGCACAGGGGGAGGATTTGTGAGGCTGCTGCAAGGGTGCAAGGAGGGACCAGGGCAGTGGCTGCATGTCTGCCCCTTCTCAGCAACTCAAAGACCTGCATTTTGCCCCAGAACAGGCTTATAATTATTGAGTTGTTGATGCCCTGCAGCCAGGAAGGCTGCTCTGAGGCCAGGAGGTGCCTGTGAGCCCCGAGATGAGAGGCTGAGAGCCCACCCAGCATTGTGCACAGTGGGGACCCTGCTGCAAACTCATCTGCCCCACCACCAGGCTATGGGATGGGGCTCTGCCCCCCTCAGCTGCTTGCTCTCACCCCCGCAGGTCTCCGAAGCCCCAAACTCCAACTACAACACCATCGTCAGGGGCCTGAGGAACATCTCGCACACCGGTGAGGCATCCTTGGGCAACCGGGGTGGGCTGGGGGCAGCGGGCGGGTTGGGGGCAGTGGATGGGGGTGGCCCCGCTGCCCCCTGCCCTGGCACGGACTGAGTGGCCGCATCTTGCCACGCAGGGCAGTCTGTGGACCTGGCCTCCACCTTCCGCCTGGGCACGCTGCTGCCACACGCCAGCCGGCTCTCCAGGTACTACCGCTACCAGGGCTCCCTGACCACCCCCGACTGCAGCGAGGCCGTTGTCTGGACCGTGTTCGAGGAGCCCGTGGACATCGGCTGGGCACAGGTAACGTGATCAGCCCTGCTGCGGTCACTGCTGTGGGGCCAAAGCTGTGCCGTGAGCATCCCCAGTCCTCGTGCGTTTCCTTACACCTAGCGATAGCACGGGAAAAGCAAAGGGGACGTGTGTTCCTGGGGCACCGGGCTGAAATGCGGGGATGGGANTGTGCTTCCTGCACCGTCAGCAGTGGGGCAGCACGAAGCGCGGCTCCAGCACCCGAGCACGGGCAGCCGCTGCGGCAGAGCCGTGTGCCGCCTGTCGGAGGGAGGCACCCAGCTCCCGCTTGCCGCCGCCGCCAGGGCAGCCTTTGCATCCGTGCCTCACTTGGCCCCGTGCTCGAGCCACGTGTGCCCCAGGGCCGGGGTGCCTGGTGGCCGGGGTGCCCGGTGGCACGTCTCGCCAGCCCGTGCCTCTTCCCCCGGCAGCTGCGGGCCTTCGTCAACACCGTCTACTTCCCGGCCTCCGGCCCCGCGCTCCTGAAGATGACCAACAACTTCCGCCCGCCGCAGCCGCTCCGCAGCCGCAAGGTCTTCGCCTCCAGGGACGCCACGGCCAGCCGGGGCTGCCCCCGCCGCCTCCTCTCCCCCCTGCTCCTGCTGCCCCTGCTCGGCCCCTTCTCGCCATCCCCGTAGGGTCCGGCCCCCCCGCTGCCTCCCGGCCCCCAGCCTCTCGCCCGTATTTGCACGGCGGCGAGGCGATGCCTGATTCACGGGTAATGGGGAAAACAGCAAAAAGGCACGTCAGGTCAGGGTGCTGCGGCCCTGGCTGGTGGGGACGTGGGGCTCGGCCAACCCGCTGCTGGGCTATGGGGGCTGTCGGGGCCGGAATAAAGGCGAGCTCCTGGCCCTGTGGCTGCGGGTCACTGCCTCTGGCTCCATGTCCTTTCGGCAGTGCTGGCACCGGGTACCCAGTGTGGGGGACAAGTGGGGAGCTGGGGGCTGCGGGCTGGGGCCGGGACAGCACCGTGGTGGTGCATGGCCCTCCCAGGAGCCGCAGAGGCCGAATCCTGGCCCAGCACGTGTCCCTGTGGTCGCTGTGAGTGCAGACACGGCCACGTTGCCTTCCCCCGCGTCCTGCCATGGGGACGTGGCACATCTCAGCCCCGCGGGGCGCAGCCCGGGGAATTTGCGGCCCTTTCCCAGCAGCTAATTTTAGGCTGGCAGAAACAGCTGCAGCTGCACCCGCACTGCCCGGCCCCGTGTCTCGGGGCAGAGCCACACTGAGGGGTGGCTCATCGTTCATGTGCCGAAGCTCTTCCTAAGTTATGGAAGTAAGAGCACACGTCCTTGGCCAGCAGCAGAGTGGGGCCGGTTGGGCTTTTCTTCATTTCTAGGGGAAACCAGTGCCGCAGCACTGAGCAGGGCCAGCCAGGGCAGGGGTGTGGGTGCGCTGCACTTCCAGGGAGCCCAGGCGACCCCCAGTGTGTCTGTGGCCCCCGCAGCCACTGCCCGAGCTTGGCTCCCTCGGGACAGCCCCTCGGCGAGGGCCATGGCGGGGCTGATGGGAACCCCTGGCAGGTTCTTGGGGGGCTGCAGCACCCATGGGTGCAGGAAGGTGCCTGAGCATCACCCACGTGTGGGCCTTGGGCTCCCAATGAAGCTCCCAGAGGGGAAGAGGCATCTCCAGCAGGCGGCCCAGATGTTGTCCAGCAATGATCCTGTGCACCTGCTGCAGACCAGAGCAGGGGCTGAGCCCCCCCAAACGCAGGCTGAGCCCTGCAGAGAGCTGGGTCTGGCCTGAGTCCCACAGGGAGGAGCAGCCCCGGCTGCGGCCTGCGGGACCCCGGGGTGCCAGCAGGCCCCAGTGGGTGCTGACGCCGCACCCGCATGGCTCCACTCGGTTGTTGTGGCCGAGCCCCGGCTCTCGCCGCTCGGGAGTGGTGGCCATGCTCGGGGATGTGAGCGCTGACCTGCTGGTGGCCTGTGGCTCTGGGGGACCAGTCCCTGCGGCCACGGTGGCACCGGGTGGCACTGGGGAGCGAGGCACAAAGCCCTCCAATCACATGGGACACCTTCAGCAATTTCGCTGCATCCACGGCTCAGCCTCAGTGTGCAAACGTGGCTGTAGGATGGATGCTTTCGTGGCCTTTGCAGCACGGTTTTAGACTCACAGAATGGTTTGGGCTGGAAGGGACCTCGAAGCCCACCTGGTCCCAGTCCCCGGCCGGGGACACGACCCCTCCCACCACACCAGGCTGCCCAGGGCCCCATCCAGCCCGGCCTGGGGCACTTCAGGCATGGGGCAGACATCCCTGGGCAGCCTGTGCCAGAGCCTCACCGCCTCTGAGTGAAGAATTCCTTCCTTATAGCTAACCTAAACCCACCCTCTCATAGTTTAAAGCCATCACCCCTTGTCTTATCACTACACGTTGCAGCATTTGAGGTATTAGAGGGGTTTCTATGAGCTGCTGCATTGCACGTGCCCCCAGTGCCCTGCAGTGAAATGAGACCAGCGCCTGCTCTGGAGTCGGGGGGCAGAGGCTATTTGCCCCCCATCTTCCCAAGTCCTGGCCACCAACACTGGGGAGCTGCCTGGAAACCTCCTCACTGAGCCATTGCCAAAATGGGGCCAAAAATCAGCTTTTCCTGTTCATGACCCCGCTGGCTGCCATGCCAGGCAGCGGCGCTCGCGGCACTGTGTGCTGGAAAGTTTGTGCCGAGGAAGCCGAGCGTGCCGGGGCCGTGGCTATTCCTGGCCACCAGCTGGTGTTTGGCCAAAGTGGCAGCGTGTTTTCGGCCGGGATGTAATTTTTAGCAAGACAAACTGCTGCCCCCCAGCCCCGTAGCTGCGGTCAGCACATCTGGCCCGGGGGGAGCGCGGCCTCAGCTGTGGGGCTGCCGAAGTGCAGCGGCACCCGCACACGAGGGCTGGCCCGCGCTGCCCCTCCAGAAATGCCAAAAAACATGGCAGAAACACTTAAAGCCCACACTCGGCCCAGCAAGGCTGCAGAGGGATGGGGAAAGGCCATCTGTCTGTCTGGGGATGGGGTGTGCTCAGAGCACGGTGGCTCGTGGCAGGGGCAGCGCTGGCCGGGGTGCAGGATCTGGCCCTGGGGTGCAGGATCCGGCCCTGGGGTGCAGGCCACGTCCCCACCACCTCCCGCGGGTCCCCCCACGTGCACGATGGGGACGCGGCAGCCAGCAGAGCACATCGCCCAGCCCTGCCACTGCCCGTCCCCGGCACCATGGCTGCTCCCGATGTTTCTCAACAGCAGCACAAACCCAGTCGTGCAGTCTTAAGCGGGGACGAAGCTTAACTCATGTTCATTTTTCAAGACAAGCCCTGTGGTAAGATGGCTTTGCTGGCACACCTGCATCGGGAAACGCGGCTTTTTACAGTAAACGCCGTCAGAAAACAAGTGTTTGCTTCCTTTCCCGAGCAGGTGCGTAGCTCTGTTGAGAGTTTTATTTTATTAATGTGCTAAACTTGAGATGATAAATATTTTTAAGCAGCTCAAAGGTGTTTATTTTTGAGTTGGTTCAGCTTGTTTACAACCTGTTGACAAGCCCCGGTGTTTCTATTTGGTGCTGTTTACCTCCACGCAGGCTGTGTACGTGTTTCCAGATAAACACCATCCCTGCCGGTGGGGCCGCTCAGGCTGCCCAGCTGCGCAGCGGGCGGTTGCTGTTTTGCCACTGCCATGCAAATATTCTCCTCTTTGCAAGTGGGCGATTTCGGTCAGGTGGTGCTTGCAGCTGAGCCTGCCTGAAGCATTTATTAATTTCATTTAATTCCCTTTTAATTGTGGCATGATGGGTGCTGCGCGGTCTCCGCGCTGCCTGCAGCCAAGGCTCTGCTGCAGGGGGAACACCCATAACTGTATTTCATTTCCCACATTCAGGGAAAACTGCTCCATGTTTTGGGAACCTCGAGTCTGCCACGCGCACTTCACTGCAGGTCGCAGTGGCGCGGACAAGCTCAGCCAGGACGCTGCCTGGAAGCAGGCAGGAATTACTGGGTTAATTCAGTCCGTCAGCAAGGATTTGGGGTGACCCAGTGGTGGGGTGGGAACGGTGCCGCAGCCTGGGGGCCCTGTGCGCACCGGCATCGCTTGGTGGGGCAGGATGCGTACGTGTGCGTGTGTGTGCACGTGTGCGTGCACGTGCAGCACTGGGCCACCCTGTGCCATGCGCCCAGGCCGGGGCTCCCACCCTGGCACGGTGCTGCTGTCCCCAGGCAGCAGCAAAGCTTGACCCAGCAAAGGCCGACTCGGCTTGGCCCGAGGCGCGCGGCGCTGCGGCCGGTTGGCGCGGCGCTCGCTCTGCTTCACACGTCAGCGCTCGCTGGAGGCCGTTTCGCTTCCTTTTTTCAGCCAGCTCGGGCCCCTCAGCTCGAGTTTCTGATTGGAGACCGGGGAGTAAATTTAGCTCGGGGATGCCCCGCACGCACAGCTGCACGGTGGGGCCGGGGGGGCGTGGGGCCCCGTGCACCCCGCGGCTGGAGACACTGCCCCGCGCCTTCCTGGAAGAGCCAGGGGGGCCGTGTGGCCCCCAGGGCCTTGCGCTCGCCCTCTCCCCCAAGCCGAGCTGCCCCCTCTGCCCGCTCCCACCGGCCAGCCGGGGCTATTCTGGGTGCCCAGCTCTTGCTTTCGAGTTTCAGCCCTGCTGCCTGCAGGAAGCCCCGCTATTCGCGTGGCTCGCAGCTGCTGAGACGGGGCTGGGGACTCCCCTGCCCTGATGCGCCCCGGCCCCGCTGCTGCTGCTGCTGCACCGTGGGCACCCGTCTCGCTGCGCCCCGACCCTTAGAGCCCCCGCGTTGCTGTGCCCTGACCCGCAGAGCCCCCATGTTGCTGTGCCCCGACCTGCAGGCACCGGCTGCAGTATCTGAGGTGATGGGTGGGAAATTAGAGCACACCCCGGCTGGCTGGGGGCACAAACGTGGGTCCCCGTGGAGGGGATCTGGCCTGGGTGTGTTTTGGTAGAGAGAAACCACCAGCATTTATCAGACCCCCAGAGCCCCTTCTGAGCCGGCACCACAAGCCCCGGCCCAGGCGCGCAGCCCCCTGTGCGATGCAGACTCCGCGGTGGCACCGGCTGCTTCCATCTGCAGCTAATTAAAGCCTTCCTGAAGCATGTCATTTACTAAATTAGGTCCCTCTCGATTTGAAATTAATGGCAAGCCGGGAGAAAAACGCGACTGTTTAAAATTTCACCAAAGGACACCGCAGAGCGAGAGCGAGAGCTGCAGCTGGGTGCGGAGCCCTGGGGTTGTTTTCCATCAGCACGTTTGCATGTTAGAAATCCCACCATAGCAGCCGGGGGGTCATCCAGGGCTGGAGCCCCGCTGAGGTCCCGTTATGGGTGTGAACCGGCCCTGCTGCGGGAGGCAGGAGAGCACCGGGGCCGGGGGCACGGTGCTGTGATGTATAATTCAGCACGCATTCCTCAGTGGGTTGTTGCTTACGGAAATGGTTTAGCAAAATCTTTTAATCAATAATTAGTGAGGTTCCCCCCCAGAGTCTGAGCTGCGAAGCCGGAGCCCAGCTCGCAGCTGGGAGCTTTCCAAAGCGGGGCCCCTGAGAAGCCCCTGCCCAGTGCCGGGCTTCCCACAACCCAGTGATGTTTTCCAGCCCGAGCCGCTGCCTCAGGGCGCGATTTGCCAAATCCACCGCTGAGCGCTAAGCACTGATCGCCTTCAGCTTCCCGAGTGGGGAAAGAAAACAAAAGCCACCTTCCCTGCACCGATCTTGGTGCTCATGTCACTCCTGCTGGGCAGCCTGCGGCAGTTTGCCCCAGGGCTCAGCTTTGTGGCCATGGCCAGAGGGCAGCAATTTGGGCACGGGGACATGGGGACGGCATGGACCTGCATGGCAGGGAGCCACTGCCCGAGAGAACCCTGGTGCCGCAGAAGGGCTGTCTGTGGCCTTTCCTTTCCTGGTGCATTTGGGGTTGCTGCTCCGGGGCTGGCTGCAGCACGGCCCTGCTCCCTTGGAGGCTTGGCCAGGCAAGGAGCAGGGCAGGGAGCAGCAGCTTTGCCCCCTTGGATCTTGTAAGACTTTGCATTTGGCAGGATATTTGCAGTGCAGTTTTGGCTTAGTCTCCTGAGAAATCCTCATCTGGGCGCTGGGCGCCTGGGTAGGAGCAGCACTAGGGGCCGGGGCAGCACCTCGCCGCAGTGATCCCCCCCGAGGAGGGTCCCGGCTCCCAGCTCTGGGACACAGTGAGTGCAGGGCAGCGTGACAGCAACAAGTCCGGCACGTGCTGGGAGGAGAACAGGGGCTGCGGGTCCCCAGGGGAAATCCTGAGATGCATAGGGCAGAAAGCAGGATTTCACATTCAACTGCCAAAACTTAGTCCCTGGGGGAAGAAAATGAAATTCAGCCCGATCCCATCCATCAGACACTGTCCCCGTGCCATGAGTGCCCATCCACAGAGCTGGGAGACCCCAGCCCCTCCCCAAACTGGAGAAAAGTCCCCAAAATCACAGAAATGTCACAACTCCACAGTGGAGAAAACAGCCAGCCACGATTTCAGTGCCACACCGAGGGCGGGTGGCTGCGTCCCTCCTCCAGCAGCAGTACGGGGCCATGCAAAAACCTCTGTCCTGACAGCGGGGCCAGC